>OY744494.1:6538661-7103908 GCA_963556185.1 Pseudopediastrum boryanum
TGGGTGTCTGGGTCCTGCCTGCGTAGAGTAGAAGCCCACTCTGCAATGCTGCTGCTGAGGCTATTGCTGCTGATGATAATTATCTTGATTTAAAGCGAGTGCTTTGCTTTAGTGTTTAACTTGATGGTACTAGAACGTGAGCCTTATAGTATGCGCTAAGGATATCTTGGCCGTCGTCAAGTGTGATCACTGTTGCTGCTGCTGGTGTTGATGCTGCTGCTGCAGGGGTTGCTAGGGATAGATGAGTTGCTGCAGCTGCTGGTGGTGGTATACTCCCTAGCAGGTGACCGCACCCCTCCTGCACCACCATTATACACACAAGATGAACACAGGCTGAGGGATGCTTTGGTCTCAGCACTGCTGCGGTCAGCAGGAGCAGGGGGAGGAGCAACACCAGCACGGAGGGGGGCTAGGGATGGAGAGGGGAAGTTGCCTGAGTGCCTGCCAGATCTGTGGGAGCCACTGATGATGGTGATGGAGGTTGGGAAAGGAGGAGGAGGGGGAAAGGAGGAGAAGGAAGGGAGAAGGAGGGGGGGGGAGGAGGAGGGGGAAAGGGAGAAGGAGGGGGGGGGGGAGGAGGAGGGGGAAGGAGGAGGAGGGGGAAAGGGAGAAGGAGGGGGGAAGGGAGAAGGAGGGAAAGGGAGAAGGAGGGGGGAAGGGAGAAGGAGGGAAAGGGAGAAGGAGGGGGGAAGGGAGAAGGAGGGGGGAAGGGAGAAGGAGGGGGGGAAAGAGAAGGAGGAGGAGAAAGCTGGGGAGGGAAGAGAAGGTAAAGTAGGGGAAGGGAGGAGTGGGGAAGTGGAGAGAAGGTGGGAGGGGAGAGAGGGGAAGAAGAGAGAAAGGGGGGGGGGTGGAGACAGAGGTGAGAGGGAAGCCGAAAGGAGAGATAAGGGGGAGGGCAGACAGTTGTGGGGATTGAGGGAGTAGGCTTCTAGGTATGTCTCACTATGTCTGCATTGACACCTGAGGGCAACAGCTAACAGCTGGACTGTCAGTTATGATCAGTCACTTTGTTGACTCCCCATATCAGCAGCAAGCCCCAGTCCCTCTCTTCCTCTTCCTCTCCCCCCTTTAAATTATAAGCAAACTTATAGCATCAGCAGCGGGAGCACTCCTGGGCCACTCCCAATGCTCAGGTGCTGGTGATGTTGCTTAGGTGCAGCACACTTCCGTAGGAGTCCACTTTGTCTTGCACCAGAATTTTGTAACTGGTGGCATGCCCACCATATTTCTGGCAAACCCCTGGTCTCAACTCCAGTGTTTGTTCCTACTCTCCATCCTCCCGCAGGTTCGTGCAGGGGGGTGATGAGGCATCCTGGCCCTCCTTCACTCCTCCTGATCCCTGTAGTAGCTGAAGTTGTAGTAGTTGAGGCACAAACAATCTACACAAAATTATGTTTGTCCTACAGCTGGGAATTCAGGTTATCTGTGCTTGCTGCCATCCGCAATCATGTATAAAATGCAAAGCCCTCGTCGCAATTGTTTCATCTTTCATTTCCTCTTCCCTCCTCCCCCCCACAGGCTCGTGCAGGGTTTGATGCGCAGTCCCGTCCCTCCTCCACTCCTGCTGACCCCCGTGCCTCAGCCACAGGTGATGCTGCTGACCGTGTGCAGTCCCTGAAGCTGCTGCTGACTGACCGCATGTCAGAGGTGTTTGTGCGGCTGAGGTGGGTGGCGGCTGCTAGGGGGAAGCTGAGGGATGTGAGGCGGATGATGGTGCTGGACCAGGAGGGAGGGGGGAGCGCTAGTGGGGTGAGACCACTGGTCAGACAGGTGCTCATGAAGATACTGCTACAGGTGGGGGGGGGGTGGAGCGAGGGAAGGGAAGGGAGGGAGGGGCGGGGGGAGGAGGGAGGGAGGGGGGGAGGGAGGAGGGAGGGAGGGGGGGGGAGGGAGAGGAGGGAAAAGGGAGGGAGGAGGGAGGGGGGAGGGAGGGAGGGAGGAGGGGAGGGGAGGGGAGGGGGGACGGTAGAGCAGAGGGAGGTGGGTGGAGGAGGGAAGAGGTGTGTTGAGGTGAGAGGGGGAGAATGCGTGCAGGGGAGAGGTAGAGGGAGGACCGGGGAAATGGGGAGCGAAGGGAGGGAGAGGGTGTGGGGAGGGGCAAGTAGATGGAAGAAAATGTGTGGAGCGGGAGGGGGGGAAGAGGGTGTGAAAGTGAGAGGGGAAGGGGAAGGTTGTGCGGAGCGGGTAGGGGGTTGGGAGGGGGCCGGGGTCCAGGGAGAAAGCCAGTCGCTGTGCGGCAGGCGGAAAAGTTTGAGAGGACAACTGTGGTAGGGGTTTGGCGCCGGGGTGGGGAAGGGGACCCCAGGGCAGAGGGAGAGGGAAAGGGTAAGAGAAGGGGAAAGGGGTGGGGTTGGGTGAGGGGGAGGTGGCTTGGGTGGATGGTTGGGCTGCAGGTGATGGTGTGAGGTGGTGGTGCATGATGAGTCATTTGTGATGCAGGGGTATAGCTGACTCTGAGGTAGCCCTGGGGGGGGGGGGGGGGGACGAGCTATCAGTCCCATAGAGGGCCACGGGATATTGGTAATTGTCTTGGCACAGAGCAGGGAGCAACCGTGAGCAATCGCAGAAGGGAAAGGCATGAGATGGAAAAAAGGCAGGAGGAGAGGGCAAGGGGAGAAGAGGTATGGACAGTATAGAGAGGTGCAGGAACCCGGGGTGACCAGTAGTTGTTTGCTTAAGACTCTGTAGATTCACTTATTCGCTTGCTTGTACGTGAGTATCGTGTCAATTACGCTGTTTTCATGTAAAGCGGATGGCCCCAGACCCTTTTCCGCCTACCCGCTAGCACATTTGGCTGTGCCATGTGCCGGG
Source organism: Pseudopediastrum boryanum (assembly GCA_963556185.1). Lineage (NCBI taxonomy): Eukaryota > Viridiplantae > Chlorophyta > Chlorophyceae > Sphaeropleales > Hydrodictyaceae > Pseudopediastrum > Pseudopediastrum boryanum. The sequence continues at coordinate 6,541,473 of OY744494.1, forward strand.
ACATGAGAACATCTGCACAATCAGCTGGAACATAACAGTCTACATCGACAGTGTTCAGTAAGCAACGGCCTTAATGGCTGTGGGATGGCAGAAATACGCCTGGGCTACTTGATTCCTTTCACTGCCACTCCGCCCTCTTTGCTTCATTGCTGCCATTTTCACCTGTGCTATGAGTGGGATGATGTGCTATACGTACTTAGGTCTTGTTTCCTGCCACTGCTGCAGGCGGATAATCGTGATCTGGTTCAGCCTAGTGCTGCCCCTCTGAGGGGTCTCATCTCCAGAGGCTTGGGCTTTGGCTTATCAGCAGTAGCAGGCATGGCTGGAATGGCGGGAGTGACAAAACAACAGCCCAAGACGAAGGATGTGAGTGAATACGATACAGTGCTGATATTTGTTGTGGGTGGGATTAGTGCAACGGAGATAAGGGAGGTCAGGCAGGAGCTGGCTGAGCATCAGTTTGGGCACCAGCCGAAGGTGATAGTGGGTGGGACGTCGTTGTTGGCGCCAGTGGATGCTGCGCGACTGCTTCTGGCGCCATCTATGGGCCATGCCTGATTTTCTTTTGAGGAACTGTCGAGAGCCTGAGCGTCCTGGAGAGTTGATCCGTCCTGCTACTTGCTGTTGTGGGCTTGCTTTCGTGCTACGAACAGTAGTGTGTCGTATTTATGCCGTGGGGCCTCGAACTTTTGGTAACAGGAACCCTCGTGCAAGGCATAGCATTGGTCTGCCTTAGTGGGTGGTGGATATGGCACGTGGTGTCAAGTGGATGGCTGTGCATGCCCAGAACTTGTGTGACGACTATCAAGCAATACAGCTGGGCAGCCGTTGCTGATATAACATCGCACGGATTGATTGGGCAATACAGTACTGGCAGTCGTTATTGAGGTAGACGGACCGAACAGAAGAACCCTAAGCACCGAAAGCGGCATGGCAGGTGTCGACTACTGTCACGATTGGGCTCAACGCAAAGAACCTGTCGAACTACTTTTCCTATTGTAGTCATGTCGTAGTCGTCTATTCCAAACGTTCGACTGGCTCATGCCAAATTCAGACCTAATGCGGCCCTCTGCCATTCACTGATCGGACGGAGTCAACTGGATCTGTAAGACCTACTCGTGGACCCGACTATGCTAGGGCTCATACATCGGCGCCAACGTCGCCAAAGGATTATCGAACAGGATGAACCAATACTGGTGAAGTTTATAAATCATCCTCAAAAGACCATGCTGGGTGCTGCTCCGATCAATCTGTAACAGCAGCACAAGCGATAATACATAGCAGCCTTCAAGCAGCACCCACTTGTTCTACGCAACCAGCATTAGCTTGGAACACACCCCTCTCAACACAAACCTCGACCATGTACTGCTTCCACCTGCTGCCTATGTCTCGAGCACATCAGCCTGAGCCAGCCGCGCCAAACTCCCCCCCCCCTTCGCTTTCCTTTGCACATCACTGATCCCCCCAGTTGAACCCCCCATGATATCACTAAACCCTCCTGTCTCCCCACCCATGAGATCGCTCAAACCCCCTGTCTGACCACTGGAGTCTGTCAAGCTGTTCCAAGCCTCTTTCAGCGTGGACATCACACCCCCTTCCCCCTGCTGCTGATGTCCACTCGTGCCCGTATTACCACTCGGCAGGAGCTTAGCAGTGGGATTGGTGAGGTCACGCCCACTCCCGTCACCAGCTCTGTCGTCACCAGTGATATCTGACCAAGTGCCTGTCTGGCCGCCCATGATATCCTTCAGCCCTCCTGTGGCACCCCCGGTAACGTCTTTGAAAGAACCAGTTTCACCCCCAGTGAGGTCCTCAAGGTTACCTGTGGCACCTCCTGCATAGTCGAGTGGCAGTGGCAGAGGTAGAGAAAGAGAGGGGTGGTGGGGGGGGGGCATTAGTACGGATGAGATTTTGCATTTGCACACAGGCAAAGCTGCAGGGCGGCTAACAGTCGCTGCTAGAGGGAATCAAGAGGGCTTCTGGGAACTTCAAGACACAGAACCTTTTGAGTTTCGCCCCTGCCATCGTTCACATAATAAGGCAGTGTGCTTGGCACGTCTGCAAAGTGAACTAATGCGCATCATGCATAGCAATGAGTGCCAGGGCTCTAACAACTGCATTCAAAATCAGAATGCCCCTGCTCGTGCAGGAGTGAGCACCTCTCTGGCAGAATAATGGAGGTGCCACCGGGCCCCCCACAGGCTGGTATTATCGCTCCAAACTGTAACCTGTCTCATGCAGATAGAAGATGACAGTTCCTCTGTTCTGCTGTCCCAAGCTGCATCACAAGAGCATGACAGATCAGTGCTGCCCTAATGTTCACCAAGTAGTTTGAGAGACCCCGTGCTTGCATGAACAACTGTGGTCCTGCGATGCCGTTAACTTGGCATTCCTTTTAATGAGCCTGGGCTCAGGCATGGACTGCTGTCAAGTATACAGTGCTGAAGAACACCACAAGGCCCATCACATGCAATAGCTAAACTACTGCTGCAGCAATGAGATAACTTCAGTTGTACCTGTTATGTCCCTGTAGCTGCCAGTGGAGCCCCCTCCTATTCCACCGGGAAGCAAGTTGCCAGAAGTGTCTCCTCCAATGATGTTAGTTGCAGGTGTTGAGCTGGTACCACTGGGAGCTGCCCCTGGCTGGCGGTCAGCAGTGGATGGTCCTTGTTGGAGAGGGTCCTGTCATAACACGACAGCAACGGAGCAATTGTTGCAGATGTCAAGCGTCGTGTAGGTGCTGCACTTGCTTAGCAAGCTGCCAATAATCTCCTTCGTCCTGAGCAATGCAGCAAGAGCTCTGTCCACTGCTACTTTTGCGATACAATACCCTACTCAGGATAGCTATATGAGGAGAGGGTATGAGTTGGGGTGAAAGATTGAGGACATACACCGCTTCCCTTGCAGCGTGTACTTTCACATAAACGCACCATGTCTGGGTCCCGATTTTAATAGTGTAGCCGCAAATGCAAGCTGAGCTTTGAGGTTTGGATCGATCGTGAAGAAGGCTGACCGGCGTAATTGGCTAGCGCAAGAGCAAGCTGGCATAAAGCCCCGTTCGCTGCCGGCAAAGTATCTGAGGCTCTCGGCGTGGCTAAGTAAGTAGCAATGCACCGTAATCAGGGACTACAGATCGCCGACGTCATCATGAGAGCGGCTGTTGACGTGGTACCGTACGAGGTACTGCCCGCCAGCAGGGTCGTCCATTGCTGCAACTCCTCCCTCGCAGAGCTCCATCTTATCATATGCAAGGAGATGTACGACGTGGTGCCATGTGGTACAGGTAATGGCCCTTTATGACACTTACAAGCTTAAGGCATGCCAACGCTCGCTCGGTTGGGCAGCTTGATTCGGCTGCCTGCATCCCTTGCCGGTCAGTAACTGCACAATATCCGCACAGAGTATCAAGTACGCGCTTGACATGCGCAATGACACGTGTACATGTCTCAGGCCCAGCCTCTGCCGGCCTCCCCAGCTTACATGAGCTTCAGCGACACGCGAATACCCGGACAAGAGGATCGACTACCACCACCATTCCACAATACATGTATGATGGGTCGACATTGTTTACGTCCCCCTACCCTTGCAATATCGCCAGATATCACTCATAACATTCTTCCCCATAACAAGGTTCCTGAAGTCATCTCCTAGAACTGCTCCTACACTACCTCACCACTCCTGTATAGATTACTGCCCTTATACAGTTGGCATATGGTACTGCCCATCACCATTCGGCAAGATCTGTGCCTGCTCAGGAGGCTTCACGCTCCCACTCCCTCTCCGCCCTTCCCATGAGCCTCTAGGTGCATGCTGCCCACTGCTTGCACCACTGCTTTCAGCACTACTGTCCGCCCCTCCACCTCCTACCCCCTCACCAACAGAGCTCGAACTGCTGCTGGTACCCCTGCCGCCCTCTCCCCGCCCCTCACCACCCCCTTCACCCTCTCCTGCCCCTGCTCTCCCACTACTGCTTGGCCCAGCCCCACCAGACGGCAAGTTTGCTGCTAATCCCTTCAACCCCACAGGCCCCGGCCCAGAGTCCCCGCTGCATGTTTTACTCCCGCCACCATCACCCCCCGCTGCTACTGCTGCTGTGTGGCTAACCCCAGCCTCCCCTGCCACCTCCTCCCCTCCCACATCCATCTCTACATCCCCAACCTCTTCCTGCTCCACCTCCTGCCCCCTAGCTGCTGCCGTTGCTGCCGCCGCTGCTGCTGCTGCCCCCTTGGCTGTCCCCACCAGCCGCCCTGGCAAGGGAGGAGGCACAGGAGGGGATGCCGGGCCATCTCCATTGTCCATCTCCACCTCTGGAGACAAAGGCCCTGCCCCCGGATCTGCCTCTGCTGCTGCTGCTGACGCCTGCTGTTGCTGTCGCTCAATGAGCAGCTGCTGCAGCAGGTCAGGTGGATCCTGGGAGGCCTCTTGGCGCCTCCGATAAAAAAGCACATACGCAGCTGGCGACTGCACCTGCAACAGGCACAAGCAGCAGGTGGAGAAGCATGTCAGACCAGGCACTCTGCTAGTTATAATGCATGGCAGGGTAGGCTGCTGGCTGACCATCAATAGAGACAAGTAGGCACAAGGTGCGAGCACCAGTAGTCACAACTGGAATGATCACAATTCATTAACTGACGTGAAGGTAATTACTAGGTTACAATACATAGGAGCCACATATCTCCAGCAGGCAATGCACCAGAAAGCGAGAGAACAGGCTTCACACGATGTACAGCTCACGCAGCCAGGACTAGCTGCTGCTCTGTTCACAAACCCTAAGACCAATGGTAGGGCATGGCTGAGCTGCTCTCCAACATTGTGCAGCACATTCATTAAACCAAATCTCAGTAAGGAATGAGCAGCGACAGAGTCAGTAACACCTGCACTAAGAAGGCCTTACAGCCCATAATCCCTTATCTACCAGACTGAACGGCATTATTGATGGTTTACACAATAAACCTGCAATCCTTGCTGATCAAATCAGATTAGCTCTTTTGCAGACGGCTTCTTTATCTGATGTAACGCATTTGGAAATCAAGCAACAGTGCAGTGTAATGTTAAACTCATTTGCCACCAAATGCTGCCAGGGTAGAGACATGTCCATTCTCCTTCGCACGTATACATGTCTTGCAGGGAAAGCCCCCTGCTCCCCTCGCCTCCCTCTTGCGTTAGTGGTGTCTCGCTCCCTAATCTCTCATGAACAGCCCCCAAACACCCAGACTCACCGAGGCCATTGACGTCTCATCCACCCTGCTGTCATCAAAGCAGTACCACTTCTGGTCGTCTGGCTGCTGTGCATATGCTGTGTAATGCCCACCTCCTAGCCCCCCGAAGTGGTTGCTGACAGCAAAGCAGTCATACACAGGTGCAGGCCCCTCCTGCTGTGCCAGCTGCACCTGGGTGAGGTCTAAGCCACTGAGGGGGAAGGTCACAGGAGTGTCCAGCTTGTCACGGTGCCAGCGGGTGTAGCTGAAGCGCTTTAAGTGCACCACCAACACCTCTGGGAGGCTCCACAAGTCCAGCTTCTTGTCAGCCTGTATGGACAAGGTATGAGCAGGACGATACAACTTTCCCTGCAACTTCTCTAGTGTTGAGATAATTGCATCAATACCTTCCAACCTTTGGACAAAGCCGCTGGAAGACTGCTGAACTTTTTCACGTCAAGTTGGGCAGGCCCAGCTTCACCTCCTACGCCCAGGCTCATTCTTACTCATATTGACGCAAGCACGATGTGAATGTTGCTTCTCAATAACTAGCCCCAGGTGGTGTGTTATCATATAGCTCAACACCATAGCCAGCGTGTCGGCTGAGCTACCTCCACCCCACACCAGGCCGCAATGCCTTTGCCTTTCCTCCCTATAATCTTACTTGGTGCTCAGGGTGCTCAAGTAACATCTACAGTATGGACTGCTGCGTTCTGCCTTGCTTCACTGCGCAGACCCGGGTTGCCCCCCACACAATATAGACCCAGCACATGCCCGACTTCAAAAACAGCAAGTCTTGGTGCCCATCCTCCCTCTCACCTGGACAAACTCCTTGCACTTGGGACAGTACCACTCATCCTCATGGCTGAGCTGCTCTGGCTGCAGGAAGGCTTGCACACACTGCTCCAGGCACACAGGGCGGGCGGGACCTGATAGGCGTTCACGCTGCTCCACTGCACTCTCATGCACCTGCAGGACATCAACGGAAGACGTCAATAAGCCAAATCCTGCCAGCTAAGGTTACACAGAGCCTCAGCAGGGGGATAGCAGGGCATGCAGCCGAAGTTACTCAACCTGATGCAGACGAAAGCCTAGCTTGAGCCTACACCTCTTGCTTGCATAATGGTACATGCTGGCACCCTTCACACCCTGGGGTGTACCACCACAACTCCTCCAAATGGTACATGTTTAGAAAATGCAACATCGGGCTGTGCTCAAGTAAAGATAATGCAAACCTCCCAAGCATTCTACAGGATCCCTTGCCCGGCAATTAATCTCACCTTTGGCTCCTTCATCCCAGCAACCTCGTAACCCCCTAGGGACTCCACCAACTGCTTGCCATCTGCTACCACCTCCCCATCCTCCATGGCATCTTCCTGCTTGACTTGCTGTTCCTGCTGCTCCTGTCCTTGCTGCCCCTGCTCATGTACTGCTGCTGCTGTTGTTGCCTTTGGCACCTGCACCACTGCTGGCATGTACCAGTCCATTGTGAGGTGATCATGATGGATCTCAGGATGCTTCTTGTCCCAGCTCGCAAGCTCTGGGCTCCCCTTGTCATTGGCTAGCCATAGCCTGTAGGGTGGTTGTGAAGCTCCTCCCTTATCATCTCCTCCCTCTGCTGCTGCTGCTTCTCTTGCTGTTACAAAGTTATTGCTTGTGACCTGCTGCTTAGCTGCCTGCGGACTACTGCCTGAGGCTCCAGCCGCCGTTTGCCCCTAAAGCAGAGAGTGACAGGGGGCCGCCGCAGCAGATGCCGGTTAGAGGAACGTGAAACACCTTTTTCTAGAGTCATCATGAGCAAACACCCTTTATCCTGAAAGTCTTATGACTAACGAGTCATCACATGGTTCACCACACAACTTCGGTCATCAATGACTTTCAGAGTCAAATGACGAGCAGCCTCAACATGGGAACGAGCTCATTGATGTAAGAGGTCACATTCAGATAATTCCCTACTGACACTGCATGCAGTCAATACACTTATGGCTCCCAGCCCAATGCACATAGTGGAACCCTGCACAACATCTGCAGTTGCTGACACAGCGTTTCACCACCCTTCTTCCTGCTGCCAGGCCAGAGCCTCACCTGAGCTGCCCACATGTCAAATGGCTGCACCACAGGACCATCCGCCGCCCGCTCCTGATCCTCCCCAGCTGTCTCCACGCCTTTGTGCTGCTTCACCCCCCCGCCTGGTGTTAGGTCATCTGTACGGCCAGGCGTGCCTGGGGTAGGGCTTGATGGGAACATGGACATGTCACCTGCTGGCCCCACCCCAGCATCACCCACTCCTGCTATGCTATCAAAATCTCCTAGATCATCCCTCTCCTCCAGATCCCCTGCTGCTGCTGCACCTGAACCTGCATTGGAGGAACCCCAGGAGCCTGTAGGCGATGCTTCACGCCCTTCAGCCATCCCCCCACCTTCCCCAAAGCCCTCCCCTGGCCCCGGCATTTCCTCATACCCTTCTAACATGGGCAGGTCGTCCGGGAGATCAGGGACATCCTCCACTGCTGCATCAGCCAGTGCATCCAACCCCCAAGCCCCCTGGTTCTCCTCCTCCTCCTCAGGCCCCTCCCCAATGGTCCCCATATGAGCATCCCCACCGCTAAGAAGTCGTGACCGCCGAGGTGTGTGCACCACCTCTTTCAGCCGCTCTGCTTCCCCAGTTTCATGTGCTGCTGCTGCTGCTGCCATGGCTGCTGCTGCTTTGACCTTGACTGCTGCCGGAGCTACTACACCCAGGTCGTCTAACATGTGCTCGTCCTTAACTTCCTCGCCTGCTGCTGCTGCTACTGCTGGGACCTCTGGCACTGCAGCATCAAACACCATATCGCCGAGCCAGTTTAGAAAAGCGAGCATCAGTATGAACACAGCTTTACAGCAGGGGGCCTGGCCAACCATGCTCAACGCCATATCGACCCATGTGCTCCCTCAAACAACTGCCCCATCAGAAAGGGTGCAGATGATGAGAGGCTCTTCAATGTGAATGCAAAAGGAGCAAGATCATGTCAGGGGTTGCAAGTGACAAGGCTCTATGGGGGTGTGGCAAGGCTGGATGGGGTGCCAGTGACAAGGCTTGCACCTGATGCATTTTTGGTGGTTTTCATAGTACAGTTACAAGCCAATGCAAGGCTACACATGCCATGTTCAGCTTCGCCGTCAGCTCAGACGTGCACATGCTGCAGGTCACTCACATGGCTCACTTGTCCTGAAGGGCTGCAGGGCCCGGTGGATGTGCCGCCAGATGGGGGCCCCAAGTGAAACCTCAAATTGTGGCTGCTGATTGTAGCTATATGTGCTGGTAGGTGGCCGGTGGTCAATGACATGTGCATCAGGGTCATAAGAAGTGCCCTCAGGGAGCCACAGCAGCAATGGTGCCGACCAGAAGCTCTTGCGGGTGATCCTGTCGCTGTCTCGCATCTCCCGGTGGAGCACGACAACCTAGGAGGCAAGAGCAATGGGGCACTATCTTGTGTTGGCCAGCGATACTACGAAACAATACTCCACACTTCCTCAACAATTACTTCAACTACCAACAAGCTGAAGCCAAGCCAGCACTTCACAGGCATCTACAAGAATCTCAATGTGTCCGCTGCTGGTCTGTAATTCCACCTACTGAACATTTGCTGATAGCTTAGCCCAAAAGCATGCCGCATGCATGCCCACATGGTCACTGACCAGCAGCATGAGAATGTAGCGGGTACTGCTTACATCAGTGCACAACCTGTGACAGGATGGCACAGCATCGTGGGTATGTGCCACTGGAAGACGTACACGGAGCACATCAGACTGAACCCCAGGATGCCTACACACAGAACAGGCTATATGACAGGTACTAAAGCTGGCAACACCAAAATACCCAGGCTGGCTACCATGCCCCTCCTCAGCTACCATGAGATGCTCCTACCTGCTTGTGGCCCTCGTGTGTCGGGCCGTCCTCGGGTGTGGCATACATGTAGACCAACGTTGCTCCCTTCTTGCTGCGCAGGTCCGCTAGGCGCGTCTTGGGGTCCTCATACACATCAAGGCCATAAGTCCATTGGTTGTGGTCCAACTGAGCCAGCACCATCACCTCCTCAGGCTGGCTGGTGAGGTGCAGCCTCGCAGCACGAGCCAAAGCCACGTACACATCACGTACAGTACCTACAAAGAAGACAAATTAAATCCAATTATGCAGGTGACGTTATAAAGAATAATCCAGAACCAGCAGTCTGCTTGTGTGCACTACGCAGACATATCATGACCGTTAGCCTAAGGCGATACCTATGCCGCTGCTGACACATAAACTTGTGGAGTATAGGCAACCTGACTCCTAAACTATAACGTCCTTATGCCGAAGCGTGCTGTGGACCTGATTACATGCGTAGCTCAGCAACGATGAGAGCAGCTCTAGCACAGTTATACCTATTGACTTCCGAAGGACACAAGAAAGGTTCACTTGCCTGCCAAAATCATAGGGCCAGCATTGCTTACTTCCCCCAACTGCAAAAGCACAGTCCATTTATCCTTCCCCCAGTTATCACATCAACAGTCCCTTACAACTTTGTAAAACAGGCAGATGGCCCTTACCTGTCTGCGGGACCTCAATGCCGTACTCCACTGGCGCGCCAGTGCCATCCATCCGCAGCAGGATGACCAGCATCTGACGCACCCGGCTCTCCGGCAGCGGCAAAGAGAGGTACATGAATGGGTCAAACTTGCGGCTGGTGTAGCTGCACTTTGGGCAGACCAAAGTGGACTTGTACAGACCCTGCAGCAGCAAGGTAGAGCATGTCACATTCAATAAGTTTACATGCTCCACCCCCTGTAGCAGAACTCCATAAAACCAGATTCATGGGATGGTCCCAGGGAGCACCACCATGTCCCTGAACTGACATGACCTAAGCATTTATAGAAGACCTCATGCCCACCCAACCACAGCACAACTATACGTTATGGTAACAGGAAGTAAGCCGTCTTTGTGCTGATGTCGGCTCTAAGCAGTGATGCAGACTATCAGGCTATCAACCCACCTGGAAATGATCCACAATGGCGGAATCATTCCTGCGCCTGTAGTTAGCCCATGCGTCAGCTGCAAGCTTTTCATCAGGCACGCCATCTGCTTCATGCTCCTGCAACACACATCACAAAGAAAGCAAAAGGTCAGCAACAATGTGCAAGGAAGGACAGACAGCAGGACACCAAGCCGCAGACGCTCAAATACGGCTCCTGCAAAACCTTCGGATGCTTCTACCTACAAGGCTCACACACCAATAGATGCCCTAGAGCGTTGCCATCCTGTGTGTATGTGTTGCTGAAGAAAGCCAGATGGAAGAGCTGGCTGCACATGCATTAATATCATATTCCAGCACCAGTACTGGCTGTGCAAGACCTGCATGCAGCATGCCCACCATCCAGCCAAACTCCCTGCACCCACCTCCACATATGGCTTCTCCTTGATGCGGTTGATGTCCTCATGCAGGCCGTCCAGCAGGAATGCCAGGAATTCCTGGCTGTCATGCTGCTGGTAGCCGCTGAACTGAGGTGCAAACTGCGCAATGCGTCCTTTGAAGCCCCGGGGGTTCACCACACCCACACTGCCCTAAAGGACAACACACAGGACAACAGACTCGCACACCAGCCTGTACCCAAAACCACGGATGGAAATTGGTTCATGTCACCAAGTCTTTGGATACATAGGGCATACAGCATGATACCCAGCTGCACCTACTTGTGTGCTGTTTTGAGGCCCAGTTTGAGTGCCACTCCTCACACATGGGAAAAAGAATCAACAATGCTACTCGCATAAAAGTAATGCTTCCAAATAGCAGTAGTGATGCTGCTCCCTGCAGAGTCGTCTCGCTGCTGCTTGGCAAAAAAGAACAAAAAGGGAAGATGCTGCTTGAAGAGGACGTTGGGCAGGAGAGCCACCACCTGTACCTATGCTACCCCCCCACCCCCCCAGCTCCCACCTGCCAAGCCTTGTCCATGAGGCCCCCGAACGCTGTGGCCAGCATCCCCTTCATGCCCAAGGGGTTCACTGTATTGATGTCCTCCTTGTAAGCACCTGACAAGAACACCTGAGGGGGCAAACACACACAGAACAGCGTGAGGTTAGCACACACAACACCACGAGCTACATCCGGGAATGAGCCATCAGCCTCCCAAGAGGGACGAGGAGAAGCAAGCTATGGAGCACTGACACAAATAACCTGACAATGTAGACAAACAACGTCATATTTGACGGTCAATGGTTGAAGCATTCTCTTGCCAGGTACCATGCCAGTCGACATCAAAATGTGAATTTGAGAAGCAGGGGGGTTACTAAATACTACACCCAATCGAACTACTCCACCATGCTGCAGCCACTGTGCTGAGTAGAAGGAATATTAAAAGAGCACCAAGAGATCAATGTACAGCTGCTGGGGGACCTGCTGATGCCCAGGTTGAGCTCAAGTTCAAATACTAAAACATTCACTCCCCTACACCAGATCTTTAGCCATTACCTTCAGCAGGGGCACAGCATGCATTAGGCATTGCAGGCTGCTGTTCATGAAGCAGGTGTTACCCAGGTTCTGCAGTCCAGCAAGACCAGGACGAGCTCCAGAACGCTGCATGCAACACAAGTTAGCCAAGGAGAGCAGCTTAGCTAACAGCAGGAAGTGTGTGTAAGAATACATGCATGCGACCAACCCAGTGTAAAACAGCACAACATACGGACTGTTGAGCTGAAATTTCTTCTGCGGCATCCAAGGTGCTGTTGAGGTGCTTCCATACATCCAAGGTGCTGGTGAGGTGCTTCCATACATCTAAATCCTCTCCAAAAGGCAGCACATGAGGAAAGATTGCCAAGGATGCCGACTTCAAGCAGTAGCAGTAAACAGAACAGGATCTCTGTGGATGGGCAGAAGAGTATTGAATTACTATAAAGGGAATGGCAAGTCAAAAGGGAAAGCACAGGCCCTGGGGAGACAAGTCCGATGTAAACCAGCAAGGCAGCCGGGGCATGGTACACAGCCTTCCACAATGCCAAGGAAGATTTTCCAACAGAATGTAAGCAAAAACAGGCATTTGCGACCACGATAAGTCTTTAATGCTCATACATATACAAACCTGAAGATGTCAAGCATATCATTCCTGCACCATGTTCTGCTGGCTTGGCACACAATCCTTTGATGCTTTGAAGCATGCAACGGACCTGCACCTTCAACCTCCCTGGAGATGTGTCAGAGGTTGCTCACCTCTAATATTGAGTCTTCTGAGTAGGTCAGTCTGCCTTGCAAGCGGGTGCTGGGGGTGCTGGCGTCATATACCACTGGTGCCGAGCTGCTCTTGTCCTTCTCTGGCAATGGATCAGCCTGCATAGCAGACATGGGCATCAGACACTAAGCTTGCCATAGGAAGCAAATCTGAAGGGGCTTGCACCATCAGCATTCCGGACGCAGATTGCCTTAACTTCTAAGGAGCCTGATTTGCTTGCATCCCACTGCTGCATTGTGGCCCACACCATGCTCGGCCAGAGCAAGTTGAACTGTGCAGCCTGACAGGAGAGTCACCCTTTGCTTTCATGCAGCACTCATCCAGAACTTGTACCCTGCTCACTACCCTAAGCCAGGTGGTCCAGGATAATCCATACGCTGCACACCATGGCGACTGCAGTTGCCACATTGCACGCACCTTGCTGTCCAGCAGTATCGCTTGGCTATCCAGGATCTTCTCCTCTTCCAGGTGATGTCCCAGGTCATCCTCAAGCATCTTGTACTTGTCATGCTGGAAGTAGTCCCAGATGTTGTATTCTGCCTCAGGCAACCCGAGCTGCTCACATGCGGCAGCCTTCAGCTCACCCACAGTCCACTGCAAAGGCGACAACCAAAAAACATTATAAACACACGCAACATCGATGGAGAATAACAATTTGACGTCCTTCACAAGCAGATGCTTAAGCTGCAGAAGCTGAACCATTCTGGGCCAGCATGTTATCCATGGCTGGAGACTGCAGCTTAATCCTCAACCAGGGATGCTGGCCATGGCAGGCGAGGTGGAATGCTACCATCCAAGAACGCTCACAAAAGTCCAGTCTGCATGGCACAGGCCAGTGGAACTGCTTCATGCCAGGCAAGCTATCTGCAGGTCATACTGGAGACATAGACACAGCTGCCCTGCTTCGGTCAAACTGGCTCTGATGTTCTACATATGCCCCAGCCAAGACATCTCGAGAGCGCATAGCAAGCTACCTGTGCTGTGTCTATTTGTGAATGGCTGCCAAGCTGGGGTGCTGATTGCTGTTATGAAGCTGTACAAATTGCTTACCGACTTGGTTGCTTGCATCCAGACACCCTTCTTGTCCTTGGTGCAGAGTTCCAGTTTCATGTCGTACAGGACCACACGAGGGCGCTTGCTCTGAGGGGCCAGGCCCTCTGTGAAGGCCTTGCGAGAGATGCCCTCATCACCCCCATACCACTGCTTCAGGACATCCCATGTTCTTGCAGTCACGAACACAAAATCGTCGCCCTCCTGCAGGTTATCCTTGAGCTTGCCCAGCGAACCGTTCATAAGAGAGGAATTGTCAATGCTTCCAGGCTGCTGAACGTCGCTGCTGCTGCCTCCGCTCTGCTGGGTGTAGTCCCGCCACTGGTTGTACCACCTAACATGACCAGAAGCATTCTAAAAGCGGTGCCTTGGTTTTGACAATGGATTAGTTGCACCTGATGCTCACTCTGTGCTGATGACATGCATGTGATCACCCTGTTGGACTTCGCTGTTCTGCTCATATTCTTGTACCAATCGAGCTTGCTCTGTTGGACTGGGCAGCTCGGTCGACGCAGCCATCTCCTCATCCAACATACGTCCTTTAACGGGGGAGTCCTGCAACTGACACGGCGCTATTGCTTCTCCACCGGGCAGGCCCCCCTCTTCGACCATCCTACCGGCGGTTGTCTACCGCAAGCTTACTATTGCTCAAACTCTTTTTTGACAGCCAATGTACCGGACAAGGCAACACGCTTACATAACAGGTCACATCACACGATCAAAGGGAGGCGCGCACTCGGAATAATTGAGTTACCAAAGTAACCTCCTTGCATCTCATAAGACACATACCGGCGCTTCTTGGTTCTGCAGAACTAACAGCGCCTCCGCAACTGTCACCTGGTTCTACGCCATCTGCTTAGCACACCTCTTTCATTTGCCTGTACTTTTCCCGCGAGGTGCTGCTAGACCATACCACAGAAACCCAACACAAGTGAGACACTCCCCAGTGAAGGAAGAGGATCAGTTCAGCGTAGCTGTCTTTCCCTTCAAGTACAGCCAAAGGTCGCACTGGGCTCAGACTGAGGTCAGGAGTGGGATTGCGACCTTCAAAGTTGTCCTTGCTGCTTTAAGACATCCGCAATTTTGGGAGCAAGGAACAAGTTAGGATGCTTTGTAGAATTTGGTCCTTGATACACGCCCGTAGTGACGGATTGCATATTTTTAGCTCCTTCATTACAGTTATGGCTGTAAATATCAGCCCCGGTCATCTCTGCGACATATGCCATTCGACGTCTGAAAACTGCAAGGCCACCGGCCCAAGCTGCGCACTTCTTGGGACCCTTCTTTAGTCGAGAGGGAGTTGAGGACCTAAGCGGCCATTGCTCGCAACCGCGTTCGATTGCCTACCAAGGCGATATGAGGGATCTGGGTCGTACTGTGCAGACATAGCGGACCTTATTCATCTGGGCACATGCTCTAGGAAATGTATGTACAGTAGCCTGCAGGGAAATTTGAACTTCTGACTGCATACGCTTGGCAAGCTTCATACAGCTACTCACAACAAGTATGCCAGATTACCGACCAATGGTATATCACACCATCCTGTAGCAGCCTGCTGCTCTTGCTGCTGGAATTCAAGTATGAAAACAGCCCATGCATAGAGTCTACATGGCACAAGCCCTGACCCCAATCCTAAGCTACCAGACCTGACCTGAGTCTGGCCCACTCACAGCAAGGCTGTGTCATCACTGCTGCTAATTCCAGCTAATACCGTCAAACAGCACCTACAGAACATTGCCCAAAATCATCATCATCCATCAGGGTAGGAAATTAACCAGGAAAGTAAAGATCACAATGCAGCACATACTTCACATGGTGTGTGAGGCACCCTCCCTCCATCCCCTCCCCCTTGACAGCAGCAGCTTCCTGGAATGACACACATGAGGACGGTGGGCAGATCAGGCATGTGAGCTGGAACCTCTCCTATTGCTCCCAGACATTCCTGCTACAGCTGCTGATAAATCCCCAAGCAACTCAGCCTATGGTGGGAGTTGCACTGTGGTGCGAGCAGAAGCGCCCATGCCAAATACTTGCTAGTCGGCAGCGGGGCCAGTTGCAGCGGTGGTAGTGCTGCTGCTACTCCTGCCTTCTTGCTGCGATTTCAGCTATCTGTCCCAGTCTTACACCTTCCCACTGTGCCTGCTGCCCCAGGGCCTACATTCGCTCGCTACTATTGTCCTTAGCATGTCCATCACCAGCCAGTTGCCCCGCTGTCCCGTCTCAGTTGCTCCAATCCTCTGTGCAAGTGTAGTGCTGACAACAGCTCGAAAATGAGCAATTACTGCACCAGCCCAGGGGACTGAGTCCACAGCTGCTGCTGCTCCTCTGCTGCTACGCTGCTGGTGCTGCTGCAGTTGCTCTGGCCAATGCAACCAATGACATAACATAACAAACATTGAAGGTGTGGCAATGCCGCAGGAAGATTGGCGGATTGGTCTGAGCTCCTGGGGCCCAGCAACTGCTGCTGCTGCTGGCTGTTGTGCTGCTGGTAGTAGTCAGATGGTCGTGTTGAAATGTACTTGCTGCCGCTGCTGCTACTGCTGCTAACCCAACCAACCCCGCTGCTGCCACTGCGGTTAGAGGGGAACATGACCATTCCATGCAGGTGCCAAGCCAGCCACCTCTGCTATCAGACCCTCAACAAGAGGTCCAGCTTATCTGGCCGCGGCAGCGGCTGATGTTTGCTGCACGTCTGCTGCTGCTGCCGCCCTTGCGGCTAATCCCCCTGCTGCAGCTGCTGCTGCTTGCTTTGAAGCAATTGTTGTTTCTACAGCCTCCCCAGTCTCCACATCCTCCTGAGCCTTCACCCTCTCCACCTCCCCCACCTCAGTCACCACCTCCACCCCCACCTCAGTCACCAGCAAAGTGTGTTCAAATTGAGCCGCCAAGCTACCATCCACTGTCACCAGCGTCCACCCATCCTCCCACATGCGGTGCTCGCGTGAGCCTAAGGTCAAAATCGGCTCTATGGTGAAAGTTTGGCCTGGAACCATCACCCCGGGGCGATTGTTCCGGTGGTGCAGGACACTGGGGGCGGCATGGAAGCGGCGGCCGATGCCATGGCCGACGAGGTCTCGTACTACAGAGAGGCCGGCTTGGTCTGCAATGGAATGTATGACGTGGCCGATCTGTGCAAAGGGCACATTGGGGCCACATATGCTGATAGCGGCAGCTAGGGCTGCGCGGGTGGTTTCCACAAGCTCTAAGGCATGGGGGGTGGCGGTGCCTGCATGCAGGGGAATGCAAGCCATTCAGGTGATGCAGAGTAAGCTTGCAGTGGCATGCAGACGATGGAGTGCAATGTGGATCAGATGGTGTTTTTGGATGTCAACAAGCATGCACACAGTCCTGTAAAACAGCGCATTGTCGGACGGGAATTACGGGCGGACCTTGCATAAGATCATGCTCTGACATGAGTTGCATGCAAAAGCCAAGGAATATGTGGTGAAAGGGAACAGTAGTTAACATGCCTATGCGGTGACCCACTATAAGGCAATTATGAGCCGATCAATCTGGGGGTCACATAAACCTCACCCAATGTCCACATGATACTCAGCATTAACATTCTGTCATACCGGCCAACCACTCACCTACATAGAAGGTGGCATTGGTGTCCCCATGGTAGCCATCCAAATAAACTGTTACATCAACATTGACGATGTCCCCATCTTCCAGGGGGCGGTCGTCTGGGATGCCATGGCAGATAACCTCGTTGACAGAGGTGCA
The DNA here is from genome assembly GCA_963556185.1 of Pseudopediastrum boryanum. Lineage (NCBI taxonomy): Eukaryota > Viridiplantae > Chlorophyta > Chlorophyceae > Sphaeropleales > Hydrodictyaceae > Pseudopediastrum > Pseudopediastrum boryanum. The sequence goes on from OY744494.1 coordinate 6,558,686, forward strand.
CATGCTCTTAGGGAAGCCCTCATAGCCAAGTGGTGAGGGATAAGCACCATGGCGGATGATGAACTCGTGGCCAAGAGCATCGAGTGCCTCAGGGGTGACACCAGGTGCTACGTGTTGGCCCACATGTTGCAAGGCAAGACCTGCCAGGCGGCCTGCTGCACGCATGCGCATTCTGCCCTGGCAAAAGGTGGGGGGAATGACAGGGGAGATGGAGTGGTCAGTGGGTGTAGGTGGGTTGCATGTAGCCAAAATTCAAGGGCCTAACCAGAGCGGAATCAAGTGTGCCAATTTGAAATGATGGGCAATCCTGCTTTCACTCTTTCAGGAATTGCTCCAGTGATTTAAGACTGTTGACTCATGCTCGGAAACTTGGCCCTGTGCATGCTTTGAGATTTGACTGCCCTACTCGAGGGGGTTTACGAATACACTACCCTTGCAATAGCTGCATCTCCGCTTGACCAGGGTTAAAATGGTCCCGCCGTTTGCTTGCTCTTTCAGCATTGTCTTACCATTCTACCATGAATCTCAGGGGCTTTTGCCCCAAATACACTTCCCCAATCATCCAGTGGGCTCCTTGTGATGTAGTCTGGTAGCTTTATATGAGGAGGAACCACCTGCCCTGGTGATATGTTTCCAGGCATGAGGGCTAGTCGCGGTGTCCTGCACCAAGAAGGCCACTTGAGGCTCAGCAGCATTGTTTCTGGATCGGTTGTGACAGCAGCAACGTCCTCAGCTGCACTTACTTGCGCCTGCCCATTTGCCTGACAGCTCCTTGCAACCGCGCCGGCAACCATTCTGCCCACACGCTGTTAGCGCTCGAGTATAGGCGTAATTGGCTGCAGGTGGCGGACAGTTGTGCCGTCTGGGCTGCTAAACGGAGCGCAGAGGGGAGATCTCTAAGAACCATGCTGAGGACATGTCTGCCTTTGAACCCACGCAGCTTCAGTTAGAGTATAGCATTGCCCTAATCAGTTGTGCATGCGGATTCCGGCTACAATCTCATGGCTTGCTCCGAGCTGTTCACAGCTACGAGGTGACTGGGGCGATTTTCCGGTGCTATCTTGGGGGCGCCTAGAGCGCGTGCACCAGGCCTTTAAGCGCCGTGTCAGGGGCGAAGGGAAAGGGTCATACCTAGTACATTATAAGCCCGAAAGCGCTCGCGAAACAAACCACCTGTTGTGTGCACAGCAGGCTCAAAGTACCTGAGAGCAGCTGGGGTGACTTTCCGGTTCCTGGGGCGAATTTCCGATTGGCATATCTTGGCTCTCAGAGGCTTGTCTTTCAAGGGGCATGCACCCAAACATGTCTATAGTGCCACCTAGATTTACATTGAAAGGATAAGAAGTTCATGCAGGCGATACTTGGGTCGAGCTTGGGCAACATGGCAGCATGGCACCTCGAAGACACCGTTCAGCAGGATTCTGGGATCCCTTGCCAAAGTTCAGTGAACAATATAATGGACAGCTTAGACGCATACAAACACTTTATCTATACATAAGATGTTCGGTTGCATTGCGTCACATCGCAACTGCTCCATGCTGGTGCCATTCATGCTGTGCACATGCCCTGGGCGCCAGATGGCCCTTTCAGGTCCAACTATCGAGCACTGTACAGCTGCTGCAAGGATGCACTAGGTCTCCCTAGCAACACAGCATGTCAAGACAACCAATGGGAGTCCAAAAGATGAATAACGAGCCTCTACCGGGCTTCCGCCGTTGCTTGCAGCCCTCACAAAACACCGGATATTCGCCCCAGAAGGGCACTGTCATTACAGGCGCCTAGAGTACTTCAAATTATATGCCCTGGCCCGGAAACTTGCGCTGAAGCAAGCCGACATATACCAGAAGGTACTTGCAACTTGCGGAGACCAGGGCCCTCCGAGAACGGCTCATGGCAGGCAGCCGGCATTAGCGTATGAATAAAAACGCCGGGGTGCCTCCCAGCACCTCAGGCCTACAGGCATAATAAAGAAGTAATGGATTGACAGCGCACAGAGCTTTTGAAGGGCACTTAGGACCCAAAGTTCCCAGCCCGAGTTGGCTGGTGGGTGGCTGCGGAGCATGAGATCTCACGTGATCGGAAATTCGCCCCATCGGAAAATCGCCCCGGTCACCTCGTAGTGAGTGTGAGTGCCGAAGCAGTCACTTATAGAGTGTCCTCATCTCTGTTTGCAGCCAAACAGCAACATTAAGTCTCCACGGCGCTTGCTCCGTCGTGAGACTCAATGCAGTCCCTCTTGAATGCATCAAATCTCTCGTTATTCCGACATACCTCTCATGCTAGTTGCTCTGGCCGCCCAGCTTGGTTATCATTATGTGGCGAAGTAACTGCCTAGGGGCACAGCGTGCCCACAGTCGTCTGTATGCACCCAGTAAGGCAGTCAGAGACGCCCTATCAGCGATCCCCAGCCAACGAGTTGCAAAGGCCACCCGTGCAGTTCAAGTGGCCACGTCCGCAAGGGCGAACGCCTTGCAGGTAGCGGTAGCTATCATGCGTTCTAATTAGCAAACCGAAGCTTCGTTTCCATGCCGAGTGACGGAATTGTGTCACTGGCTTAGGACGTGGGACCTGCGGCACCAGCAGAAGACAGTCAGCCTTCCACTTCAGGAAGGAGCAGCTCAACCCCACCAGTGTCTTTCAGGTACAGTGCACGTCAACCATGCTAACCAACCCCTTACGTCCGAGTCAGCGGCCAGCCTGCGTCTCCTAACACGTAGCAAAGGTTCCCTCTCAGCAGCTGCCATGAAAACATGTCCCTCTGCAGCATAATGACAACCCTGTACCCTCCATGCCAGTCCCTTATGTATAGCTGCCATTGCATCATGGTGGAACTTCCCTGATGTCCGTTGCCAGTGAGTTAAGTGTTCCTTTCTGTTTGCAGGGGCAGCTGTTATGACAGCACAGGCAGGATGATGCTGAAGAACCTGAACCTGCAGCAGCTCCAGGAGTGGTGCCAACTACAAGGTCAGCGTCTGTGCCAGTAATGACTCATCAGCAGCAGAACGTAACATATACCTCAATGCCAGGCCCCTGCTGTTGGCGCTCATGTCAGGTTACCAGCAGCAGTGTCCTAGGAGGAGGTCATACATACAGCTAGCTGTGCACATATATGGTTTGTTTATCTGCCTGTGCCCGGGGAACTGAGGAGGAGATGCTCTTAGTCGAGGCTCATCTACCTGTCCTAAAGCGGAGCGCTTGCGCCTGCAAGGGAGACGAGCCGATGTACCGACCACCCGTGGCTTGATACAAGGCAAGCCTTCACCATCGGCAGCCCTGCATTGAATGCAGACATACAGAAGGGACGGGACAGCTTTTCCAGCATGCATCCACTATCACAAGCAAATACTGATAGTGCTGACTGTTCTCATGACCTCACACGAATAAGAAGCCATGGAGAGATGGGGCTGCTAGTTCATGAAGTCGTTTAGCCAATAGCATGCTCAGACAGCAGGTTGTCACGCTTAAAAGCAGCTGCCCCCCACCCTCCTGCCCAGGTACCCATAGTCACTGCCAATGTGGGAACGAGGACCATTCCTGGTCCCATGTTGCCGTACGGGGCCTCACCTTTACGCAGCACCTTATGTACACCTCACATGCTTTCAGACTGCAGTTACTTTTGTATCAGATTTTCGGAGCGTCTTCCCCTGTTATACTTACTGATGGGTATGTCAGGTTATTTCTTATTGGAGCATCCTGTTGCTGCTTCTGCTGTGGTTGCAGGGGAATCCAGCCGCCGTGCTTTGCAGCTCTGGAGGTGGATGTATTATGATGATTGCTGGATGCAGAGGTTGGAGGACACCATTGGCAAGCAGAATGGATTCAGCAAAGCGTTCTGTGAGAAAGCTAGCAGCATATGCAGCATCGATGGAGGGCTGCAGCTGCAACAGGTGGCTAAGGCTCAAGATGGAACCACCAAGCTGGTCTTCCAACTAACAGAGGGGGAAGGGAAAGGTATGCGGGGCCGCAAAGCACATGGGACAGCAGTGGCAGACAGATAAGCTGCATGGCACCGCCAGCAGGGATTTCCACAAGGCACCAGCAGCAGTCTTACTAAATCCAAGGTTCCATATCCAGCGTTCAGAGTTGAGGTCAAACATTTGGGTGCAGTACAGTTTCAGAGGGCAAGCGCGTCTTGGTAGCCTCTTTTATGCATGGCTGGGTCTACCCTATGGAAACGCACACTCTCAATACGGGAACCGGATGTGCATGTTCTCGATGCTTCAGCGGCAACGTTGCCGAAGAGAGTGTGGTATAGAAGTGCAAACATAGCTGTGAGCCTACACATCATATACACAGAACCAGACAGGGCGTTGTATTTTCGCGCTCTTGTTCTTCCTTAGTATGATATAGGGGCAACACTACAGGGTTTGTTGAGGTCACTAGCTTGCAGCCCGCCAAGGACAGATGGGCTATATGTCACCCATGACTGGCAAAGCAATTGCCATACGTAGGTCCTTATCATTTCCTCGTTTGCTCCTTACATGCTGTCTAAGGTCCCCTCTCGTTGCTGCTTTGGGTGGCTGACACAGGTGGCCTGGTTGAGACGGTCCTCATTCCTTCACAGCACAGGAAGGGAGGCAGGCTACGTTTGACCTTGTGTGTCTCAAGTCAGGTAGGCTGCCGGAGGCTTCTGGCCTTGGTCTGTGTCTTGGGTTTGGCAGGCGTTTTGCAGATGCATGTAGCTGCTCTAAAATGTGGGGGCCTAAAGCACATCCTTGGGGATGTTGTTAGTGACACTAGCTGGTACTCTGAGTGCATGTGGGCTCGGTTTGGTTCAGTTGTGCAGGGCCACGGGAGGTCTGAGGTCTTAGCTCCTACAGGATGCATTGCAAAATTGGAATATTCTGACTTCCTGCACTGGTTGTGCTCAACTTGGGGAACCATTCTGGGGTTGGCGTTACATAAGACATCGTTGCTTTCCCGTATCTTGTTCTGAGCACATTAGATGGGTGGTATGTCATGTCCAGGGCGTTAGCTCAGACCCTGCGTCCACAGCTATAGCACTTGCATCAGATATTGTGTGTACTCTGAAACCCTTTAGTTTTTTGTGTTGACCACTGATTGCACACAACGGGAGCTTTATTCATTCACCACAATTTTGGCAAGTCAGTATCTGTTGAGCAGTGCATGTTTATCAGGGGTTCTTAGGCTATATGACCGCTCATTCTTCAGTGCAGAGCTGACTTGGTTATCTGTGTGGCTGCTGTGCAGGTTGGCTGTGCCATGAACTGTCAGTTCTGCTACACAGGCCGCATGGGTCTGATGGCAAATCTCACCACAGCACAAATAGTAGAACAGGTGAGCCCCATGGGTGCGTCACCAGCCTCTGATGCTGCGCAGCAGTATTCCGTACTCGGTTATGGTCCTACTCCTTCGCATTAGTGCTACTCCTGCTTTTTATGCCCCTCTCCTGTCCCAGCCCCCCAGCCCATACATGTGCACATGAATGGTTATGATTTGGCACACTGCTCTACTATGTATACATAGCTAGTACAAGTGGTTATGTGCTGGAAGCGTGTGAGTAGTACGCTGCATGTCGCACCACAATTCGACCTTGTACCTTCTGGAATCAAAGATTATTGACAGTTGCAGCATTATGGAAGGGAACTACCTCGAATTCACTGCTTTAGCCCGGGGCGACCTCACGCCTCACGTCGGCTCTTACCCCTCCCCCCACCCAACCTCTCGCGCCTGCCCTCCTGCATGCCCCCTTACATGTGGGAGGGGTCATGCAGACACAGGATGCATGTTAACAGCGTGCAGCTGCTAGGCTATACAGCCACATGTCTGGTGGGTCAAGGTGTACTTGGAGCCCTTACATATCTCCATAAACACTTTCTCCTCCAACTGTGCTGCAACTCTTCTCTTAATTCTCTCTCAGTTCCCTTGCTTCACTTCCACATCTCACCTGCCTCCTGCAACCTCCTGCCTCTTGCCCCGCTCGTTACACCCTTTCACCTCTCACTTCCCCTCTCCACTTCCACCATGTTGTTACGCAACGTGCCCTCTATTTCTTCCCCTGCTCCTGTTAACCCTGCCACCTTCCTTCTTTCCTCCTCTTCGCCTCCCCTCCTGAACCCCTAGGGCCTCGTCTCAAATGCTGGCAGTTCTTGGTATCCCACCCCTCCTGTTAACCCCTTCGCCCCTCCCCTCCCTCCCCCCCTGCCCCTCCTCCTGATGCCCTAGGTCCTCGGCTCAATGCTGGCAGCATTTGCTGTCCCCCGCCCCCCTCCCACTACCCCTCTCCTCCCTGGCCCTCCTCCTGTCAAATGGTTGCAGCTCTTTGTGTCCGACCCCTCCTACTAAGACCTCCCCCCGTCTCCCCGCCTTGCCCCCCTTCAATCATATGCGAGAAGCTCTTGGAGTCCCACCCTTCCTACCAACCTCTCGCCCCCTCTCGCCTCTCCTCACTTTGGCCCCCCTCCTAATCATATGGTTGCATATGTTTCTACTCCACCCTTCCTGCCAACCTCTCCCCTCTCCCCCCCCCCCCCCCCCTGCCCCTCCTCATTATTAGATGGTAGCAGCTCTTCGTGTGCTGCATGGTGATGGTGCTGCTCTTGACTCCATCACCAATGTGGTGTTCATGGGCATGGGGGAGCCCTTCCATAACCTGGAGTCAGTGCTAGCAGCAGTGGACATCATGTGCCACCCACTGGGACTACACATGTCACACAACAAGGTATGAACGAGAATTGACGTTGTCCGAGGGCTGTGATGTCCGATTGCTGCCCAAAGGGGTATGGAGAAGGGTCACTAGAGTTCTGATAGTAGTGAGTCTGGTGAAAACTACACATGTTGCGCATAAGTTATGAAAGCCTGGTCAAAGCAAGGTAATGGCATATTGATAGAAAGGTGTTGGGTATGTTTGACATGGATATAGTGATTTACATACGACCAGAGTCAAAGCTGTGTCCTTGATTCTGAAAGTTCAGCAAGGTATGTGTTAATGCACGGAAGCCACTTGTGCTCCCTATGACAGTGCGGCAGATTGCCAGCTTTGGTTGGAAACAGTGCGGGGGTGAGGTGCAGCATTATAATTTTGGTGCTTTGAGCTTGTTTGTGAACTCTTAGTGGTTGTTTGTATCTCAGCATATCCTGCACAGTTTTTGGTGCACAATTAATGCCACATTGCATGCCCTCCAGACTGCTTAAAGCTCACAAAGGTAATTCACCCGTCACTTGACTGTAACCCAGCCAGGCTGTCCTAGAACATGCAGTGCATTAGATCGCATTGCTGTAGTTACTTCTACATGTTGCTTATCTTCCACTATGCTAGAGCTGGGGCCGGAAATGTCTTTCCTCCCCAACTGGCCTGCTGGCGTATCATGCCCCAGCTTATACTGCATTGCATTCTTGTACTGTGTTGCATTTTTTTACATCCTGAGAGCATGGTATGTTGTGCCCATGCAGGTCACTGTGTCCACAGTTGGGCTAGTAGATGAGCTGGAACAGTTCCAAGCCCGCAGCAAAGCCCAGTTAGCAGTGTCCCTCCATGCTACCACAGATGAGGTACGGGATTGGATTGTGCCTGTCAACCGTCGCCATAACCTGGCGAAGCTCATGGGAGCTTTGCAAAAACACTACCCCAGGACAGCAGGGACGGCAGCAGCAGCAAGAGGAGGAGGAACAGGGTCAGCAGCAGAAGGAGGAGGAGCAGGGGCAGCAGTAGTACTAGGAGGAGGAGCACTGGCAGGAGCAGCAGCAGCAGCAGCGGGAAATGGCAAGGGTGGTTTCAAGAGGTCTGTTCGGCGTGTGTTGATTGAGTACACGATGCTGAAGGACATCAATGATACCGTGGAGGACGCAGAGAGGTGAGAGGAGCATGGGACTTGTGGGGCAGTATCCCTGTGGATGTGCATGCTCAGGAATGCGCCTCCAGGGGTGAACTTTACCCGCTAGGTGTCTGCTGACTGTATCACATTTTCTGCACAGCATTGCAATAGTCATGGCTGTGTTGATTTTTATGTTTGTTGTAGCTTGCATCCTGAGGAGGGTTGCAGTTTTGCCAGGCGGTGCAGTTGTCATTGGAGCATGTTTGCTCCATAGCTTGCGCCATGCAGTACAGGCCCCTATCTGATTATACATTACACACCTGACACTCTTTGTCAGGTGGGCGTACCTGGAGCGGGTTGTGATGCCTGGCAGCGATAATGCATCCAACTGCCAAATTGGATGGAATCATATGGTGCCCAATGTCGTCACTCACTCGCTAGTAAAGCACGTGGCATGCAGGTGAACGCCCGTGTTGCTGTGAGATGCGCTGTCTGGCCTGCATGCTACTTTACAGGACGGTTGTTCTCCTCGTGTGTTGTCTCTGTGGCAGCTCAAGTTGTGCGGCAGATGGCACTTTGCCTAGTAGGTACTGTTCATGTGGTGTGTAGATAGCCGCGTTGAATTCAGGCATCTCCCTGACCTCCATATGGCACAGTAAGATGTGCCAGCAAGTAGACAAGGGACCAGGCCCGTCCCGTAAATAATTGTCATGTGTCAAGCTGGTGCAGGTGGAAGTATGTTCTGTCGCAAGTAGGGCTTCTGCTGACTGTATACGACTGCACTACATCTGTGCTGACTCCCATGTCTTTCAGTGAGCTCGAAATGAGATTTGCTGTTTTGCTGCTGGTACTGCTGTGCAGGCTGCTGAAGCTCCTAGAGGGTATAGAGGCCAAGGTCAACTTGATCATGTTCAACCCCTATTCTGGCACTAAGTTTCAGCCCTCTCAGATTGAGCAAGTGCTTGCCTTCCGGTCAGTGCTGGTGGCAGGAGGGCGGGTGTGCACCATCAGGGACAGCAGGGGGGATGATGAGATGGCTGCTTGTGGACAACTGGGGAACCCAGAGCTGTCCACCAGGGCAGGGGTCACCCTCACTCCGCCAGAGAGGTTTAAGGCAGCACTGGTGTCTTAGTGACAGAGCTGTTGCTGATGGACCCAGTTGGTAGCTAGACATATTCCCTGATGTGAGGAGTTCTCCCCTGGCTAGAGCATACAGAAGGGTTTGCCGTGTAGGTTTGTCCTGACACCGCTTTGGAAGTACTACTCCATGTGGCGCTTCCGGGATGGTTGCATCTGGATATGTTCTCATTCTTAGTACTCGTCAGATGATTTTGGGGACAGTTGGATGCGAAATATTCTGGAGCCTCCTAGCTTGACACATGTTTAAGTATCTCTTATCTGGAATTCAGCCCTGATTTGTGGTCTGGAACCCATTGCCTATAGCCACTAGCTAGTGGATCCATTTGAAGCGTGTGTGGTCGCTACTCTTGCGGTTGGCACATCTGGTATGTTGTGTTTGTTTGTCATTGGTCCTGGTCAGACTTACGAGGGACAGGTGCCTTATCTCACTGCTGATTGCCCCGTCTGCTCCTGGTTGCTGTTCGGCGACCCCCCCCCCTGGGGTTGGGCCAACTTGTCAGCTGTAATCCGGTGTGTGGTATTGGTGTTGGCGCCTGGTTACTTTACTTCCCCCAACAGAACCTCGCGTGCTGGCTGCCAACAACAATTGCATGTAGCACAGCCGGAACACCGCATGATTTGTCCTAACATAACTGCATGAACCTTAACATTGAGTATCTTGATTGCTGATTGTAATGCATTCTCTGGGCTAACCTTCAACTGTAAAGCACGAACCTGTACCTTAACTACCCATCGAGGGCGCCTGCTCCAATATAACCTAGTGTTCCCTAACAGCAGATTGGCTGCATAATTAACATAACAACACTGCAGGCTAGCAGCCAGCTGGCACGGAACGATTGGGACACCTCCTAGACTTGCCAGCAATCTGCCCGTTCTCCAGACCACACACCTTGGATCCATGGGGGGATTTGGGACATACCAATTACCAATTACCAAATGGCCCCGTCAAAGCGGGGCGCCGGTGGGGGCAGCGCCACCCACAAGGAGCCAACTTAGGCTCCAACGGCATACTCAATTTCCTGTCCAAGCTCAAACAATGGCTGCCACCAGCCCACCCTAAATCCCTTGCTAGCCAATGTATGTCAGGCCAGCCCATTTCGACTTGCCATGCGCTGACCAGTTGACCCAGTCAACAGCAATCATACAATGGTACCCATCCTTTTGTAGCCAACATGACAGGGACCACCCCAGCAGCCTTCATTTGCAGCCGTACAATGCGCTTGACACGACCCCACCAATCTTGTCGGTGAAGTCAATCTCTTCTAAACATGATATAGACAGGTCACTGCATACCATTCTGTTATGCTTCACAGTACCCTTATATCCCTTTACAGGACATAGCTAATCGCACCAGCCTGCAATAAGAAGCATCTGAACAAAGAACAGACTTCTTTCAGCTGCGCTTCAGAAGGCCCTGGGACTCCCAACAGTCCTCTGCAAGGGTATGGGAGACACATTCTCATGCAGATGCTTACCAACCCTGGCCACCATCTTCAGTCACTTGTTCCCAAGACGCTGTACAGTGGGGGGTTCATTTCATGTGACTTTGAACGAACAGCGTCCAAGCAACATGCAGCGGCTGCTACTGATGGTGCTCTACATGCCAGGCAAACGACCTAGCCCAGATGCATACAGGAGAGCAATACATTGGGATCACACCCCAAGCAATGAATGAGAAGTGGCACCGACTGATCACGATACTGTGTGTGTGTGTGTGTGTGTTTGGTCGGTTCGACCTAGCAGCCCTTGGCGGTTGCCACACCTTAAATGTTTGTTATGTTATGTTATGTTACTGACGGCCAATGCAGCAAGGTGCCAATCAACACAAAGGGTTGCTCTACTGAGAAGCCATAATACAGACAAGGGGAATGCTTGGTAGCAGGAGATTTTGAAGCAATAACAGAACCAACACATACCTGTGTGCATCCATCATTCAAAAGTTGAAAAAGCATCTGCAGCCCCCACGAATTGCCCTCACTTGGACAGTTGCATGTACGTATGATTGCACTGAAGGTCACTTTGCCATGCTCTGGGACAGCGTTCCCTGGCTTTTCATTCACCGACGTGCAGAGTGAACCCCTTCATGGCAATGCAGATCTTAACAAAAAGCTGGCTAAACCCGATGTGAGTAGTTAACAAACAGCTGGCTAAACTCGCTGGTATACCCATAGGAATATGCATGAGCCGTCAATGCAATCAACCACTTAATCAATGTGTCGAATGCACCTCAGGTCCTTCGCAGGCAAACACACACACACACACACACACACACTGCATACTGTACCACTCTTGCCCGCCGGTGGGCCCTGATAGAGATTGCCTGTATGTACCGCTTGAGCCGGGGGCCACCAGGACGGAACGGCGCACGCATTCTGCTGCGCAAAGATGACAAGCTAGCACTTGGCCTGTGCCTCGTCCACTCTACACCTTGCAGTCGTCTGCGGTTGCAGCGTGCCAAGCCCACCTTGAAGGGACGTGTTAAGCTTCCAGGAATTCCTTGTCATTGGCATCCCTGTGTACAGCCACCTCCTTAATGCGGCCCACGGGATCAAACTTGAACACATAAGACCCAAAATCAGACTCCGCGGCCTGCTGGGATCCTCGCCAAGAAGCGCACACGGTGTGGTGGTTAACATCGACAACATCTGCAAGCTCCACAGGATTGGCATTTGCACCACTGCCATGGATCTGCTGAAGCCTCTCTTTTAAGGCCGCTGTGCCTCGAAACGTCTGTTCCGAAACGTGATCTTTCAGCACAGGCTCGGGGGCGAGGAGGCAGTCAATGAGCATCTCCGGCTTTGATACGCGGTCAAAGAAGTCATGAACAGTCTCGAGCATGTGCTCCCGTTCTTGGAAATGTACTGTTTTCGCATCTTTCCAAGCGGACACCGTCTGCACGGACCGCCTGCTTATGGTAGCGGGGATCCCGTTCATCTGGTGTCGACCTTGAAATGCTGCCAAAGGCCTCGCATGGCAAAGCATCCTGGCGGGAGCTGCGGATAAAGCGTTATGGAGGCCCCGGAACGCTAAGGAAATAGTTCCGGAAGCTTAGCACCAAGCGATGAAGGAAGTGCTTCTTGGGAGCGTACAGAGAGTATGTCTCAAGAGCCCAGTGTGTAAAATAGTGCGCTAGTAGAGCTCTTCAACATCACAACCCGTCGCTAGCTGAGTTGCTGAGTCATGGCACCCATTCAATGTACATTGGCACACCCCGCTGCTCACTCAAAGTCACTACTGCCCTCCGGCTACAGCCTAACAAATGAACATGGCTCTTGGCAACTCAAGTATTGTCTAAGAGGCTTGGTTATGCCTATAGGCTATAGACACACATGGCTGAATACGTATGGCCTCACCCTTGCGGCCTGCGACACCTGCATCGAGGACCACCCCTGAGTCTACTTTGTTTCTGTACTCTCACCTTTGTTTCGTTGAGTTGTCCTGCTAGATGCTGCCCTCCAACGCCCACTAGGCTAACCCTTTCAAGTAGGTAACTGCCCCTGCCCCGGATGAAGGGCAGATGCCACGGCTCGTACACCGCTACTCCAAGTGTCAAGCCCAACTGTCAGGGCATGCATGCACATAATCCAGCTGCCCTTGCATGCACCTCGTTCACGGTTGCAGGGTCAACTGTCTAGGATCTCACATTAAAAATGAAACAGTGAAACCTTAACCCAATCCGCGAGTGCCCAGATCCCATTGCACCCCCCATGCATATGGCACTCTCAAACTAAGAGTGCCCAGCCCAGCAGAATCCGCTACTATGCATGGCTAGCAGTCTACACTAAACACGGTGGCTTTGCAAAGAAGCCAGTGGCAAGTGAGTTACTGCAATGGGTGCAAGTACATAAGGTGTCGTATCACTATCATGGTAAGGTGGATTACTGTCGAATCAAACATCAACGGCTCGTGGTCAATGAACAGTAGTGAGTCGTTGACAGGGAAGACATAAACACACAGCGGCAACTCCAGGCCCAACAAGTGATTTCACACATTCACTTTGCTCAAGTGTGTCGTGGAACACGAAGTCAACATAGCCAACTCCTTGTCAGTAAGCAAGCAAGACACTGACACTTGCTCAAGGAAAACAGAGCCACGCCTACCGGATAAAGAGGAACGACTGCAGATTAGCAGGATGCAGCCTATGAAATCTGTGGCGTTATCCTAGAATGTGGACCATATTGCCTCCCGTGTAACCACAAGAAATCAAAATTTGGCCCATTGTGCAATGCTTGGGCCAGGTACCTGATATGCCCCATCACCCAACCTCTCATGTAATGAATGCCTTCTACCTCTAGCCTGACCACAAAACCCCATGACAATGCCAGAGTCCTAAAAGGAATCATCTCTCCTGCAAGCTACAAAAGGCAGCCATGCACAATCATGCTATAAAAACAAACAATCATTGTACATTGCACAGCAAAAAAACGTGCTCACCCCCACCGTTTAGCCAGCATGATGGCTGTATCATGTGGAAGTCCAGCAGGAAACCTGTCTTTGGGCCACTGTTACTCATGTTTCACGCTGACCGTCAGCTGCTGCTGTCTTATTCCTCTGCATGCAATACCCAGACCTCCTTACACACTTCCCCATTGCTTCAAGTGTTGTATCAGCAACACCACCATCACCTGGAACTGGAAGCCTCTAAGTGACACCTAGATAACAATGCAACCCACCACTTGCCTGTGACTGCTGTTGAGAGAGCAAGTAGCACTAGCTGTCGATATCTCCTAGTGAGTGGATTTGCCACTCTCACCATGAAGCGTGTTGACGCATTCCTATTGGACATCCGGCCCCTCAAGCCATTACACAATCTTCACTATAAGTCTACGGTCCAATTTGCAGCAGTGCTCTCCTTGCCATGCTCTCAGCTGCTGAGTGCAGGGCACTAGCTAGCAGCGGCTAGCTCTGCTGGAGTAAGGTGCTTCAACATCCCCAGAAAACTCCCCACGTGTGCTCTCAAACGAGGCAGCTGGGCTCAGGCTGCCAGCTGTAGGCGTAGCAGCTTCTGTTTGGCTGGGAAACGCTCTGATGGTGCCCACCGGACTTGGCTTCTCCAGTTCTGCCCTTGACTTGATGCTGCCAGAGCGTGGCCCATTTCCTGCAACCCTGCTTGCCATTCTGCTCATCAAAGCCTGCTGCTGCTGCTCCAGCTGCTGCGTCTGCTCGCTGTTTCCCTTTAGACATGGGACAAATCTGCTCAACCCTCTGCTTCTTGAAGCTGCTGTGGCATCTACTAAGGCCTTCATCTCATCCAGCTCTTCCTTTGGTACTATGATCTCACCAGCACAGAACTTGCAGCGGGTTGCAACCAAGCAGATCTCTTCCATGCAATAGGGACATTCTTTTGTGAGGGCTTTGTTCTTGTAGACTGAGTACATGAGGCGCTCAAGGGGCCGTACCACAGCAAAGTAGAGGAACGCCACAATGATCAGGAACACGATCAGTGCGTTGACGAATTCACCATAAAGGAATACTGAGTAGTTGATGGTGAAACTGAGCTGATTGAAGTGGGTGCCTTGGAAGATGGCACTTATGAAAGGTGTGATGATGTCCTGCATAGAGAATAACACAGTGTATTGTGGTCAGTCTTTGACTGGCTGCATGCGCTGTTGCCACTACAGCTTAACGACCCCTTCGCAAGCGTGTCTTGCTGTATGCTGAAGGGTGACTTTTTGCTGAACTCATTACCTTTGTGAGAGCATCTATGAGAGATGTGAAGGCCATACCAAACACCACAGCCACTGCCAGTTCTACCACGTTGGATCGCAAGATAAAGTCCCTGAAGCCCTTTCCGCTCGCCATGACATTGGATACGCCAGCTTCTGCTACTCCTGCTGCTGTCCTAGTAGCCAAATCCGCCCCCGTAGCAATGATGTTCAGCCCTCCCTTCGCCACCTTCCCTGCAAGACCCAGGAACTTGGAGCTGGCCGTAGATGGCCCGGCGTTCGATATACCAGCCATCTTACGCTTAAAGAGCTGCAATTTTAAGATAATACCAGCTTTAAAATCGCAACAGCGGAGAGTTATGCTCTCAGGAACTGCTGTTCGACCCCATGCATGCTGCTGGCTGGACAAACTAGCCTGGCATGGCTGATGCTTCTCCAGCAACCCACTGCTTGTCCTGGTGTCATGATGCACTCTATGTTGCGTATACTGTACAGGGCCGGCCAAGGAGTCAAATTTCAACGGAGCTCCAGAAGTTCCCGGTGACCTCTGTACTTCTGTAGTGACTTCTGTCGGCAGCCAGTTGTTCAGGCTGCTTCACAGCCCCGGTAGCATTGCGTGGTTAGGACGATACATGCAGCAAGGGTAGGACGTGCTGGCTGAGGATGAGAGCGTTTTGCAGTCTTGGAAAGTCTGTTGTATCTCGCCATCAGAGGTGGGCTAAGCTGTCAAGTATGGCTAACGACATTGGGAAACGAAAAGCTGTCACTATCGGCACACACAATGGCACATTTCATTGTGATGAGGCGCTAGGCTGCTTCTTGCTCTCCAAGACAGAAACCTACAAGGATGCGGACGTAGTTCGAAGCAGGGACCCTGCCGTGCTGGCGAACCTAGACGTTGTTATAGACGTAGGAGGAGTTTACGAGCCTTCTAACAACCGCTTTGATCACCATCAGAGGGGGTTCACGGAGGTGTTGGGCCATGGTTACAGCACGAAGCTATCTAGTGCTGGTCTTGTATACAAGCACTACGGAAAGGAGATCATAGCAGGGCACCTTAAGGTGCCAGTGGAGGACCCAAGAGTAGAGACCATATGGTTGCAAGGTATTCATCTGAGCACCTCCCACGCGGGTCTGCACGGCAAGGTCCAAATATGATGGATTATTGCAGTGTACAAGAACTTCATCGAAGCCTTGGATGCCATTGACAACGGCATCAACCAGTACGAGAGTGAAAAACCTCCAAGGTAAGCAACTAGCAGATGCAGCAATACTGCCCAGAGCAACGAGTCAACAGCACGCCATGCAGTGATCTCACACGCTGCTGATCTCCTCGCTCACGTATGCAGGTACATCAGTAATACGCACCTATCAGCACGGGTAGCCAAGCTAAACCCTCAGTGGAACCAGGCGTACACAGACGAAGCTTTGGATGCAGGCTTCAGGAAAGCCATGCAGTTGACAGGTACAGGGATGCAACAATTCTGATTGTGTAGTATATCTCTGGGCATACGATTAGTATTTCAGATGGAGACACTGCTGCTACTGTCAGCCTCAGCGTGTACCGGTAGTATATCTCTGGGCATACGATTAGTATTTCTGATGGACACAGTGCTGCTACTGTCAGCCTCAGCCTGGAAAGGTTTGAAAGTGCCTGCCTTTGCTGTGTATGAGCATGGGTTGTGAAGCTCCTGCTTAGATGCAAGCCATAAATGATGCTGGCCTGAATGACACTTTGATCGCTGGAAGCACCCCATTTAAATTTACCCCACTTCATGTAGTAGGCCAGCTCCAAACTACCAGGCTAGACTAGGACTTTACAGGCTGGATCAGCATACGAGCTGTCAGTGCTCTTTGGCTGAATTTGAATCTGCAGGCTCTGAGTTTGTGGAAGCTGTGGACTATGTCAGCAAGGTGTGGCTGCCTGCACGGGACATTGTGAAAGAGGCCATTGAGAGCAGGCACCAAGTGGATCCATCTGGTCAGATCATTGTGCTCAAACAGGTATGTAACGCTTGGCGAAATTTCCTCCTGCTAAGTTGTCTTCAATGTCAGCTGTTACTGACAGGCAGGCCTGTTTGAGTCAGCAGTGTTCAATTTGTGACAGAATCAGGTGGATCAGTGCTGTCTAGACACAACGATGACACATTGTGTATCGGTTGCTTGTGAAGGGGTATTTATTCTCTGCATATCCAAATCTGCTTGTTGTTGAGCTGCTACTCTGTCTCAGGGAATATGGCCTGACGAGGGCCAGATGGTAAAGCATGGGGGTTTGCGCTTCCATGGTGTGTCGCGAAGGATTCTTGGTACAGTTTGCTCAGCTGGTCTTTGTGCCTTGGTGGCCAAGGGAACCATAATGGAGAGCACACCAGACAGCTTATCCACCAGGTCGAGATGATTGCTTTATGGCTGCCTTATGCTTTGCTTGGTCCACGTTGTTGTCAGGTAGCACCCTGGAAGGAACACCTCTATGACCTGGAAGCTGAGCTGGGTGTGGCTCCACCCATCCTGTACACCTTGTACGAAGATGAACGTGAAAAGAAGTGGCGCATTCAGGCAGTGTCCAAGGCCCCAGGCAGCTTTGAGAACAGGAAGAGCATGCCTGCAGCATGGTGTGGTTTGCGGGACCAAGCATTATCAGATCTCTGTGGCATTTCAGGCTGCGTTTTTGTGCATGCTAACGGGTTCATAGGGGGCAACGACACTTATGAGGGTGTGCTGGAGATGGCCCGGCAGAGCGTGGCAGCAGCCAGCTAGATAGCATGGCATTTCTGACAGCTGCTGGTGTCGTGTTCTGCACTAAAGTGCTAGTGTTGGTTAAATGTAGTGGAGGCAGTGATTGCAGACATCAGTGCTGGCTTCTTTCCGGTGTGCTCTGCATCTGACTAAGTTTGCTCTGAGCCACGAGATGGCCGCACATCTGTCGGTGGCGTTAATACGACATCGCATCCCACCATACATATCAGGGGCAGCTTCTAACTTTGATATGAACGGGTCCTTTTGCAACTCCAGTCATGTTGGGATGAATGGTGCGTCCACTGAAATTCTTCAGCTCGCTGAGTGCAGGTTGGCTTGTTGAGCAACCAGTCAGTCGCGGGCCGCACAACCAGCCATAGCATGACAGGTTACTCCTTACCCCAGCTAGCCCAGCAGGCAGTCCTTGAAGCCAACGAAGGCTCGTTGGGCCATCCACCGCTGTGACACATACAGTCGTTGCGTTTGACTGCTACATTGTGGATGAACAGTGTCCGCTCGCCAGGCCCTCAGGACATCCGACCCGAAGGCTCACGGCCGGACTGCCATGCTCGATGTGGTATTATAACATCCCCTACGGTGGTGCCAGAACTATCCGTCCAGGCTTGGTAGAAAATCCGTCCACTGATCTGGTCGCAAGGCCACACACGGATGTTGAAGGCCGGATGGTTCACATGTGTAACGTCCTGAAGCCGGTTCCACAACATCCTTTGGAACCAGAACTGGACTTCAAAAGAGGCCTCTGGAACCGATATTTTCCAGGGGGCCATGCCATGTCGATGCGCAGCATCGACCCAGGCAGGAGGCGGGGGTCCAGGGGGGAGGAACAGCCCCCCTGGTGGGGTCTGGGGCGAAGCCCCAGGAGCCAGCGATAATTCCCACTTATAACCATCAATTGTACAATGGAATTTGCTATTCTTCCACTCAGAGGGTTATCATACATTTAGTAAGAAACTTGCTGGAACCAGCATGTGACATGTTGGCCAGAGGGTGGCCCAGGGCTGGAACCAGGAACTGACATGTTTGGCATCGCTGGAACCGTGGAACTGGGCACAATTTGCCCTGGAACCGGAACCTGGAACCGGCTTCAGGACGGTAATGTGCATCCGAGTGAGGTCTCATTTGCCACTCATCCGACATCAAGCAGCCGCAGCAGTCCCCAGTTATCTATCTTGTTGCCTGCGTTTATTGGCGTGGAGTGCTTGACTGGCGGCAGATCACAATTAAGCTCCGCGCCAGAAATTGACCGCTTGGAAGATTGCTGTCACACTACTGAAAGGCAAGTTCACGCGTCCGCCTAAACCGCCTATTCTTGCGTCATACTTAGTGTCGCATGTACACATATATAAATCCACAGTACCAGAATGCGGCACTAGGGGCGTGGGCCAGGCCCCACAATGTCAAGACAGCCAGATCTGTTGCTGGCATCAGTGTACAATGATGACTGGACTGGTGCATGCGTATGGCGTACACCCGTGTACGAGCACACAAGATGTGCCAAGGTAGAGTTGAAATTGTAGTCACCAAGCAACTGGTGCCACCAAATAAATTGGGACAGCAGCACCCACTAGGGACCCAAGAATCAGGCTCTAATGGCATAGTCACAAGAACTCATATCCCAAAGATTCTGATATGCTTCCACCAACCCACCCGAATTCCTTGCCATCCAGTGTATGCCACACCAGCCCCATGCAACAAGTTACAAGGATAGGCCTGCCAGCTGGACTGTCTTATGCCAGGTCATCTTGCAACAGCAGGGCAACTGAAGCAAGCACCCATTTGTGTGCTGGTTCAGCAGTCCGCAGGGTGAATGCGCTGACCGATGGGGAGTACACATTGGCACGCTGCATGTTGGTGTACACAGGGCAGTAATAGTAGCCCTCTCGTGTATATTGGTCGCTGGTAACTGGCTTCACTTGTATCACTGGCATGACCTGGTGCAGCTCATTTGGATTTGACTCCTTGAGCACAGCTTCCTCCTTGTCCCACCTGTAAAAAGGATGTACATGGAGAGCGTCACAATATGTCACAGGGCAAGCTGCTAGTATGTCCTCTGCTGTATGTATGTGCGTCAGGTTTAGGTTGTAGCATGTTCCCAATTGGCTGCACATCCCATCTCCATTTAATGTGGCAGATGCTGCACCTTTGGCTATCATTTAAGCGGTTGGGCTTGAGGTGCATGCCAAGTGATGCAGCAAGGCACAAAACCGCTGGCTATGCAACACACTAGTCAATGGATATCAATGGGACTCCATTCAGCGAGTCACATACAACAACCACCATTTAGTGCACCAACGGAAGCTGCACCCAGGAGATAGGTCTGAGGAAGGTTAAGTTTACCTTGCTCCTTCAATGACCAGGCCGTGGATGTACATGCCCAAGGGCGCTGGCTCTGTGATCTGATCTACACTTTTTGTAGTGACTTCAGTCATAAACTGCATGACATCCAGAGGCAACTTGTGTGCACGAGCATAGGTTTGCATCACCTGCAAATGAACAACCACCCACACTTATTTGGAATGTTCAAGAGGGCTACAGCTGAAGTTTTGCTTACAGTATGCACTTAGCCCCAATCCAAACTGATATGGCGTTATACGTGGGATAGGCATCAACAACGTTCTTGCAGGCACTGCATCTACAATGCCTTGACACAGACCTGCATGGGGCTAAACATGGCAGCCTTTGCCAACAGCCGCCCGCTGGTATGGCGTTGGACATAGGCAGATGAATGCTAGCAGGTCTCGTGCATATTCAAGACGAACACAGATGCAGCATAAAGTGAGCACTTACGGCTTTGTCCCATGAGAGATTAACTACCGCAACTTTGTGAGCATGTGCAGATTGCTCAGACTTACCGCTGTCAAGAAAGCCTTTGGATTAAACAGGCCGCTCAGCCAGACACTGTGTGGGGCCACAATGGACCCTGCAGTCCATACTGCTAGCTGCTCATAGCGTTTAAGCACATCATGGTACCAGGCGCTCAAGCTGAGTACCTCCTGGACACGAGTGCTCATACAGCTCATCCACAATGAAGGCACCTTGTTGGTGGCAATGCCCCGCGCCAAAGCCTCCATTTTGTCACTCATGTTGAGGGCGCCATCCAAGCCTAGCTGCAATTCCTCCATACTTCGGCGCATTTCCTCAAGCAGAGCATTCATCCGAACAGTCTGCAACAGCAAAACACATCATCAATGGAGTGTGTGACTTCCGGCCTGCTCTTACTGCAACTGTTTCAAGGTGCTTTAATCAGCCTGGGATCTGCATCATGCCAGACTCCCCACTTGGATAATGGGGAGTGTTCTGAGTATAGAAAGCCGCTGTGCGGAGAAACTCATGAGAAGATGCTCTGTACCAACTCTTGGACACCCACAACTGGCAAGGGTGCTCCTGCTGTCTTTATACCTGCATGCCTATAGTTGATTTACTGATGAGACAACCCAAAGAACACCCCATTTCTGCAAAATACTACTCTCTGCTTGCACCCTGATACCAGACCATCTAGAACATCCTACCTCCTGCAACGCAACCACCACATATGGTGACTTCTCCTTCACCCGAGCCTCAATGTCCACTAGGATGAATGGCTCAGGTAAGCGCTCCATGTACTCCTTCAAGGCTGCTCTGACCATGGCCTCCCCTCCTCCTCCACCGCCACTAGCGCCTGAACCACTGCCACTGACATCTGTGATGGTGCTGAAGAGGGTTTCACCAAGTGATGTCA
Organism: Pseudopediastrum boryanum; assembly: GCA_963556185.1. Taxonomy (NCBI): domain Eukaryota; kingdom Viridiplantae; phylum Chlorophyta; class Chlorophyceae; order Sphaeropleales; family Hydrodictyaceae; genus Pseudopediastrum; species Pseudopediastrum boryanum. The sequence continues at coordinate 6,579,742 of OY744494.1, forward strand.
GTAGTGATAGCTCAGCATTTGGATGCATGCCATACACTACAGGAGACTCTGCCGGCAAAGCGGTCTCGATGTAGTCACGCAGCACATCAAAGTCTTTGGGCATTGGTGCTTTGAACCCTGGGGCCAGCTCCAGCTGAGGAGATTGCCAAGTCTCTGGGTTGGCCAAGTCCCCTTGTGGAAGGATCTCTGGCCTGATGAGCACCTGCGCAGAGCAAACATCCCACCAGCTTCAAGGATTGTGACACACGCAACAGGTAGTGCTTGCAGCCAGGTTACATGTTATGCATTGACAGCAAATCATGTCGTTAGCTGCCGCACAGCCCCTCAGTTGACAACGTGTGTCCCTGAAAACCTTGCAGGTGGGGATAAATTCACCACATTGGGTGATAAAATGAACTTCATTAGCTTGAGAGTTCTTTCCCGCCCCTTCAGTCCCAGGCCTTATAACAAGTGAGAAGGAGGCCTTTACCTCTAGATAGGTAGTACAGCAGCGCCTGTCCATGTCATCCGTGATGTGGCCGCCATAGAACACCTCCCCAAACATGTAACGCAGGTCATCCCAAGGGATAAACTCATAGGCTTCCAAGTAGTTGAGCAGGACATCTCCACAGGTTGTCAGATCCCCCATGTTGAAGGAGTATCCGCGACAGAAGCCCAGCCCACTGCCACTCCCTAAGGCAATGTTGGAAAGTGTGTGCACATGTTAGCAGAAAAGCAGCAAATGACCTCTGCACGACTTACTTAACAGTGACTGTGCGTTTGCAGAACATGACCATGTAGAGAGCCCTAAGGGGACTAACAAAAATCAATTTGACCTGTTGGCCAATTTTCCTGGCGTGTGATGTCTGCAGCTGGAAGACTGTACCAAATCGCACCGCAACGATGGCGCACAGCTGCATGCAAGTTCATCCACGGGAGCGCAGCGATACACGTACAACTCAACCATATGCCCCTGCTTACCAGTTCCAATGCCCACACCAAATTTCTTGCGGCCCAATAGCAGGGAATGGTAGAAGCACAATCCAAACAGCACGCTCTTGTAGGCGTTCCTCTTGAGATCTGTGCTCAACCTCAACTCCATCTCAGGAGTGAAAGCTGCAAAGGCTCGTCGCATGTTGGATTTCATGTCGCTAGGTGGCTCATTGGAAACCTTGATGCATGTCTGCAGGATAGACTCGGGGATGATTTTAGCCTGAGGCGCGCCATTGATAGGCTCAGCACTGAAGAAGCAACGGAAGTCTGGATGTGCAGCCTCTGCTGCAACCTCCAGCTTGCGTTCAAGCTTTGGGATCCATCCTTGCATGAGATGCACATTGTCCAAAAACACCCAGCCACCATCCTTTGTAAATCTGCAGGGTAAACAAATATTTATGTATTGAGACCAAGGAGGAGAGCTCTGCCAAAGGTATGTGCATCACTACCCACATCCGTGCTAGCTCACCAGCACCAATTCTCCTCACAAAAGCTACTGATTGCCGCCCATGCTTATAGTTGCTGAGGTATAAATGGCATGCTTGGCACCCATCATTCCATCAATGTGTGAGCCTCCACACTTCCATGTATGTCTGGGGCAAGTTGTCCTTATTGTATGCCCTTACCTATCAAGCACTGCCTCTGCGGGACCCTCCTGCCCTTGACCCATAGAGATCAGGGTCAGCTTTCCATTCTCAACGCTCTTGCCAATCTTGTTAGCATACACCTCAATTTCCTTGGAAGGTGAGTAGCCAGGGAAGAGGATGAAGAAAAGAGGCGTTGCACTGCAGGGAAGACAATAACAAGATAAGCAAACAGAAGGAATTCCCCAAGCTCACAATAATTTTGTTCTGTTACATCTTTTACAATGAGGCACAGAGCTGGGCTAGTCCGCGACAGCTTGGAGCCATGGAATAAGTTCTGGAGCATGGCTACATACCAAGAACCAGAGATGAAGAAAAGCAACATTAAATGCCATAAAACCAGGATCAGCTCCAGAAGTAGTGGATGGTACTGCCTTGTATTCAGTGCAATAACGGCAAATTGCCTTAGCAGCATGATTCCATCAGGTCTCCAGCCTGAAACAATGAACACTGCTAACCCACGTCGGCTTGCACATCTTGTAAGCCACAGGGAACCGCATCTAGGGTAACTGGGTTCACCAGCAATGCTCGCCGGCCGAGCATACCTTGTACTCTCAGACATGACAGCTTCGGGGCTAAACGCATCCTGGTTCACATAGGCTGAGCCCATGATTCCTTCACAGTACCGCTGCAGGGCGTTGGTGATACGATCAGGACGAAGGGCCCTCAGCAGCAGGAGTTGCTTGAAGTCACTCATCTTGCTCCATTCACCAGGCATCGGTGCCCTCTCAGCAGCCTCATTCAAGCACCAGTTACTCCACTCATCTGAATTCTTTTCCAAGTCCTTAGCCAGTGCAGCAAAGCCAGGGATACAGGCCAAGGCATCTACTGCTGCCCATTGACTTTCACTCATCCATCTGCTCAAGTCGTCCGTGATGGGAGGTGGGGCACTGCTGCGAGCTCCTTTGCAGAGAGCATCGTACTCCGCGGTATCAATTGGACCGCTCCTCAGCTGGATAGTGAAGGTTAGCAGTGTCAGGACGATCAGCTTGTCGCGGTCAAACAGGCCGCGGCGGGTATAGTTGTAGACAGTGTATGTGCACGTGTCCATCAGCACCTTGATCCGTGCCTCCAGCTGCTCAGGAGATAGCACAACCTCATCACCCTCTTCTGGTACTGGATCACACCCTGTGGCACAGTAACACCAGACATCACATTAAACAACGCGCAGAAACGTCTAGCTGGTTCCATGGCTTTGATGTTGTATATGCTCTCCATAGTCAACAATCTGCAGGCAGACTGTCCTACAGCAGCCCATATCAAATTGCTTTAGGATCCGCATGCTTGATGTGACATGCATGACTAGCTTAACCCTCAGCTCCGAATTAAACAGATCCCCCTACTAACCTGTCATACTGCCTGCTTGCACTGTAGGGCGCCGACTGCCACCTGTCATGGAGCTAGTCCTTCTGGCCATAGCCATGACTTCATCATAGTCCCTGGCATTGCCAGATAGCCTGCGTGCTAGCTGCTGCAGGGACACCTCCTCTTTCTTCTTTCTGCCGCCAGGAGCGTGGTCCAGTCCGCGTGCAAACACAGTCACAAAGGCATTCAAGCTGTACTGGTAGAACGCATGGATCTTGTTGAGAGAGTTGAGTAGGAAGAAAAGCATGGCACCACGCTTGGCCACAGGGCGATACTTGTTCCTGGAGTCATTGATGGCAATTTCTGTCTCGCGGGCCTCTGTGACCTTCTCATTGATCTCTGTGGCAACTCGTTTTGACTCTTCCAGGGACTCAATCAGAGCCACGTCCTCTGCAGCACACAGAATAAAGAGTCAATCACACATACATTGCGGAAGGTCACAGGATACCAGCTGGCTTGCATGGACATGGAAGACCCCAGGCTTCTAGACAAGAAGGTAATGGCACATTAAAGTAGACACATATCTTAATGCTCCCTAAAAGCATTGATGTTGAAAAGTCACCAATGCAGCACAGGTACAGCACATGCTCTTCTCACCAGTTATGTCACCCTCAGCTGTTGACAGCTTGTACAACAGCTCATCTTCCAGCTGCTTCAACTTAATAGTGAACTCTGTATTCTGTATAATGAGCTGGGTCTTTGTCTCCTCCAGATCGGGCCTCTCCTTGTTGACAACTAGAGCAAGCAACTGATCCTCCAAACCCTGTCACAATAGCAGGCGAAAGTGATGAGGTTGCAATGTATTCTATCGAAATTCATCTAATGTTAAACCCCTTAAAGTCTGCATTCTACTAGCACAGAGAGGTCCTTTGGGCACCCTTACAGTATACAGGCAATTTTGGTGGCAGCTGACACGACAAGAGGTAGCGAAGGTAGGATACATTTGATCACTGAGTCAGTTAGGTGACCTGTTGTTGCACATACATCCTAAAATGTAGGTTTAAGCATTCCATTTGGAGGCATACCTGTTCAGTCACGGTGAAGTTGATCAGGGTTGTCTCTGCCTGGATCTCAGGAGGGTAGTGCGGGTTGGATAGCTTGGTGTGGAGGAAGAGCTTGAAGCTCTTGTTGTACTCCACATCCTTATCACCCATCTTCACATACATGTTCCTTCCCTTTTTGAAAGTGGACCTGCACATGGCGAGATGCTAGTGAAGCCCTCCAATGCAAACAACATATATGAGAGCCATTCCACATTTTGGCACACACACCGGCACCCATCCATGTCAAAGGCACACAAATGAATGATAAGTGGCAAATTCCTCCTATTGACCAGGATCCTGTAATGCAAATAGGAAGGAGGACCCCCAAGGGACCAGCAAGCAAACGTCCCTCCTTACCTTGTGATCACAGGGTTGAGCACAGCATCTATGCTCTCTCCCATGTTTTCAATCAGCACAGAGTGCCCAGCCTCAATAGCCCGCTCCATAGTGGTCATCATGTTGTCGGCACCCATCCGAATAATCTGCGGAAGTAGATGCCATCAGCAGATTCAGAGATGAGAAAAATCTGCTACAGAACATAGCAAAACAGTGCAGAAGCAAGCAGTGCCAATATATCACGCTTTTTCAACAGTCAGAGGTTATTTTTGCAAGTTTTTGCATTGCGCTCATATGGAACATGCCTACATGTATCAATAAGTGCTTAAAGTTTGTGCCATCCCTTATGCTTGTGATTTGTGCATATATATGTCCATATGGTCGCAAGTAACTTGCTGCTGCTCTTAGGTAGGACCTCGTCTGCTTCAATATTCAGCGACCGTTAAGTATGCAAGAGATTGCTCACCTGCAAGTTGTTCTTGCTCTCCCTTTCCTTTATCCACAAGACACCTTGCAGCTGGGGATCCATCATCAATGGCCAGCGCTCGCTGTTTGTCAGGATGGTGCCATTCTGCACGCTTGTAGGATCAGATGGTAGTCCTTGGCGGGTCCAGCTTGCGACAAGAGCATCATCGACTAACAGTGAAAGGGGGTCTGCAACAGGAGTACAAGGGCTAGCAGTCTTAATGCTGTAGACTGCTTATTGCAAAGGCCTAGGGCAATGACCTTGCGAAATGGGAAAGGTAAATTCATGTAGGGCAAGATTAAACTACCTTCACAGCAATCGTTTTGTGCTGCTACTTGGAAAACACCGTAGTTAACTATGGTCTTAGCGGTCCAACAAGTGCTATTCGGGTGTACCCGTTGCTCATCTTCTTTGCCTCCGGCTGTTTCTAGCCCATGTGATGCTTTATAGCACCCGCAACTTCCTCCTTTTGGCAGACCACGTGCACGCCCAGCCCTCCCTTGTTGCCAGTGCCTCCCCTTGTTGCTTTCATTTGTTCCACCCTGTCCTTTATCCCTCACGAGGTCTGCAAGCGTGTTTGCCTTGCTTCCCCTTCCTTGTCTTGGTCAGATGTCCCCGCTTCTCGTCCCTGGCTATCGGGGGATGACAGGGAGGGGTTTAGGGACCCTGCCGAGCGATCGTTTCAGGCAAGTTGAAGACTCATTAGTCATCACCAAACTTGTCCATTGGAATGGGCCCCCCGGTACAACAAACCTCGCCTTACACACCCAGTATTATAGCTTACCTGTGATACCGTCGGTCATGGGAGCACCCTTTCCAGACAGGAACTTGATCCACTCTTTGATGAGGCTAGCTCTGAACTTGCTTGTGAATGGTCCAGCATATGACACAAAGGCACTGGCAAGAAGCATGTCCCCTGTCAAGACATCATAGTTCTGTCGCAGGTTCTCCACAGTTCTTGCCCAACGTTCACCTGCAAAATGCAGTGAAACAGCAGGCAAGAGTCAGCTCCAAGGTAACAGGGTGGCTGATACCATAGATCAGTCCTGCTTACTCCAAAGTACTGCATTATATGCAGATCAAGCCGCATGGTTTGCATTGGCACCAGATTGACACGCACATTTGTAGGCAGAGCACGATGCCAAAAGCTCCTACTGGAGGGCATACCTTCGGAAGCCAGTGCAGAGATCAGGCGGTTGGCAAGCTGCAGCTTCAGCTGACAGCGTTCACTTTCCCTGATTGCACCCTCCTTCTCTTCAACTGCTGCATTGAACTGCTCTTCCAGGACTTGCACTTTAGCATTCAGCTCAGCCACCTGCAAATGTCAAAACAATAGTGGGCTTGGCCTAAGCGTTGCGCATGGATCCTTGGAGCATCTGGTGCTGGGATGCTTACCTTCTCTTGCACAGAAGCAAGGACAGTATTAGCCTCCTGGAGCTTGGCATTGGCTGCTGCTAGCTCCTGGCGCTTTGGCTCTACTTCACTAACAACATCGTAGTATTTCACAATGTTTATTGCCCATTCGCACAGGCCAGCAGCTGCACGGCTCTTGTTGAATATCATGTCCCGGTTGAAGTGAGGCAGCTCCAGATAGCTCCTGCAAGCATCTACTGTCTTCTTGACCACCTGAAAAGCGAGAAGAGCAGGGTCACCTTGTGCATCACATCTGATCCTGGCTGCACGTCTAGACAACCACAGGTAAAGACCACTCCCAAAGATGGCCTCTGCTATAATGTAACGTCACAGGCATGTCCCTGTGCAGTACATTTTACCAGTGACTGCCACGCTCACCTTGCCCTCATCAATGACTGCCTTGTAGCCCCTGAGCCTCTCCAAGAACTTGTCCACGTTGTTCATAAGCTTCTGAGCAGCACCCCAGCTCTTATCCTTAGGGTTGCCTTCAAGCAGGATGATCACAACAGCTGTGATATCGTCCACACCTGTTATTGCAGTATGGAACATTTGGTCAGGTGTCATGCATGCTGCACCCTGTGCACTTCTGCAATACCTGTGACTAACTGCAGGAATACACTGATTAATGTGTGAGCAGATGTGTAATCCCGTAATGATAAACCAATGGTGAAGAGTTGGTGATTTATGTTTCCTACCTGGAGGTGGCTTCTTCAAACTCTTAGTCTCCCCAAGGTCCTTCTTGTTCAGTGTGTCCAAAGCTGCTTCAGCCTGGGCCACCAGGGGTTCAGCTGCTGCAAGCTCCTTTTCACATACGGCCTGCTTCTCACTCACTTCCTTGGCAATCACAGCGCATTTTTCTGCCTCAACCATAGCAGACTCATTCTCTGCATTGACTTTCTCCTTTTCCACTCCAACCTACAGCATTGGAAGTGTGTGCATTTGACCAGCGAGACAAAGCACAACAACAGCAAATGTGATCCGGCCACACCAGTTTATCATAGTGCTAGCAGAAATGGTCAAATCCAATCCACAACAGTTTCTGGGTGAAAGTTCCACGGAGGTACATGCTGAGTGATGTGCTGCCTTTGAGTATTATGCTTGATATATAGGGGTCAAGTTAGTCTCCCCTTGCTGTACACGCAGTAGCAACTAGCCCCAGCAGACATGTGGGCAAAATTGTAGCATCGGTTATGTGGCTTTGTGATGTTGACAAAGAGCTTTGTGTTGGTTTACGTATTGGCAAAGCTGTGCGTGCATCCTTGTTTCATTGATTGATGGAGATGTGTCCATCCATACAAAGTGCAACCCTTCAACATGAGTAGAGTGGCCAAAGAGCCAGTGCAAAGCGACCTGGACTCTGCAACACAACCACTACTGCGGGACCCCTACCTACCTGCTCAGCAAACACGTTGGCGCTGGCAACCTTCTGCTCCACCTCTACCGCCATTTTCCTGGCATTTTCAATCAGAACATCCACTTCGCCTTGTGTCTTGTACAACTTGTTCAGACCATTTTCCAGCCTATCAATGGCCTCCTGGCTCTCCTTGCGCTTACGGGCAAGCACACTCTTGTATAGCTTGATGAGCTCAAGGAAGGTCTTGGGGGTTGTATAATTGTAGCGGCGCTCCACCTCAAAGAACTTCTTGCTAGCCTATAAAACAGCAGGGAAGAAGCAGGGCATCACCCCAAATCGCACCATTGCAAGCATTGTCATGCAATACAAAGGGGTGTACACTTGAGCTGAAACCTCTCCAGCCGATGGACCAATGCCAAAACAACTGACTTCCCAACCTAATCTGCACACCTTAGCAGTTTTGTGCAAAAGCTCATGCCCAGGCATCCAGAAAAAGCTAATATAAATTCCAATGCGATCTTTACAACACGGCAATGTTATGCCGAAGCTGCTGTACAGGGAACCGCCAAGATTTGGGACTCAAGTGCTCAGGTTACATTTCAGGGGTTTTGCATAAACCAACCTTGTTCACTGTGGCGAAGCTGAAGGGCATGAACTCCACCACGGCAGCTCGCACGGCATCATCTCCGAGCTCGCATTCATCCAAGAACTTGCGAGCAACGCTGTGCAAGCTGGCCTCAGGCCAAGGTTGGAACCAGTCGATGACAGTGCTGTTGATGGTCGCCAAGAACCGCTGGCTGCGTACACGGAAAGCTTCCCCCACAGGGGAGGCTGTGAATGCTACATGGAGGTTGTTCTTGACCTTTCTGATGAAAGTAGCCCAGCAATTCTCGCTAGTGTCGATCAAACCCAGAGACTTTGTCTCGCCCCTCATGGCATTGATGATCTCGTCTTTGTCCTCCTGCAGCGAAAGGGCATAACCTTATGTATTGGGCAATACACGGGATTGGATAAACTGGGACAATGTGCTTAAGAGAGGATGAGAAAGATGAATGCAACAGCAATATTGCCCACCTGAGGGAAGAGGTCTGGAATCTCTCCACTGGCAAGCAAGTCGTTGATATAAACCAGCATACGTTCATCTACCACCTGGCTGTCCGTGAAGAGGAACAAGAGACCTTCGCCTTTCAGGCCAGCACGCTTGTACATTTTCTGAATGTCCTCCTTGAAGTTGTTTAGGCTGTAGTTGCCACTGATGACAATCGTCACTGTGGTATAGCCACAGATGAATGCGGCAAGCCTGCAGTGAGAAACAGCAAAACGTGCGTGAGATCCTTGTGATTATGCTCATATTGATTTCAGCACCTCTACCAGGCACCTTCTAAACAGTCAAATGACAAGCTATGCTCAAGAACCAATCCTTCCGTCCTTGTTCTGTAAACCTTGCCACGTCCTGAAGCTCAGTGTGGATGAAGCGGCATACCTGGACAAAGATTGCTTGCCAGAGCCCCCAACACCAACCAGCAGGGCATGTCCGCCAGGGCTGCTGATGATCCTGCTGATACGAGCGACATGCTTCATAGCATCCTCGAACAAGACAAGGTCCATGACAGCATTTGTCTCGTTGTACTCCAACAACGCCTCTGTAAGGATCTTGTACATGTGCCCATAGTCAGACAACTGCAGGGCACACACATGTTTTAGTTTCTCTGATTTGGCCACAGGGTTTAAATGGCCACACTGTGCATGGCTGCGCTGCCCACAACTGACACAGAAGTAGTGCATAGATGAAATAGGGGGAGGGGGTCTAGTCAAGGATGGTGCATTGAGCCTGGTTATACTGCTATATTCTCTGCCGCACCTCGTCATATGTCTTGTCGGACATGCCTCGAGCAAAGGTGCAGAAGATCAAGGGCTTGGCATCTTTCTTCTTGTAGAAGTCATCAACATCACTGATGCTGAAGTACTTCTTAGCAATTGATACAGCTGCTTTGTTGTATGTCTCAAGATCCTGCAGAGATAGCACAATTACATGTCATTGACATCAGGAAGAAAAATGAAGATAACCCTGCATTGTGTACTGGGATGGGAAACTGCAGAGCAGACAGGTAGACCACAAAATTGGTAGAGCACAATTTGGTCCACAGTAACAGCATATAGCTCTGTGCTGCAACTGGCCTGGCAAAATTCTGCAGGCCATGAAAGGACTCACCTGTAATGAGACCAGCCGGTCTGCATACACACGCTCACTTTCATGCAGCCAGAGTTTGCCCCACTTGGCAGTTGTGTTGATGGTCTCAGGGGTGCTCATGAGGAGCCCCTGGAAGACATTGGCCAGATGTCGCACAGTGAACTCATAGTGGAAGTTGATAGCAGTCTTGCGGAAGGTGCTAGACACACGATCATGCAAAGCAAGTGCTGCTTGCAGGATCTTGACCCCCAGCTCCTGAACGTCTTCACTAAATTTCTTCAGGTGGCCCTGCACACAAAGGGAAACAGCGTGTCACAGGAGGGACATTTAAACTTCTGCAGGGCAGCTTTGTTAAAATTCCCTGGGTAGGTTACCGGTAGAGCAGGTTTCATACAAGAAACTCAGAGAGAACAGATCAAATATTCCTGATGGTGTCTTCAATATGTAAAAAGACATCACATCCCATCATACATAGATTCAGCTCTCAGACTGCTGCAGTGCAACATTAGATGATGCTATTATAAGGGTTGAAGTGCTTGGGATGTTGCTATGCTTACCTGAAGGAAGGTGCCATATATCTTCATTAAGCTATCCTGGCCAGGGAAGTCCACTGCAAGGGTCATGAACAGCCTCTGCAGACGTGGGTTGATTATGAAGGACCCGGCTGTTGGGTTCATGCAGGCAATGTACTGAGTGTTGTGGATGTTCTTCTGTGTCAACTTAGTGCGGTCAAACCAGTGGCCCCAGCCCAGGTGCTGCCGGATGAGACTGATAGGCATTGCAGTTTCATATGGATCCAGTTTGGGCATGTTGAGGTCATCCACAAAATAGATCAGCTGCTTCGTGCCAGGAGGCCCATAGTTGACACCGGCCTTCTTTTCAAGCGGAGACTCCAGCACCTGCAAAGATACATGACAGAGATCAACCCAGCAGCCTGCTGCTATAAGTGGTGCCTGAAACTTTGCTAAGCACATATTGTTTTTTATGCGGCACACCATACATGCAACTCAGTTGTTTATCAAAAGGCCAAGTATATAAGCATCACTCAACAGACCGCTTGTAATTGCTGCAGTGATATTGCAAGCAAGGGTTCTTGTTGAAGCGACCCTTCTCACCTTCTGGAAGGACGCCACATCAGTGAAGTAGTTGAAGCTAATGCTGAGGCTCATCATCTCCTCAGGTAAAGAACCTAATTTCCCCTTAACCAGCTGTGTCTTCCCCACACCGGCCCCTCCAACAAACATGATAGGCTTGTGGCCATCTACCATAAGGTCCAGGAAGAACCTCAGACTGCTGGTCTCCGCTGTGGGCACAAACACAGTGTTCATGGGCACAGAGCTGTCATATTCTACATCAGTAACCAGCTCCGCCCAGGGCTGGAACTTAGCAGACTTGGCATTCACAAAGTAGTCATACACTGTACCTTTCCCTGTAGACAACCAAGGCAGCACAAGCACCTTACAGTCAGTTCTTGATAACCAGCAAAGACAAGTGATTCACCAATGCTTGCATCTCACAGGGTCAATTGCTGCAGGGTTCTATGGGCGTTTCCCGCATGTTGATGAATGCCTTAGGTTTTGTATCATTTGGTGGAGTACAGCAGCCCCCTGCCGCACCAAACTAATAAAGTTTCAGGCGTCCGGCCGGGAACACATAATAAATCCACGAAGGCTAAATAGAGCATGTACTGGTGTATGAGTTCAACATGTGCTGGCTTCACTACGCAAAATAGCCCACCATCAGTGCAAATCAACCACCATTGGCCCTGAGATTTGCAGTTTGAATGACAGCAGTGTAAGCTGCACTGTCCTCACCGGGCAATTTTACTGTTGTCCATGTCTGCTTCCACCATTTGTCAAAGTTGCGCCGGTAGTTGATGCCATCTTTTTCCACCAGAGCCCCGCCAAAGGCCCAGATGCAGGCAAAGACGAAGTACATCTCAAATAGAGCCTGGTCTGCTTTGTTGCTCAAATTGTCCGGTTTGAGGATGCCCTCCAAGATGTTCACCAGAGTGGTCACGAAGTTCATTGTCCCCAGTGGAGTGATGTGACTGTAAGCCTTTTTCATCTCAAAGATGGTGTCCGGAAGGTACTTGTCAAACAATTCAGATAGCCATCTAACAGGCTGATTTGTGTCCTGCATAAGAAAGCATCTGCTTTTAGATCCATTCAAAAGTTACATTAATAAAGAGTGTGCATGCTGTCTTTCATGCACGTCCATCCCACAAAATTTGGCATTTTATACCTCCGGCTGAAGCCAACCTGCATAGGGCCTGTGTCCAGATATGTACACAGACATCCACTAAAAGCAACGGGCCTTTATCACCTACCTTCCACTTTGCCTTCTCTGCATATGGCTTGACGACTCTGTCAAGCCAGCTCTGCACCATGTTATGCCACTGCCGGCCCTCACTGATGTAGAGGATACCTGCCCTTGTTGCAGTTGCCGGAGTTGCAAACTTAAGGTCTCTGATCTCAAAAATCAGCTTCATATGGGGCAGGACACGAATGCGCTCGTTGGAGGGCAGGGTGAGCAGCCTGTTGTCATCCATCACACTGTTCATGGATTCAATCCAGTTGGCATCAAGATCGCCATCAAGCAGTATCCACTTGGGGTTCTCGTCAGGCATGTTGGCAAGCTCACGCATGTTGTAGGACAGCAGACCATCCTGCAACATACAGATAACTTTGTAAGAAAAAGAGTTCTTATAGGGTCTAGGGTTCAATTCCAGGCAGACATGTGCACTCAACCAGAAAGCAGCTGACCAGTACAGTCAGGTTATGCTCTGCAGCATGAAAGGCATTTACTGCCTCAGCACAGGCACACGCCCTGCATTTACCTCAATCCCTGATGGAAAGCAGGCGCAGCTGCCTGTCACATTACTTAGTAGCATCGTATGAAGACTGAGAGCATTGCTGCCCTCACATGGCGCATCACCAGAACAGCATACCTTCCATTCACGCGTTGCCATGTTTACAAAGCCGTAGAGCTCCTGTGTGCTGATGCTCTTGGGGTTGATGTCCCGTATGACCACCTTCTTCTTGTTAGTCATCTTCAGGTAGTCATTAACAGGGTTATTGGATCCCTTTGTGATCGCTTTTGCCAGCACCTGCAGACATCCGGTCGACATGCGTCCTAAGCGTTCAATCTAGACATGCTCAGAAGTACAATGAAGGGTCTGTGCCAAAATCATCTGTCAATCAAAGCTCCACCCTCCTTGATGCTCCATACAATAGTTCAACTTTCCTACCTTATAGCACTCAGTCCTGCCACTTCCAGTGGGTCCCATCAAGAAGACACAATGTCTGATGGCAAGCAGTTCGCTTAGTTGCACAACTCTAAGCACAAAGTCATCTTCAGGAGTTAGGTGCATTTCTGCAGCTGTAGCCCTGATGACTTCCTCAAACTCGATGTCCCGCTTACGGGGCGGGTCCACCCCAGGGAAGAGGTCATTCAGTAGACCCATAAAGATGACCATATCCTGCATGCAACAAAGGGTAGGCAGGGGTTGGGGGATTGACAATATTGTGCCTGCCTTGCAGGTCCAGCAGGAAGAAAATAATGATATTCACTGGGCTGAAGCAGGGGCGCAACTGCAGTACCTATGAACTCCGTCACGTTTGCAATATTATGGGTTCTTGCTGGTGTAACTCTGCTGAACGTAACAGTTCAGACTGTGCAGTAAACAGCGCTGCGTTGGCAAAATAGACTGAGCACATACATGGGCCAAGATCTTGGGAATATTGAAGTCCCTGAGCGCACGGAACAACACATGGCTCTCGACCTGCCCCTCCTCAGCACGCAACAGACTGCCTGCTACCACCAACACACTCTTGATGGCACGGAGCCCCCAGTCATAGTGCTTTTGAGGAGACAGCAAGTCCTCCAGAAGGTAGTACAAGCTGGCAAACTTCTTTGCAAGCATCTTCGCTTCAACGAAGCCCTGCAACAGCAGCAGCAAGCATCAGTGCTGGCGCACCATTATTGCAAGGGGCCGTCAGTGCAGTCCATCTTACTTGGCATGTAAGAGGTGTGAAAATGTATATCATTCTGAAGGTTTTCATACTGAACCACCCTAAAGCCACGACATCCCGTGAATGCAAAGCTACAAAGCAACAACAGTTTTAAGCTGTGGCACAAAAGTGACCACCCCATACTTGTACTCACCTCAGCCATCAGCATGTTTTCCATGATCAGTTGTCTGTCGGGCACCACCACAGTAATAGGTCTGAACAGGGCCTTGAGAGACTCGGGCAACTCTGCAGCCAATGCAAGCTAGTCAACATGGTGTGCCATAACTCCAATGCACGGGCCATGATGAGACAAAGATGGACTGAAGAATGCTTGTTCACCAGGGAAGACAAGAGCACGGTGATTACCATAGGTACCTACAACTTGAGCCATGCTGATGGCCTTCTTCTTTATGTCAAAAGAGTTGCATGGGGACAATCAAATGGGATCCCTACCTGCACGGCCAATGTAGCCTGGGTTCATCGTGATGAACGCACTAGTGCCTTCCTCCAATGGCATCTCGACACCGTCAGCAGCTGTAAATGCCCAGCGCTCAATGGCTTGGTGCTTGACACCTTGCTTGTCAATGTACTCAAGTCCCCTGAGAAGAGGCAGAAGTGGTTCAGTAGATGACAAAGCTCAAGCAGTTTTCCATATTGCTTGAAAGAAATGGCAAGCTTGTGCATTTGCAACTGACCTGCAGCTACACATGAATCCAGAAACAGGGTGACCGGCGCTTGCCAGCTTATGCCACAACCTTGATTTAACACCGTCAAACATACTTTCTGGTTCAAGCATAATAATAAGCTTTCTGTGACAGGACGCACCTGCCGGGGAGCAAGCTCTTGCGCTTCTGTGCATCAGTGACACACTTGTACTGGACACTGCACACACTGAGCACCTCTGGCACCAGCCTGTTGAACTCATCAAAGCAGCCCCAACTACCAGATGCAGCCAGTCCCTTGAAGATGTCCCCCATGGTGCGGTAGTCCATCTCAGGTGAGCAGTTGAACACATACACGGACTTTCCAAGTTGAGCCGACAAGTCCTTGGTTGTCTCTGTCTTTCCAGTACCTGTAGAGGATCCGTATGGCGCATTTGTCAAGTTGTTTTCCACCCTAAACAATTTACACGGGCTCTTCTGTCAGAGATGATGGAGAAGATTGCAATTAAGTAAGGTGTAAGCTGGGCCGCAGAGAGAGAAAGAGAGCTACGCAAGGTGAATTGCCCCCTCGCGTAAGGTGAAGGAGGCTACCGTGGGTTAGCCTACCATAAGGGCTGGATCACATATAGTACACATTCAGAGGAAGTGCACATATCCCAGAGTGATAACTGAAGCTATCAGGAACATGCCAGCATAGAGGTGCAGTTGCTATGCTTTCTTTGACCACCTAGACAACAGGATGTCATGTGGTCAGTAGCACCAAGGCTTGGTTAGCCAGAAAGCTGCTTTGCAAATGAAAATACCTTAATTCCTAAACAAGGGCATGGCTAAGAGGCATCATCAGATTACAACAGTTGCAAAAGGTGTACCACCAATCGCTGCAAACGTACCAGCTGGTCCAGCTGGTGCTGTGCCCAAACACAACCAGCAGGCTTGCGTTGCAGTAATGTAGATACGGTCAGTCAGCGGTGTGATCACCAGCCTAGCACCATTCCCCAAGTACTCATAGCCATAGGGGAAGCTAGCATCGCAAATCTTGATGCGGCAGTCATTGATTGTTGCATCCCAGTAACTCCGTAATTGGCACATCCACAGGAAACAGTCTTGCTTGTCAACGCCTGCCTCAACAATGTTGGCCACCATGTCCCGGCTGTGCGCATCAATTGTGATCATGTTCATGACCTTCTGCCGGTCTGGCTTGGACAGGTTGGTCCGCGTCACCTCAATCAAGCGCGTCAGCTGCTTGATCTGGAACTCATTGTAGTTAGACATAGCCTTTTGATCCCCTTTGCCCATGTTCAAGAATGCCTGCAGCAGTCAGGACCGATCTTCTGAAAGCTGCATACACCAAATGTCTGAGCCAATGTGACAATCTTGACTGAAATCCTGCACCAGTCAAGGCAACTATCTGATCGACTACTGAACACTCAAGCAAGAGGCATAAGCATGCGGCAGCAAAACATGGCTGACATTGCCTGGTGCGTTTCTGTGGACCATCAGCATATGAATTCATGAAGGCATCTTTATGACAGCTGCTAGCTTTGCATTGTACTCTGCACCCCTGATAGTGCGTGCACCCGGCGCCTGTAGTGCAGAGCTCGCCGTCTCCATTCTGCACCCTTTCACGTACCTGTTCAACCTCTTGGCACCAATAAATCTGATTGACCACCAGGATAACCTGACTAGGCCAGTCAAACTGCCATTGATCTCTTGGCTTGGTTGCGTAGTCTTCGACACTCTTCTTTAGAATCATACGTAATTCTGAACGCATCTTGCTGATTATGTCATTCATGTACATCTCCACCTACGCAGGACACAACTGTGGCTCAGCCAACAACCAAGCACAAAATTCACCAACTGCAGTGCGAAAGCACACTATGAAGCATCCTGCACGCTCTAACAGTAGAAAAGTTCTTGTGTACCCAAGAGAACATCATTGACATCATTTCTTCAATCCTTAAGAAGTTTAAAGGCCCTTTGTCTCTACGTAAAAGCTGACCTTGTTCTCAAGCGGGAGGGGCTCTTCAAATGCCACATACTCCGTACCAACGCATGACACCATTCCAAGGCCCTTAGGGCGCTGGCCAGGAGGTGGATTTTCGTCATCAAGCTTCAGCTTATCAATGGCCTGGAAGCATTTGGACATGTGCTGCATGACCTGCATTAACCAGAGAAAGGCTTGCTGATCAGCGGGGACCATCTTAATGATGCGTGGTGTTATATAACATTTAGGTTTTATGTGTTGAGCAGATTGGGAATGAAGCTTCATGTCAAGATTCTTTGGGGCCAGATATATAGAGAGGCGGATAGTGATGGCCCGCAGGTTGAAACTGACACAAGGAGGCCGTGCGGACTGCAGGCAAATGCTTCTGCTGGGGCACATTGCTGGACAGTACATTCTTGAAAGGCCTCTAATTCACAGCCCAGTTCACTAAGAGCAGTTTTTGGAGTTTTAAGCTGGTCACATACCTTGACTGGATTGTTCCCATTCGAGAGTATGTCCAGCAGGTCAGCAGTTGACACAAAGTAGAAACGAGGGAATGCCCTTCGCTTTGACTCCATGTAATCTGCCAATGCTTTCTCACAGATCTCAAGCTCGCTTTGCTGTTTTTCCAGGAACTTCAGCAACCCCTCCTTGGCACAGCATTGTACGCAGTTCTTCGTCTCGTTGAACTGCTTTAGCACACTCTTGACATCAGCATCAATCTTGGCAAACCGCTCTGTGGCTTCGGGCAGCTCTTTCTTCACCTCTTCGCTTGCAATGAACAGGCTCTCCAGGTAGGCCCAGGTACGCTGGATCTCAGCCAAAATTGCTACCACATCAGCCACAGCCATAAGCTTTTTGTTCCATCCCAGGATAGCATCTCTGAAGGTGTTCATGTAGCGGTTGGCCATCATGCCCTGGACTAGCACTTGGTTGTCCTCAAGCATCTGCACACAACGGGTGTGGAAAGACAGATGAGCACAGAGGCACTGCTTGGCAGGTGCGCTGAGCAATGCATGAAGGTAGTGATCAGGTTCTTTCAATTAGACATGGCCAGCCTGCCTTGCTTGCCTTCTGATCAGGAAAACCATTTTCTGGGACATCTGCTCAGTGAAATATACATGGGTGTTCTCGTATGTGCTTGTGTCAAGCCATGGTAGAAACAGCCTCAGTAAGCATGCCCACAAACACGCCAGCTATCACGGCTGCTGCTTTACTTGGATGGACTCACCTCAAAGTCTTCTTCTGCCATTTTCACTGTGTAGACGGGCGTGCTCTTGTGCTGGTTAAACTGGAAGCCAACCTTGCCCCAGGTGTCTTCTAGCTTGTTGAGACCCTGCTCCATTTTCTCTTCCTTCTGTGCCCGGTCCACAATCTCACCAACTTCCTCTTCAAACTTATGCAGCTCCAAAGCAAGCAGGTCATTTAGCTTGAACTGCGGATCTTTGACATTGAAGGACACCTGCATAGGAGTAAAAGCTACAGGTTGCATGAAACTAGCTGCAGGGTTAGCCTTTATCCCGGCTAAGCACAATGCCCCACAGCATGCATAGGTATGGTCCTTCACAAATGGGCCTGCGGTACGCATCCTTCTGAATGGGCATTCTGCAGCTAAGCATGCCGCAGTATGCAATCCAGTGCTTTAAAGGAGCAAGCATGGTGACTTGCATGAAGATCTATCCCAGATTGGCCCCACCTTTGTTGCTTCCATCAGCTGCTCCCAATGCCTGTCCCTCATGGCAGGACTCCGAAGATCAGCGACAAGGGGCACAGACACCAGGAAGTTCTTGACCAGTAGATCCACACCCTTGAAGCAGTCTTCGTCTCTGATCCGCTTAGGAAGAGCCTTGACCTCTTTGACAAAATTCTTAGCCCCTTCATCCATAAGGTCAGTCCTGATGTTACTCCAGAGTGTCTGACGCCAGTCCTGCAGAACAGGCAATGCAGCTCAACTGAGGAGGAGCAATCTCACTACAAGGAAGGCATGTCCAGGTGTTGGATGATAGCAGTGTATGCAAAGCAGCCACAGAGACTAGCTCAAACCCGTACATCTCATGCAAGCTGTGCTTGTGTCAAAATCACTGAAATGCAAACACCCAGTTGGCCGCAGTAATCCGCACCGCATGGCCTTGGGCTATCATTACAACCCACTTACATGGAACTGCAGCTCACAAAGCATGGCACAATCCCAGACATCCTTGACAGCATTGAGCCCTTCTGCTACATCCTTGATGGCTGCTGTGATAGGTGCCACAGCGCCTGTGAGCTCAAAGATGCTGGCCAGCTCAGCATAGTGGTCACAATCCTTGCGCAGCTTGGCCATTTCAATTGAGGCTGCATCAAGGGCCGGATAAGCTGCTGCATATCCAGTGGCATATTTGAAGAAGGGCCTGGAATTGAAAGAAGCCTTGTACTGCTTGATCTTCTCGCCAAACTGCTGTATCTCTGCCCTGATGCGTTCAGCTTCTTGCACCTGCAGCAGCCACAAAAAGCACAACGCTTTCAGTCACTGCAAGGTCCTGCCGGACAAGCGATTCTGGCTCATGCTTTGCATTATATTAGGTGCACTTCTCGGCCGTGTATGGCAAAGAGCTGAGCGTGGCAATCCTCAAGGCAGCCATGGAACTTTGCAGCAGAAAATATCCACAGGCTTACTAGCAATGCGTGTCATCGCCCGCTGCAGTCCTTATACCCAGCCTTACCTGTATGGGTTCAACCTCAGACTTAACTTGAGGCTGAACTTTCTTGATTTCATCCCATTTGTGCACAAGCTCATCAAGACGCTTCTCCAGCTTCGTTGTTGGAACCCTCTCTGATGCCAAGGCATGGAAGACCTCGTGCAACTGGTCGATGTTCAGGTCAATGTCGCTCTTCTTTACTTTCACCTGCAGGGGCAATGATCACCCATCTTCGGCAATGCCCCCTAGTTCCTTAACATTACGCAGGTATTCCCATGACCTCGCGTCCTC
Organism: Pseudopediastrum boryanum; assembly: GCA_963556185.1. Taxonomy (NCBI): domain Eukaryota; kingdom Viridiplantae; phylum Chlorophyta; class Chlorophyceae; order Sphaeropleales; family Hydrodictyaceae; genus Pseudopediastrum; species Pseudopediastrum boryanum. Next base: position 6,599,154 of record OY744494.1, read on the forward strand.
TTTCTTTTCTTTCACCCATCAGAAAAGCATTGGCTGCAGACGGCGATTGACTAAAGCGTGCCTGTTGGAAGAGCTCATAGCTCCAAGTACACACTCTGCAGGGACCTCATCATAATCTGCTCACCATATCCTGCCATCCGCTAGCACTGCCCTCTTGGGGGTTGCCACACACCCTCCCATCTCCCCGCTCCTGCTCTCACCTCAATACGATGCTTTTACGTGATAAGAAACTGCAAACATTAATGCACATCATGCCTGCGTACCTGGTACAGAGCATCCATAACCTTGAGCAAGTTGTCAAAGCTGGATGTCAGCCGATCTTGATGCTGAGCAAGCTCCATGCCAGCTGCTTGACGATCTGCCCATGCCTCCAGTCTCTCAAGCAGCACCACAGCTTGAACCTTCATCTTCTCAGTGAACTCATTGGCTGCTGCAAGCCCAAAGAGATCTAGAGAAGCTGCTGTGTCCAGCTTGTTGGAGCCAGGAGAACTGTTCACCATAACAAGCTTGCCAGCCACGAGGGTAGCCATTGCACCTATATGCAGACAGAGCAGCCATGGGGCATTGGGGGGTTGGGCTCTCAATGCAAGAACACAATTGCTAAGCAGCATATGGCATACATCATCGGATCTTGCCAGATGACACCTTGGATGTCAAGAAGTGGCAGGGGAACGAGATCGATGCTTATAAGAGTGGGTGTGCTATGCACTGCACAAAGCAATCAACTGCCTTGGCAGTTTGTCATGCTCCAGGTTGCGCTTTGCAGGCGCCTTCAAGCCTTCTTCATGCGCTGAGAAACTGTCTCACCTTGGGGCCCCACCAAGTCTGGATGACCATTATAAACCCTGGTCCACTCCAGCCGCTCGACATCAAGCACATAAGCATCATTGAAGGGCTTCCCATCAGTATTGAAGCCACCATACAAGAACAGCTTCCCAGGCCCCATTTCCACCATGGTTGCCCCCGTCCTCGGAGCAGGTTTTTGGCCAGAAACTGGTGGGTTGATGGTGCAGGTGATGGAGGATGAACTAACGTGCTCAAAAAACACTACTTCATCCAGTACAACAGGCTGCTCTTCCTCATTAGCCCCAGTCCCACCCAGCATGACAATCAAACCAGAAGTTGACGCAGCGGCAGCACCCTTCCGAGGGGCTGGGATATCACCCTGGAGTAAGGGCTCCATCCAGTTGGCCACCTGTTGCAGTGCAAGCAAACAGAGCCTCAGCTAGTAGAAGTTGCTCATGGCTGGTTCCTTGGAGGTGAACTACCATAATGAATTCCAGCTCCTCAATCCATGCTGCATTCAACTACCGAAGTTGCTTAGGCCGAGCTTGCTGAGCAGGCAGGCATGTTTCATTTACCTGAAGAGAGCAGAACATAGTATGGGCCCATGACTGCCACAGCTACCCACCTGCTGGTCTGCTGTGTTAACCACACACAGCTCCTGAAGCAGATTGCTTTCTCGCTCGCCACCAAAGATGTATAAGTCCTCATTGAGCGCTACAGCTGCGTGTGCCAGGCGGGCGCACACTGGCAATGGGTCACCGTCTGCATTGGCTCCTGTGTGCCTAACAAACAAACATAAACGCAAGTAGGACCCCAAGCACATCGCAGGTCAGTAAGTGCGTGTCTAGTACAAAAGCCTGTCAGTGCATGGATACCAGCAACTTGAGGCGCGGCCTGGTGATTCCAGGTGGCTGACACGACAGGTTATCTTGCTTACAATGCAGGTTTTTGCCCTAATTGAAAGAAGAAGGTCAGGCTGCGCTGCAACAGACAAAAAGCAAGCTTTGCTTGAAGTTCAGGAGCTTACCTCACATAAGGCATGTGGCTCTCAGGGCAGCCCCACGCCCAGGATCCATTAGGCTGCTTCTTGAGCCAGAACATATCAGCAAGCTCCGCACCATTGCTCAGACTGCTCCCGCCAAAGACCACCAGCTGATCTTTCACCACAACTGCTGTGTGCTGGCTTCGGTCTGGAGGCACCACAGAGCCCTGTATGGCTGGCACAGACCACTTCCACTCGCTATTACCAGTGCTGCAGACAGCCACCCCACTGCTATCACCACCATAAATCACCAGCTCTTCTCCAATTGCAGTCAGCGTGGCCCCCTTCTTGCGAGCTGGGGTAGCTCCAGCAACCCTGTGTTTCACCCAAGCGTCTTCACATTTGACTGTGAAGGGGCTCCCTCTGATCGGTACGAGCTCATTGCCGCCCAACTCAGCATACGAGACTGATACTGTGTACGTCCCAGGCTGAGGTACACTGTAATGCACCAGGTACTTGCCATCTCCAGAGTAAGCCACTCGGGCTGAGCCTTCTACTTTGCCATCAGCACTAATGACCTTGACAGTGAAGGCGTCACCACCTGACGTGCGAGGCTCATTGAGGGTGTCCCGAGCTTGGATGAGGAAGGGCACCTCTACACCTGCTACACAGGTCTCAAGCAAGCCAGGACCAAAAGCCAGGCAATTGCGGGCCGCAGTGTTGGCAAAGTAGCTATAGCGGATTTTGTTGACGGTCCAGCCTTCTCCATTGATTGAGATCTTCACATCCACAGGCATAGCACCAAACTGCTCATAGTTGGGAGCCTTACACTTAATTGTGGAGTCATCCACAAACTCGGCATCCACAATAACCTCATTCTTCTCAGTCGTGCCGAACTTGGCCTGCACCTTGCCCCCTTTGAAGCGCAAACCCTTGATGGTGACATCAGTCCCACCAAACACTGCCCCTGATTCTGGGCCAATGCCTGCAGACAGACAATAACATGTTAGCACCATCCGCAGCCGATTGAATGTGGCAAATTCATTCAGGCCTTTAGAATCTTGATATGCAGTAAGGACTGATAGACTCTGCATGTCAAGAGCACCCACTAAAGTTGTTTGCTGTAAGCCTTGTCCTCCCCATGTCCATTACATACTTCTACACTCTGCTAAGTGCCTCGCAACTGCCATAATGGCATCGCTCCTTTCCGGACCATCAAGCTGTAACCTACTGGTGCATGCATAGGGAGGTCCAATGATGGAAGACACATTGAGCTTCACAAGGTCCCCCAGCCACCGGTTAGACCATCCACCAAACAGCAACAAGCTGCTGCTCTTCTGGTCGTACACCCAGGCAGTGTCCTCCCTGCAGAATGAAACATGCAAGCAGGGGTGAGATACCACAACACAGCATCATTTGCTCAAGGTGCACATAGAGCTGATCTTGCAACCACATCATGTGTATATGCCAATGACGGGAAGGGCCATAAACATGTCTGGATGAAATTCTCAAGGGGAAGAGAATATGCGCTCACGGACGAAGCTGCTATTGGAGAAGCATACCAGTTCATGCTATTCTGTATTGCTGTCTGTGATAAAGGGGACACTTGAAAAGCCTGATGCCATACCTCCCGCATGGTGTCTTGCCAGCATCCAGAGGTGGAGTGCTCCAGACTTGGCTTCCACAGTCCATCACCTCCACTGTGTCGAGATACTGCATCATACCCTTCTTGCCTCCAAAGCTGAAGACCTTGTGGTAGGGGACGCTCTCCACCCCATCACAGACATTGTTGCACACTGCATATGACAGCACTGGGGCAGCAGTTTCTGACTGCCAAGTCATGGTTTGCAGGTCCAGGACATAGCCGTCATGGAACATGGTAGACAGGTCCCTACCCCCCATGATGAGCAGCTTGTCGTAGGTGTCACTGTTGGGTGTGATGGGGTATATGAATGCAGAGTGGTCAAAGCGAGGACATGGAGCAGGCCCTTGCACTGAGCCACTGATATCTTGCCACCGGCATACCCCATCTGCAAGCTCCATGGCCCACAGGTCCCCAAAGACCTCCCCGCTGCCACCATAGCCACCAAAGATGTAGATCCAGCCACCAAACTTGGTTGCTGTGAAATGTGCCCTGGGCTGGGGTGCTTGGCCTTCTACTTTAAGCTGCAGCCATTCCTTCTCCTCGGTGTTGTAGATCCAGGCATCATTCAGGCGAGCACGTTTATCAAGCCCACCAAAGATGAGGAGGTGTGTGTCGTCAATCTGCACAAGCAAAGGTCGAAGACCATCAGGCCATGCCTTTCTTCCTTTCAAATTCAGGTGACTGTCTGTCTCCTTATTTTGTATATGCTTGACTCTTGACACCTACCGATATTGCACAGTGCTTGGTGCGAGCAGGTGGTGGTTGTGTAGTTACCACCTGCTTCCATTTGTACTCTTCAGGGTTGCTTGTGTCTAACTCATAGAGATCGTTGAATGCCTGGGCTTTACCTGCAACAGTTTGGTTGCGTTTAGCACTGTCGCCACCATCGTTTGCTTGTTCTGTCTACAGGCAGTTTGCTATGCCTACTGCTTACATACCGTTGCTGCGCCCTGTACCTCCAAAGAGGTAAAATTTCCCCCCACAAAAGGTGAAGGAGTGCCCCGATCTCTCGGTAGGGCCTACACCTGACACCACAGGCTCTTCCCATACCACGGACTGTGAAGCACAATTTCACTGTGTTATTGCTGAGCGTATGCCGCAAGCTCACGTAGCCTGTCAAGCAGACCGCTCCGCTCATCTCCTGGCTCACCATTCTTCCGTTTTTCGTTAATCAATGATCATGAAGCAAAACCGGTCCAGACATGGCCAAGCAGACTATCTCCTAGACGATACAGGTCTGGCTCATGCATCTGTCACTATGCAACGTGCATGCATGAAAAGCGAGGCCTTATCAACACATGTAGCGTTCGTCCCATTTCAGCGTGCAGGTTCGAGATAGATCGAGATAGATCCCTCTTGAGTCAATAGGGTTGAGTTTGAACTGAGCTGGGTTGGGGGTCGCTCCGGAACCATCCAGTGGCAGCAAATGCTTGTTTTCACGAGTTCCAGACCGCATGGTGGGTCTAGGAACCCTTCAACCGGTGCAGTATAGACGCCAAGACGAACCGTTGGAGGTGTCATTGTGTATATGGCTTTTCTCCAAGCCAGGTGTGTTGCCATGGTACCTGGACGTCCACCCGTGCTTGAGTCTCCGGGTCCCTTTCCACGTAAACAAGCCTAGGAAGAGCATTACCAGCCATGCCTCCAGTATTTAAAGCAACGAAGGTATCGATCATGTCCGGTTTTCTCCCGAAGAGTGCCTCGCACGGGTGACAAAGAACCTGCTGTAGCAGCCCACTCAGACTCAACCTGACTCCTGCAGACCTACGACCCTTCATTAGCACACAAACTGCTAGATAACTCTCATGGAACTAAAGGAAGCCACAGACGAGACCTGGAAAGCCTGCAGATGCTGAAGGACCTGGTATGTACATAGCGTACGCTGGTATATCTGTTATACCTTTAACTATCATGTTCCAACAGTAGGGAGCACCACAACCAGAATTGGTGGCATGTAGTTATGATTTAGTCCTGCTCTAAGGCTACACATTGCAGGATATGTCAATCCTCAGAGAAGCACTCGTGGGACTTTGCAGGGGCTGGATGACGAGCAAGAAATGGAGACTGAGTCTACTGCAGAAGAACGACAGGCAACAGTTGCTTCAAAGCTTAAATTAGGCACTGTCCTGAGATCTGTAAGGGGGAGTGATGGGTCAGGGCTCATTGCAGCCGTCTACCCTGACAGCAGCCGGGTGAGTTTTGAAGGGACCCTTCGCCAGCCCCAGTGCTTGTAGTAATCATGTGTAATAAGCCTTCAGACCATTCATTCATGGGAACCATGCAGGAGTCAACCATGAAGGTTGCAGATGAGCTACAGGAGCGCACAGCTGAGTGCTGCCTGTTATTGCAAGGGGGCGGGCTTGACAGCACAACAGCAGACCAGGTAAGCTCAGGATAGGATCAAATGCAGGGTGAGGGCTGGCATATATCCTAAGCAATGCATATGGGAATCAAGGACCGTTTACAACGCATTAAGAGCCTTGTGCAGGTTTAAGCAGTTTGAAAAGATGTGGGGTACCAAGCATCTGTCATTGGCTACGAAGGTGAAGTGTTACAAGGCATATGTGTTGCCAATTCTGCTGTTCGGGAGTGAGTGTTGGTCCCTGACCAAAGTGCAATCGCAAAAGCTTGAGCGGGTGCACTCTAGCTGCCTTAGGAGCATCCTGGGGGTCAGGCTGTCAGATCGGCACACCAATGAGCATATCAGGAAATCATGTGGGGTAGCCACCTTGTCAGCATACATCACAGCAAATAGGCTGAGGTGGCTGGGGCATGTGGGCCGCATGGAGGAGGGCAGGTTGCCGCATATTGCGTTGTTCTCTTCATTACATGGTGACATGACGAGGCCAGTGGGTAGGCCTCGCCATACCTGGGAGAAATGCGTGTGTGCTGATCTGAAGGTGCTTGGTCAAGATGAGGGGAGCTGGGAGGCTTCATGTCAGATTAAGAGTGCTTGGAGGAAGAGGTTGTGGGATCTTACGCACCCTTGGGAAAGCCAACGGTTAGTGAGGTGTAGAAGGCGCACTAAGCAAGCTATTGATAAGCATGTGGAGCGCTATGTGGTGCCTTTCAGTGGCTGGGAGGATGGTGGTTCACCAGTACCTAGGTGGTGGGAGCCACCTCCAGCCCCTACTAGGGTGGTGCTTGATCCTGCTGCCTCCCCGCCACCCATGTGTGATGGAAGTGGAGCAGGTTTTGGGTTTTAGTGGTGGTGTTTGTTTCCCCTTGGTGTGCACGCCGTTGCATCTAGCCTCAGCTTGTGTGTGGCAAATCCACCATCGGTTGTGTGGCTTCGTGATTGTGATCAGGAGCCTTGTGTTTGTGGCCTAGGTTTGTTTGGCCATTGGCATTGCTGGTCTTGCGTTTTGATTGATTGATTGATTGTGCACAACCGCAATCTATGTGGTCTGTAGTTGAGCTTTTGACGCTCTCCAGCTGGTACTTAAGATTGTTTGCAACCTGTTTTTTTCAGGTGCAAGATCTGCTGCTTGACCTACAGCACCATGTGGAGCTGCTATCACGTGGCAATGCAAGCTTGCGAAGCAGCATGGCTGGTTTGAGAGCCAGCAGCAGAGATCCGTCATACTCCACAAGCCAAGATCATTTATCACAGCAATCAGCAGTAAGGTGAGATCTGTTCACATTACAATCAGCAATGAGCAACTGCATGTTCTTTGGGCCAGTCCCCACTCCCTATAGCAACGGGCAAGTACCTGACAATGTATGCTACCAGCAATGCATGGGAAGTGCTCAGTAGTATGCTGAGTTGCACCTGAGGCTGGGCTTTTTACATGCTCAGGATGCTGGAGAGCAAACTGGAGCTGGCATTGGTCCAAGTGCAGGAGATGCAGCGGGAAAGGGAGCACTTTGAGGAGCAGCTAACCCACCATCAAACAGCTGCTAATATCCGGGAGGTCAGGGCTCTAAGGGAGCACATTGAGCAGCTAGAGGTGCGAAAGGGGTTGACAGAGATGTGTTCCGCAGAAGAAGATTACCTCGGCATTGGGGCATGCAGCTTGGAGCATGCAATCCAATGCTTCATTACCCAGCTGCACCATGTCGAGACTCAAGCATAAACTGTTTATTGCATCCAAGCTATTGCCATACACACCTGTGGTAGCAGGATGGTTGACCAAGACCCCGCTCTTGCTTCCTCCGTTCCTGCAGCTTGACTTGAACGACAAGGAGATCAGTCTAGGGCGAGCTCAGGACAGGGCAGCCCAGCTTGCTGCTGAGGTGAAGGCCCTCACTGCTGCAGCAGCTTGCAACCAGGCTAAGCTGCTCACTGCCGAATCCACAGTGGCCAGCATGCAGCAGGTTTTGCAGGAGCAGGGGTGCAGCCAAGGGGCAGCTGCAGCAGAAATCGTAGCCATGAAAGCTTCTGCTTCGCATTGTGCACAGCAGCAAGCTGCACACCTGGCAGCCGCAGCAGCGCAGGTGGAAGACTTGAAGCAGATCCTGGAGAAAGCACAGGCTGATGCGAAGGTTGCACAGGAGGAAACGAGGGTGCAAAAACTCCAAGCAAAGGCAGCACAGGCCAAATTGGAAGCATTACAGCAACAGCTGCAAGGGAACCAAACTGATGTGGCCAAACAGGTTCTGCAAGCCGAGGCTGCAAAGCAGGAGCTGCAGAAGCAGCTAGAGCAGCTTGCAGCTGAAAAGGCGGTGTTGGAAAGCAAGCTTGCTGAAGCTGCCACAGCTCGGGGGCTGTTAGAGGCTCAGCTGTCTGCAGTAATCGTAAAGGGGAATGGACTTGCAGGCAGCTTGGCAGCAGCTGAGATGTCTCAGGATATCCTGGTGCGGCAGCAGCAGCAACAAGCACAAGAGCTACAAGCAGCTTTGGAGGAGGTCAGCAGCAAGTTGGCCATTGCTGAAGCAGGACAAGTTCAGCTGCTGGGTCAGTTGGCTGCTGCACAAGGCACCCAGGTCTGCATGGAGGAGCAGGGGCAGGAGCAGCTTGCCAAGTTGAGGGAAGTAGAGGCGGAACTTGCTGAGGCTACTGTCCAAAAGGAGCAGCTGCAAGCAAGTTTAACAGCTGCTGAAGCTGCAAGATCTACCATGATGCAGCAAGGTGGGCAGACAGAGGCTGTTGTAATAGCTTTGCAGAGCCAGGTAGACGGACTTAGCACAGCAGCTGCAGCCGCAGCAAAGCAGATTGCAGAGCAGCAGGCGGAGTTGCAACAGCTCAAGGAGCTGCAGCAGCAGCTGCTGTCTTCCATAGCAGATCTGGAGAAGGTGAAGGCCAATCAGGAACAGGAGGTGAAACAGCTAGAGGCGGCTATTGAGCAAGGCAGTTTAGAGAGAATGGGATTGCAGGAGCAGCTGGAAGACCTTAGAGAAGCGTCCAATGTGCTGCAGCAGCAGTTATCAGACAAGGAGCAAGAATGCAGTAGGCTAGGGAAGCAGCTGCAGGAGGTGTCTGGAGACCGTCAAGATAAAGAAGCAGCACGCGGCAGTTTGCAGAAGGAGTTAGAGCAGAAGCATGAGGAATGCAGTACTTTGAAGAACCAGTTAGATCAGCTGACATGTAAGCTTAATGACAAGGGGAAGGAGTTCCTTAACCTCCAGGAGAAGTTGCAGGAGACCGTGTCACAGGCAGCAGAGAGGCAGACTCAGCTAGAAGCTGCACAACAGGCACAGGTGCAGTTGCAGGAGCAGGCAACAAAGCTGCAGCAGAGCTTGTCATCGCTTATGCAAGAAAGAGAGGCACTTTCTAGGACTGCAGCAGCACTAGAGGGTGAGAAAGGGCATCTCAACAAGCAACTTTCAGATCAACAGCAGCAGCTGCAGGAGGTCACAGCTAGCAGAAGGGAGGCAGAAAGCAGGGCTGAGGCACTGCAGAAGGACAAGGAGCAGCTGCAAGCCAAGACCACCCACTTGCAGTCAGAGATACAAAAGGTGGGTTAGAAAAATTCACATGAAGATGTAGCATTTTTTGGTTCCGGTTTGGGAACGAGGGGCAGACCCCTCTGCCATACCGTAGGGATGGGGAAGCATATGGTCTGTATGATGATGACAGGCAGGCCAGATGCCAAACCTTGCCATTAGCATAGCAGCCCTCGTCTTAGCATGCCATCCCTTTTCTTGTTCAGGTCATTGGAAATCAACAGACTGAGCAGAACAGGCTGTGCCATGAGGCTCCATGGAGCTCACACAGAATATGCGTATCAAAACATCTGCTGAATAAATGCAGCCAGCATCAATAAAGCCACCCTGCTTACCGCCTAGGGCTTTGTTAACATACTAATATGGGCAGTGTGTCAATTGCTTATATTGATGTTTTGTTATCTGGCTCCTAACAGGCACACAAGGCAGCAGCTGCTGAAGCAGACCAGCTAAAAGCTACCTTACAGATGGCTGAAAAGAGAGCCAAGTCAGCAGAGGCACAAGCAGAAGCTCAGATCCAGGCTGTGCAACAGGAGGCAGCAATACATATTGAACGGTACAAGCAGCAGTGGAAGATAGAGTTTGAGAAGCGAAGGAAGCTGCACAATTTGGTAAGCATAGTATCTGCTTTCAGCCGAGACAAGTTTATCCCAGACCTCCTTCTGCGGCCATGCGACTCGTGATGTCAAACTGGGTTTTGCCAATCAGCGTATTGTGGACTTGGAGATGCTTCAAGAAATAATAGCACTGGAGCATAATCTGCAAGCATGTCTCCAAGGTTGTGTTGTTCAGGTGACGTCAAGGGACTGCCCTGAATGTCAAGCCCATGTCTTGTGCTTGGCATGTGTGAACACGGATAAGGGTTTGAACATGCCATGGACAGGTAGCACCAGGGCTTGTCTGAACCTTGAAGAGCATCAACATTCCATCACTATGCTGCGACACCTAAAGCCTATCGTGGTTGCAGGTGGTTGAACTGAAGGGCAACATCCGGGTCCTAGCACGCATCCGGCCGCTATTGGAGAAGGAGCAGGCTGTCTCAGGTCCAGAGGTGCTCCCACCTGAGGCATTGCCAGTACATGCTGCTGACGAGGAGAAACTTGTCATGGCTAACATTGCTGGAGGCAATGACAGGGAGTACAACTTTGACCGGGTGTTTGGGCCCAGGGATGGGCAAGCTGAGGTAAGTCCCGATGATTTGAGGTACACTGTGGCATTCCAGCTGTGATCAGAAAAGTTGTGGCTTATGTTTGCATGCAGCCATTCTGCACTGCCTAGAGCTGCCTTGCTGCTGTATAGGTATCTCCCCTCACCTGGCACCCTTTACTTTGAGATAGATTGATATGCAAGGAGCATTAGCCTGACCAGCCCGGTCATGTCCACTGAGCACTGTAGTACAAAGCTGCTTCTGCTTGCCAGCAAACCCGCAGTGCGCTGGCAAGAGTTCTTTACTACTCAGAATTCCTGCAGTGTCTGGGCCTACATGGAAATACTTACTGTGTCAACGACAACACATCAGTTCCCAAAAGAAGACTAGATGGATGCACATGTCACACACCATCCCTTAACCGCCCTGTCTTCAGGTCATCAACACAAGCCACAATAACATTTCAAACAAAGGGATGGTGCGCAATTCTTTTACAACTGGAGTACTGAGCCGTATTGAGCAGTGTAGTCAGTTCCAAGATGGGCCTGGTTGGTGGGCCCTGTTTAATAGGTGTTTGATGAAGTAAGCGCGCTGGTGGGCAGCGTGCTAGATGGCTTCAACGTCACCATCATGGCTTATGGCCAGACAGGGAGCGGCAAGACATACACCATGGAAGGTCCTCAGGACAACCCAGGGGTCAACACTCGGGCATTGCATGAGATATTCAGGTGAGGGAAATCATGCTTCCTGTGGGCATTTGAGGCCAGGCAGTGGCTGCATCGATCAAGTCAACCAGCAGTAGAATTGCTAGTGGCTCAGGCAGGCAGGCAGGCAGGCATGGGAGGGAGTTTATTGCTATACAGCATGCCAAACCATCTGATTAAACATGTGGATTATGAGGTGATCTGTAGAGCATGGATTTGCCGGGCACATGGCAAGAAGGCATTGGTTCTGTATATCTAAATGAGCAGGGTAATGGCAGGTCTCTCTCTGCAGATGGACTAAGCCTGCACCTGCATTGCCTGCAGACTTGCTCAGGAGCGTTCTGAAGGCATCTCCTGCAGCTTTACAGCAAGTGTGCTGGAGATCTACAATGAGCAGATATTTGACCTCCTTGGTGCAGGGAAGGACTCAGGTATGGTTGCCACTGGGATTGTTAGTTGTATAGAATGCAAGGTTGGGCATATTTGACCATAACACCAGAGTATGTCAGTCTTCCTTCTGTATGGGCATAGCACACAGCTTACGGGAGGTATAATGTTGTGTTTTGCGTATGCAGCTGTTCCCTAGCTTCCCAGCATCATCGAAGCACACAGACCAGCAAGCAGTGTGGACACAATCACTGCATGGTAGCATGAGCTCATGGTTGCATGATGGAATCCAATGGAGTGCATTGTCAACTCTAGCGCATCCCCTGCTTCTGCCAGTCCAGCAAAACAGCAATGTTGAGACACAGAACTCCCCTCTGTGCTGTCCCCTTCCTAATTTTCCAGGTGACAAGCTAGATGTGAAGGAGGGCCCGGATGGCATGTTTGTAGCCGGGCTGCGGACTGAGCCTGTGGCCTCATTTGATGAGGTGGTTGCTGTGCTGCAGAAGGGCAAGCAGAGCCGCAGTACCTTTGCGACCAATATGAATGAGCACTCCAGCCGCTCGCATCTGGTCCTGTCACTGTATGTAGTCGCGAAGAATCTGGCTACAGGTAGGTTAAGGCGAGGCCACCCCTTCTGGGAGGATATGGTGTAGGAACTGAAAAGTGAGGTGGATGGGCTGGAGGTTGTGATTTGAAAAGCCAGGACATAGTGGTCGTGTTCAGGAGGCGGGTGCCCTCACTGTAGTAAGCCTACTTCCTTAACTGTACGCCGCTCATGGTGGAGCGAGCGTAGATGTAACAATGTAACTACAGGTAGGCTGCAGAGCTGGTGCAGATTTGCTTATGCTGCTGCATATCCTGCTGTACGAGCGTCTGTGGTATTGTGGGGCCTAGGAGGCTCAGGTAGCAGCGTTGCTGGGTTATGTCTGGAACTGGATAGATATAGACAGCTGCAAGACGAGATGCTCCTTCTCGGTCAACAGCCTTGGGCACAACTGGAAGCATTTCATCGATCAAATAAGCTTACTGGGGTTGTTAGAAGAAACATTGCTGTATTGTTCCTAGACAACATGGCATGACTGCTACGCATATGGCATACTCTTGGCGGCGTGAGTGGAAGATGCCGCAATCTTTTGTATCTAGTTACAGCCTCTGTTCCTCATGCCACCATGCCTGCCAGAATGATTTCTGCTTGGTTAACATAGAATTAGCACTTTCCACAAGCAGCGGCAGGGGCGCGCTGTGTTGGTGCAGAGGTGTGTTCAGCTGAATCTAATCGTTTGGCTGCTGGGGTGTTTGCAGGTGGTGGTTGGCGCTCCAAGCTTCACCTGATAGACCTAGCAGGGAGCGAGCGTGTAAGCCGCTCAGGTGCCCAGGGGGACCGCTTGAAGGAGGCCGCTGCGATTAACAAGAGCCTGAGTGCACTGGGGGATGTGGTGCAGGCCCTGCAGCAGCGGAGTGCTCATGTGCTGTACAGGAACTCCAAGGTAGGGTAGCTTATTGTGACCAGAGAGTCCTAGCTAAACGAAGGTGGTAATCCAATACTGGAGCTGCACTCATGTACAAGCAGTAGATGGGGCTATGCCCTCTGCACAGAGAAGGGTGCAAAGACATGCATTTGTATGCGTTCAGGCTCCGGTCCCTGTTTTGGGTTGTAGCAAGCCATCGTTAGGACTGACGGCCAATGACAAGGAAATGTTCACATCCATTCTTACTATGTAACATTGGAACCCTAGAATTGATGCAAGCTTTCAGTCACCGCTGCTCCAACAACTTATGTGTATACTTGATGGCCTTATAACGATCTACTAAGGGGTGCAAGTATACCAATAATGCCCTTGTCGTCGCCGACAAGACTGCTTTAGTTTGGTCGCTTGGGAAAGACAGATGGAGACGTATTGTTGTGTCAAGCTGTGTTGTATTCGACTATGTATTGGTGAGAATGCGGCTTCTTGGACTTACATTAGAATGTTGTGGCAAGCAGGGATTAATATTGCCCACATTCGACTCCTGCACATAATTCTGAATTTTGTTGCCCATAAGGTCACTCTCTGTGTGTGTTGCTTCTCTGTAGCTCACTCGTTTGCTGGAGGACTGCTTGGGAGGCCAAAGCAAGACATTGCTGCTCGTCAACTGCAGCCCTGCAGCTGAGAATCTTGGGGAGACCAAGTGCTCACTGGAGTTTGCTTCACGGGCACGTAAAGTAGAGCTAGGGGCAGCTAAGAAGAACCTGATAGTTGGGGACCAAGCTGGTGGGTCAGGGGCCTCAGGTGGGGAGACACCTGGGAGCCCAGGTTCTCCTGCAGGCACCCCAAGAATGACACAGAGTTTGCGGAGCAGTACTCTGCGGAAGTGACACTGTCATGGCGGCTAGACGCCAACGCCAACAGCAGGTGGAGGATTCTTTCTGCTGTGGAGTCTCGTGATTGCTCCTGGCATGTTAACTTTGGATGGAATGAGTCAGGCCATGGCATGCATCACCTGCAGCAACAGGCCAGTGTCTGGCACTGCTGGCCATGTTCCTCTTTCGGCCTTGGTTAAACATGTCTGCACGTGTGTTTGTGTATGTTGCTCCTGCCACAGCTTTGGTGGTACTGATGTGAATTAGGCCGGTCCTGCTCCCGTGTGGCCAATGTTTGTAGGTTGTTCTAGATCATCCTGGTGACGCTTGTCTGATGAGGATTGGGTAAGAGTCTCCTACAGGGTACCTGGCTACAGGGTAATGTTGTATTCTTGGTCGATTCGACCTAGCAGCCATCTTGCGGTTGCAGCACCTTACGTGTGTGTTTGGTTGTGTACAGATTGATTTGCAATAGATAACCGTATGTTCAGCTTAGCGCTAAGCCTACCACTGTACCCCCCCCCCTTGTATGTAACCTGAGCTTAACTGGGCTTAACTGAGCCTAACTGAGGCTGACTGAGCTAACTGAAAACAACTGAGTTAAATGAGCATAAGTGAAGCCGAATCTCAGTTATATGACCGAGCTCAGTTAACTAATTGAGCCTGACTGAGCGAACTGAGTATAACTGAGCTAACTGAGCCGATAACCTGAAGCAGCGGAATCTCGTGATATGACCGGAGCTCAGTCAACTAACTGAGTATGAAGGTCCAGGGATCCCTCCCCCCCCTTCTCTGCGTAGTTCTCTCTTCCGCTCTATAAAGGCCAAGCCAGCCAGTTCTCAGGTCTACTTGTCTTAGCCTTACTAGAATTGCAGCCCTCTGGCTCTCTATGGCTCGCACTTCCCGCCCCACACCCCTAACAAACTGTTTGGAGTCATGCTTGGGTGAGTGCACGGCCCGGAGGGCTGTCCAGTGGCCTCTCTTAATAAAGGCCAAACCAGCGCAGCCCATCATGTACTAATTAACTTCATGGTCAAACTATCCTAGTTGTGTCCATAGGACGAGCCGAACAATGGCAAGGCAACATTCGATGCTTGCAAAACCATGTGCAATCATAATATAGTAGAACACAGCAGCCATCATACATAACTCATTATCTGCTGTTTAACCCATCTGATGCATACACATCGACAATTTAGCTACTGCAGTTTATGCGGCTATGATTGGCTAACTCCTGTTAAGCCTGTAACCGACTGAGGACGGGTTGTGGCACATCCGCGCGCCATCAGTTGATGTTTCATTAAGTAATGAAACAGCTGCACCACCGTGGCCTGGGATGGCCAACATAGGTATGAGATGGATCTGTGATACATGTGATACATGTGGTGCACCGGACGACCACCGTACAGTATGGGATAGATCACACCTTTCACGAACATTCACGAGACAGTCATAGATGGTGTATGGACATAGCAGCGCGGCAGCGGTGACCCTTTACTATCATTGATGCACTCCGATAGAGCGGACTCCCAGACGGTTCACCGGGTTGTCCACAATCAGTCAGGCAGTCCAGCGACTACTACGTCGTCTGCACACTCGAAGTCGACTAGAGGGCCAGTTTGCAATCTAGGTAAACAAGTCGAATGATAAGGCCCATCAGCCGACGTGGGATACCACACATCTTGGACTTTCGAGAGAGACACCACACAGAACGTGCAGAGCTTAAACGTGCGGTATGCTCGCTCGCGGCATCAGTCATGTGGACAGACAGCTCATATCCCGTAGAATGTGAGACCGAACAGTACCTACATAGGACAGGAACAGATACTCAGCAGTGCAACACGTAATTGCTGGTAAAATTTTCCACCCAAAACGACCACCTACCCCAAGGGCATGGAACCTGCGCAACTGGCAGCATAACGACGTCTGCAACACAGTACTGACAAAGGAGGATACCAATCCAGACTTACACAACCAATCTGAGCAAGGAACCAGCGGACATCAGACGCAATAATTGGTGCTGTTGCTTGTGAGTGGCAACCCCACCACACCTCAAATGGTGGCAACACGACATACAGCATTGTTCCTTTATCCCCCCAAGTAGCCTTATGCCAGACTTTCCAGCAGCTTCCATAGCAAACCATGCTCATCCACCCCATTAATCTCCGCATTTGGGCAGAGCAAGGAGCATGTCTCAGCTAGTAGCCAAGCCATATATTCACAAGTACCCACTCTACGGTCAAACTCCAGCGATACATTGTTGAATTCTCCATTGATTGATGTTGCAAGCAAAACAGATCAAGTCTGCGTCCCCAACAGTGCTACGGCCAATGCCTATGCCCCCCAATGGCCTGCACTTACGAGTCTCCTGTACAGCTCCCTTCTGGCACTTCAAACAATGCTCCAGCCATCAGCTGTCATTAACACACAAGGACAAAGCAGCAGAACACATAATATTCATTCAACTGGAAGTAGAAGGGCCACAGTTCCCTCTCCTCACTGATTGACACTCCATCTCCGCAGATTACCATTCTATGCAGCAGTTGGTGGTAGGATGCTGACAGGGCTTGCATCAATTGGCAAACCCTCCAGCAGACATACTTGGGCACATACATCACTGTTTGCAGCGCACCAGCCATCTCCCTGTAGATGAGAACACAGATTCCAAACCACCACGTGCCCTGGGCAGCTCAGAGGCAATACAGGGTTACCAGCAGCTGGTGCAGCCCCTTTATCATAGTTGCCACCTCCCCTCACGGCACACAAGCTCACAGATGGGGAGAGAAGACTTCAGCACCACAATGCAATTTTGACAATATTGGGGTACGACGAAGCAGGTCCATCAGTTTGGCGCAGTCTGGCGTGACATCGTCTATCTCCCTCTGCTACATTAAGAAGAAAGACAAATTTGATGCGACCCTAAGTAGCACCCCATATGTTCACCCGTACAGGGATCCCCCTGCCATCCGCTTGCAACATATGTTCGCAAACAACGAGACAGTATCCCCACAGGTGCTGCAGATATCCATTATCTCCTCAAAGCTTTCATACAAGGAATGCTTCCTGCTTCACAATGGCCCCCTCCAACAAATTCTGACATAAAACTGTGCACACAGGTCCTGCATACAGCATCTAGTTGGACCATTGCCAGCCAGTACATGAGTCAAGCAGTTTATAACCATGGCGCAAAGACACGAAGCCCACAATCCACAGCCGAAAACATAGCGAGATCCAGCAAGTGAGGATGTAAGACGAGGAGGAAACTGCCTCCTCTGCACAACCCATACTGGTGCTGCAGGCTGCACAATGGCACATGGCCACAGAAAGCCCCCAGTTACAGACAGGCAATAAAAGCTTAGTTAAGACTGACCAAAATCCTGACATACACGCGTAGAGCGTTACTGAAGTGAGGCCTGAGCCAAAGCTGAGAGGCACTTGCGAGGTGATCTGCCAATACGGACATATAGCCAACTCCCAACGAGAACAGAGGGGCACACGCAGTTCACGACCACTGAAGGCTGTAACCACTTGGTGGACATACGGTATGGACAACAATGTCGGTCGCAAAGGCCGTCAGAACCTATGTGGCTGCTGACAAACCCCTATCATGGGCCTGCACCAGATTGGCCTGCCAAAGCTGACATGCACTGCGAGAAAAACACCTGGGCAAACACCAACAATACTTCCATGTCCTGAGCATGCGCCACTACTTAACGGTACCAATCGTTTTCGACACCAACATTCTCAGGCCACCTTGGTCTAGCATTCAGCCGCTATGGTCTCTACAAATCAGAACCAGAGGAAACCACATATCTTGTTGACTAGGACCATCTGCTTTCGTGAGTGAAGACTCCAGCAAAACTCCACAACCACCTGCCGCATGAGTCAGACTGGAGCAAAAGCACTTTTTGATCCAGTCTGGTTTCATGCAAAAGTGCTCATGGAACCCTTAACATGGATGAGTATGTCTGCCGTAGCATCATCCCAAAGAGAGGCGCACAGCAGACTCTGGTTAGGGAGTGGCAGCAAAGTAGCACACACCTCCACCAGAAAGCCTTCATGGCACATGGTTATCAACAACATTTGCTTGCTTACTGATGCATGAGCGCATACATACATGTTGAGGCAACACTCCATGGTGAAGCCAACTTTTACAGCTGAAAGCCAATGCTGCTGGCCCTTCTCTTTTGGGCGGAAAACGGCGATAGCAGCAACTCGCACATATGCCATATACTTTGCGAGTATCCCATCAGGCAAGCTCCCACCATGTGTGGTTGCTTCCAAAAAATATATGCATCAGGACACGTGGAGACGTCTCCTGGATCGTCACAATAAGCTCAGTGAACAGTTTAACAAACCAAATAACCCATGCCCCCGATCAGTGCAGCATGCGACAACGCAGTCCCAACCTTGGCCCCTGCACAATGCGCACAGCTCATGGAATCATTCAAATCACAAACCAGATGCTGGAGCCAAGACACTTCTCCACGGCAAGCAATCCTATTGCAGCAGCTTCCCTGAAGCTTCTGCTGAATGCCATGATCAAATAAAACCCTTACTGCCTAACCACCCATGGTGCTCAGCGGCAAGCATGGCAGCTCTACATAGCCACCAAACCTGCACAAGCACTTGCCAATCCCAAAGCAGACTGTGGCAGGGCACCATCAGCCAGGCCAATAAAAATCCCACGCGCCCAAATACTTGTCGCTGTCAACGATGAACAACTGTCACGGTTGCTCTCGAAATTACTGCATAGAAACCTGTGCTGTAGCCTTTCTGCAGGCCAGAGGGCAAGTGCTAAACTCCTCGAACCCATCATCTTCCAAGTCCTTTTGTGCTTCATCTCAGACCGTTGCCCTGTTGTTGCAGTAGCGTTTTTGCAGGCCAGAGAACAAGCACCAACTCCATTGAATCACCATTTCCCAAGTCTATTGGTGCTTGACCTCAGACTGTTGCCCTGCACCTGGTGAAAAATCCCAAACATGGGCAGAGCCAACCAGACAGCCGAGAGGCTTGCATGTCTTCCCACCCTTACAGGCAGCAGTAGCACGAATGCCCAACCTACTTTACATGTCTGTTGACAGGACAACGCCACATGTGCCCAATGAGGGTCCTCATAGCGCGGATGAGCTGTCATATCCAATGTGGATGAGGGACAGGCACTGGTTGCCTTGACAGCTTGCAATCACTGCCTCCTGCGCAGTCCCTTCAGCTAACAGTGCTGCTGCTGCTGTGCAGCCTGCATCGCCTCCAATTGCTTAACAACATCATCAAATGCTGGCCTGGCAAGCATAAACATAACAAAACAATCAATTGACATAGCCAAGAGCCCAAGACTAACTGCACAAATACATTAGAATGCAGCATCAAACAATCCAGGCAATAAACGAAGACGTCGGTGCTGAAAGGAAGCTAAGCTGGTACCACCCACCTTACAAGGTAGCATTGATGAAAACTATGTATGTCCCGCTTCCAAACCATCCAAAGATGTGAAAGGCTGTGGCACGCTTAATGACATGCCCTTGATACTATGATCTGACACAGCATAACTAGGTAGAAAGACCCCAGAAACTGCACGAGAGGCAAGTCTCTCCAAGGGAGTTATGGCTAATGTCAGACTGAGCAATAACATGTCGTGTGCCAAATTGCCAGATTCAGTACTGCCAAACTCTAGCACCTGCAGCTCTACCCCACAGGATGAAAGCATATGACCCATCCTTACTGCCTGGGGGCCACATTACATTCAGCTCAAGAGCCATATCACCGGGCATCACAATATACAACAGACATGCAAGAATACCAGCGACTTACCTCTTCTCTGCTTGCCTAGCCAGGCACTCATTGACCAGGTGCTTGAAATCTGCTGGCGCAGGCACGCTGGCAGGCACCTCCAGGCGCTTCCCGCATGTCACAGCATGCAAAACCTGTAAGCAGGATATTACCTCAGCGTTGCAATGCCAATTGAACAGAGTTGCCCTTCTACAACTCAGAGGCAAGCTATATCAACAAGTACATGCCATCATGAACGTAAGGGCTTCATTTACATGTATACCCAGGAACTGTTCACACAACAAACCCAGGCTGGAGATCAACAAGCAAACTCATAGCACAACTTCCTGTCTCGATTTCTCTCTCTTCGTTTCATTGCAACTTGTCTGGACAACGTAAACAAGTGAGAGAAACACAGCTGCTTGACTGTCACAGCCACATGGATCCAATGCACCCTGATACCAGTGGAAAGCAAACCAAGCAGTTGTCGCTATAAGATGTAACAGTATACATGCTTTTCTCCCACATTTGCATTGCAAAAAGGACGGCACTAACCTGGCTCTGGGTCATGCCCCCAAAGGGCCGGTGTCCCATCAGCATCTCCCAGCAGATGACTCCAAAGCTGTACACGTCCACAGCCTTGCTCATAGTGCCCTGCATGAGCAGCTCAGGAGGCATGTGGGTGACTGTACCGTGCGTCCGGGTCTGAATGGCATCATCCCCCTGGACACTCCTCGATAGGCCAAAATCTGACACCTGCAGAAAGAATGGTGACAGCTAATCTCAGCCAGTAAGCTCAGATGTTGTCCGGATCCCTACAGTGACTGTAGGGCTGCTGACTGCAATGCAACCATCACTGCCATGAGATGGTCTTTGCAATCTGCAATAGCTGACTATAACAGTGTCTTGGAAGAGGGGCACCACCACGGAGGCATCAATTACATTATGATACTGCCTGCCAGAGGGGCAAGCAGCGACAGCCAGCATGTGCAGCAGGCAACAAATTCCATAAACTATTGTCTGCACCTTGCAATTTTCTGTCCTCTCTGTAGAATGCAAAGCCCACGCGGGACATGGCCAAGCTTACCAATCCAGGCACGTCGAAACACATATGATGCCAAATCCGTGCATTCAAAAGCAGCTCACCGCAACCAGAACAACTACCCACTGAGGCGCCATCTACCACCTTCACAATGAAGCCATAAGATGTCCTGCTAGCTCTTTCACCAGCCTCACCTTCGCCATCCAGCCTCGCCCATCATCCCCGGCCTTTGTTAGCAGCACATTGTTGCCTGTGAGATCAATGTGCAGGATGCTTTTGGAGTGCAGATAAGCCAAGGCCTTAGCGATTTCCGCTGCGGTTGCCAGGATGACAGGGATGTCTGGCTCCATGCTACCAGAGCTACTCCTGCAAACATGCAGCAGATACCACCAGCAAAGGGTGAGTGCCAATTAAGACCACATGTTAGGCCCACATACAAAGTATTATGAGGACCGTGGCTCCGTAAGGTGGGGACAAAAGAAGACTAAGGCAGACTTTGTCAGAAGTGCCCATGCCCTGTGTAGGCAATGACCGCACAACCATACCTCTTTGTTGCTGCGGCACCGTGCTCTTGTCAGAAGAGCATACTCTTGGACAACGTAGCAACTTAACATATCTTCCAGCCTGTTGCCTTCTTTCACCATTAATGTTATGTTTCACTTATCCAGCATGCTTTTGGACAACAATATGGCATCTAAGCGCACCGCATACCTTTCACGCTGGGACTTCCATAGGATTTTTGACGAGCTTAGAGGTGCAGCCCTTGCACGAGTAGCACCCCAACAGCCTCTCCATATAAAAGGATATTCTACACCTGAAAACAGCCAAGCTAAGATATGCTGGTCGTAGGCCCTCACCTGAAATACCCTTTCTGCACTGCATCACTGATGCACCCATTATTGCAGAACTCCAGCACAAGCCACGTCTCTACCATGTTTATGGAGTCGTCCTGCTCCTCCATGGCGTAGTGGTTCATTGAGGAAGGCCGAGTCATGTGGCTGAATGTTTGCACCTGCATGTCCAATGAAACCCATAGTTGGCAACGACGCTATATATGGCCAATAACACTTGGTACCTTTATATGCCTGCAGAAGGTCAAAGAAGCAAACCTATATTGCTTCTGATCTACCAACCTAGGCATTCACAGCCTGCAGTGGGCTTCTGGAGCCTCCTAGCAGATGCAGGTGCTCAAGCATATCATGGCATGATGTAACGTATGGAAGAAGCTTGCGATCAGCCACATTCCACCAGGTACTGTTCAATCAGTATGAGTTTCTCATGACCTGCTGGCCAGAGCATGTGTCTTATATGAGCCACGTACCACATTGGGGTGCGACAACTTCTCACTGAGCAGCCCTTCAAGGGACATCTTTCCCTCACTCTCCCTGTACTCAATGATCTTGACTGCAACCTGCTTCTGCTGCCAAGTACCTGCGCCACAACATTGCCATGCTTGTATTTAGAACATTCCAATCAGGCAAGAAAACGCTAAAACTGGGAGGGGTGCACAAGTAAATGAGGGCTCATCACACAATTGATGGGCCTGAAGCACCACGCCTTAATGCAAGCTATCCAATGCTACATGCAGACCTCTGCCGGGAGCTAGCTGACAGAACATGGCAACATGTAAAGCAGCAAGGTGCGGATAAATAGCAATATGCAAGCATGCACACACGCACACCCAACAGCTCGCACAGCCAGCCACCTGCTACGTCCTCGCTGGGAAATTGATTGGAATGGGCTGTAGCAAGAACTTTGCTGTCACACCATTTAGGGGCATCAGGTGCTCACAACAGGTACTTGCTTCATTTCTCACCTCTATACACACGGCCAAAGGCTCCCTTGCCCACCAACGGCCCCAGAACAATGTCATCAAACGGCTGGGTACTGGGTGTCAGGCTGAAGGAGGGGATGTACTTTGTTGGCTCCTTGGACGCTGGCACGGGCTTGCAATCCCTGACCACAGCAAAGTAGAGTGGGGGGCCTGAGTAGCTCGTGCCCAAGAAGTTGGGGATGCCGATAGGGACTATCCCCTGGTCCTCAATGGTGTTGTTAGCACATCTGAACTGGACAGTGCACATCTGCACAGACCCCTTCTGTGGCTTGTGGAACTTCAGCTGCATCTCAAAATTACGCTGGTTGTCAATGGCATGATGGTACTGCTGTGCCACACCTGGTACGGTGCTGCTGATGTTGCTCATTTGGCTGCTTTCCTCTGGAGCCTGCAAAGCAGCAGTGGAATGTACAAGCTGTGTCAACACTACTGTCTCGGCTGATGACCAGCTGGGATTGTGCACATATGTCTTCTACAGGTCCCCAACGCCCGTGAACGAGGGCATTAAAAAGCTGCCTGACGGATCATCAAGGACATGAAGCAACCGGACTGTCACATGAGCCATGCATGAAGCAGAAGATGTCAGGTCAACCTTTACTAGGTTTCAATGCGCACAGAGCCTGTTCGCCAACCTATGACGACCATTATGTTCCTTGTCTTCACGCTCGTGTCAAAACCTCTCATGGAAGACCGGATTGTCTCACAGAAGTGCAAGGCGCCGGCTAAAGCAGAACTTTGACATGAACAGGCAAGCACTGCATCTGTAAGCACTCACATCAAAGATGTCCCAGAACTCAAGCTTCTTCTCAGCAAGATCTGGAGTTTCCAGCAGCTGCTCACAAGCCTCGTTACAGTACAGGATCTTCCAGCTTTGTGGTGTTGGGCTGACTAGGAGTAGCGCGTCACTGCACACAAGAAACACAAAAGGGCTCAATTTTGCGTTAGTTGCATGTAGACAAACCTCAAAGCCTGGCATGGAAAGCTGCAATAAAGAAGGTGCCCTGTGTACCAAGCTGTTGCAGTAGACTGTGCTTTGATCAGTGTTATAGATATGGCTAATGGTAGTATATTTTGCCTCGGTGCCTAGACCTAGTGGCCTAAAGCTAGACTGCTTCAAATGCAGCTGTCTAGCTTGGTGACAGGCTTAGCTGCAGCAGATGGTTCTATGGCTGGACTGAAGGCAACTGGCTAGCTGCAGACTTTTGCTCCAGAGGAAGGCATCAATTGCAGGGCAGTTCTACTGAACGGCTATGCAGGAACAGCGGGCATCCCATCTGATTGAAACAAAGACCTAGTTTATCCGTACTACTCTCTGCCGGAGTACAGCCCATTGCTGAACTCCAGATAGACTGAGCAGCGTATTTTATAAGATAATTGTTGTCATCCATGCGGGTGACTTACTTCTACTTCTTGTCAGCTGTATGATGCACAAGTGCACACAAAACCATCAATTGTAAACAGCATGCTGGCAGATTAGACCCTTTGTTGGCCTGAACCTCCTGCCTTAGAACCACATACCTGTAAGAGTCAATTGCACGTAAGAGTGCTTCATGGTCCTTGCTGCTGTTGGCGGCAAGCTGCACCGCCAAAACCTTCTCCCTCTCAATCTCCCTAACCACCATCTCCGCCATGTTGGCCAGCACGCTACAGCTCTTGGCATCAAAGGTGCGGGGTGCTGAGTCAATGATGCACCTGGAGAGAGCGAAGCAGCACATGCAGTGATGGTACATGCTGACATCATCCTAGTCACTTATACCTACCACTCTGCTGCTTGTTTGCCTGGGCCCTGTACTTTGGCTGTCCCTGCACGTTCCCCATGCGCAGGCATACTCTTTGTTAAGAGAGACCACTGCACAGCCCTCTGGGCCATGCAGCACCCAAGCATGACTCCAACCGGTTTCTTAGTGGGGCGGGTTGAGTAAGTGCGAGCAATAGAGAGCTAGAGAGCTGCGAACTCGAGCGAGGCGGAGACAGGTAGACATTAGAACTTGCTTACACTGCAGGCATACTCTTTGTGAGGCACAAAAAATCAGGGAAACCCATCATATTTCTGAATACAAATCTTTCAAGGAAAAAGACATGTTCACCAACCAACCCTGCAACTCTCCCTTTCCAACACAGGCCAATCTCGTGCTGGGACCCCTCTCTCAATTCAACTCAAGAAAATCATTCCAAACAGTTCACCGAAACACTTTGTCCAATAAGTAGTTGTTCTGAGGTACTCTACAAGGCATGCTTCGCATATGTGTTGCTTAGCGGCCAGCCTAATACTACGCTGCCCAAATAATTCAATAGCCACCCTTGCCAGAGCTTACAGTGAGCCCAGTCGGAAGCCATTGCTGGTAACCAGCGGTGCACCAGCATAGAAGCGGATGTTAGGGGGTCCAGTGACCAGCGGGTTCTGCTTGAAGCGTGCATCCTCCACGGCATTCTCAACTACGAGTGCCTCGGGGTATGCAGGTAGCAGTGTCCTGCAATATGACCACAGAAACGGCACAAATCAGCACAGTAGGGGTCTGGTGCATGGTGATCAACATGCTCTGCGTTGCGACCATTGGTTGAGAAGTGATTCTGTTCCACCTCGCTGTTCTTTGTGACAGCTTGAGGTGCGGGGCCTATGGCACTTATTGCTATGGCATATCATGAAATGTAATAATAATAAGCAAGAGGGCTCCATGACGATGCCCCTACATACTTGAAGGCTAAAACCCTGTCTTTCCGCATGGTACAATGCATTGCAAAGATGCGGCTAGGATGGCACTGCTTGGCCATCCACACAGGAAGATACAATGGAATAGCAAGGGATGACAGGGTGTGTCGGTTGTGTCAAACGCTTGGCTATAGGGATGATACTACAGTGTCAGCTCCAGCTGAAGATCTTGTCCACTTCATGTTGGATTGTGTGATTCTGTGAAGTGACATCAAGTGGGACTGGTGTAGCAGGCAGTGTCAGGAGGGTCGCAGGCTGCTAAGCCCAGGTCAGAAGCTGGTTACAGCAGGCCCATACCAGCTGTGATAGGTATCAACAACCTCTTGCAGCATTGACGGCTAGTGTGAATATTCCTTAACTAATGTTGGCTCTCCAGAAGTGCTGGTAGCCAGGCACATATCTCATCGAAAGACCAGAACACAACAGCATCCACTTACCATGCACAAAAAGATGATTTCCGGTCTGTCTGATTGCACTGCAGCCCCTGCTCAGACTTGAACCATTGCCGCTCTGTATCGACCAGAGACACCAGAGCAATGGGCACCTGCAAATGAATTCACTTTGTCAGCCCACTGCAAAGGATATTCAAGCAGTGGTGCTGATGGAAGTACCCCTGTACCTGGAAGATCATGCAGCAGAGCCTTGTGATATCATCAAACCGCTTCTCTGGTTCCTGCAGCATGTAAACACCTCAATGAGGACTTGATACCAGCTGCCTACCTCTTGCAATTCATAAAACTTGGCCTACCGTGTCTAGGATCTTCAAGCTATCCAGATGCTGCTTCCGCTCTACTTCACTTTGAGGAGAATCAGCACCCACGTACTCCTGGAGGTGGTCTGGTAAACGGCAGCATGCTACTTCTCCGCTATCACTTCCACGGCTTGCTGGTTCTTCTGCAGCTCGGTACCCTGTGCTTGCTTGTTGGACTGTGTTTTGTGGCGCTTCGGGCTTTCCATTTGCGGTTTGGGCCTGTGCTGTAGGGGGCTTTACGGGAGTCGACTGCCCACATCCCATGTTGGTATGGACGACGGACGAGGCCAAGAAGTCGCACAGGTGATGCAACTTCAGATGAGATGTTCGTTCAACATTTGACACAATACAGCATCTACGCCATCAGCATTTATCCTTGTAGGATTTAGCAGTCTGGCCAGTCACGAACAGATAGCACGAGCAAATGTCACGACCTGGCCGGTGTCGTTAGAAAGTTGCATGTCATCCAATAACGGCCAATTTGCGCATGGGCACGCTCGACGCCGTGCCTGACAACACGATACTGAAGGGCATCTTCAGGCCAGTTTATGCATGTCTCCCATGGGCTACCACTTGTCCATGAGCCACTCTCCTCATCACTAGGTGAGTGTCTAGAAGTACGAGTGGCGTGCCTTAATGGCGAGGCCCTGATCGATAGGCATTCAGCTCAGCGGACGCACAATAAACTTGCCGCCGCTTCTGCTCGGTCCACTGATCCATGCGTATTCTCCGTGAGCGGCACATGTCGGTGCCGTCGGCGTTACCTACCAGGGACCCAAAGCTACCAGTATCGTGCGAACTGTGTGTTAGCTTACTTACACTTGCACGCTTGCATATTAACAAAAGCTCGCCGGCGCTCAGCAGAGGTCCACCGATGTTCACTCGATCTATAATAGCGTAGCCCACCCACCTCAAAAAGTGGATTTCCCGAAACACAGTACAAGCAGGAAGCCAGTCAACACATCGCCCTCA
This sequence comes from Pseudopediastrum boryanum, assembly GCA_963556185.1. Lineage (NCBI taxonomy): Eukaryota > Viridiplantae > Chlorophyta > Chlorophyceae > Sphaeropleales > Hydrodictyaceae > Pseudopediastrum > Pseudopediastrum boryanum. Next base: position 6,626,110 of record OY744494.1, read on the forward strand.
TTTGTCATTTACCGCTGGGCTGCGTCAAAAGCCGTAGAGCATCTGTCAAAAACTTCACCCCTCCTGATACATCATCAAATGCCAGCGAAGACACTGCATACTTGGCTGCTTTATGTGCGTCCTGTATAGCTTGCAGAGAAGGCTGGAAGCCTGGCACAGCTTGAGGAATTGCTGCAGCTGGTGGTGATGGCACCTGCACAGCTGCCACCGGCCCTGCTGCTGCTGCTGCTGGTTGAGCGCCCACATGCCCAGAGCCCCTGCTTGCAGCATGACCAGCAGGACCTCTATACAGACCCCCGCCACCTGCTGCCGCGCCTGCTGCCCCAGCACCAGATCCTGCAGCTGCTCTGGGGCTTCCCTTGGGGTGTGAAGGAGCCACTGGCCTTGGGGAAGTTGGGGAGACACTGGGGTATTGGGGGGCACCAGGAGGAGGTGCAGCAGGGGCTGAAGGTGCTGCTGGTGTGCCCCAGGGTGAGCCTCCATGGACCTGTGGGTAGCCACTGGGACTATCTGCATCTCGAAGCGGTGGTGCTGCTGGCAGCGGCATACCTGGCATGAGCAGGAGTAACAGCACATTTCAGCATAGCACCAGACCTGCAGGCACATTTTTGTAACAGCAGTGCTTCACATTATACAGTTGCTTCTAGGACCTTACTCCAACAAGCTACACAAAACTCTTGCAAGGAAGTGGAATTGTTTACAATTATGTCCTTAATAGCAATGGCAATTGGAGGCCAACGACCCATTTGTGAATTGTTACTCATTACATCTATTACTGCTATGATTCCACACTTACTATTGTGTGCGTGAATATTGGTAGTGCAACACAATTCTATAGCTACGTTCATCGATGCATTTTATTGCATCCCAAGAACAGCTCCTCACGCACAAGAGTGGCGCAGTGTAGCCCATGCTGCGGGACAACACAAAGCTGCAACTTTCCTGCCAGGACACGCAGTATGTGCGTAATGAATTGCCTTTCGGACCAAATTATTCCCATACTGCATGTTAATGCATCTTCAGGACAAGTGGCCTGTTAGGAAAAGCTATGAGTTGCTTGTACACCACCCATCAAAGAATCCGCACACGCTGGGCAACCATGCAGGTAGATTTTGCATGCACCCAACCTTGGCAGCAGTGATCTGATAGGGCAAGACATGACAGATAGGCACGTTCCTGTTTCTTCAAACAGCAGTGAATACAAAGGCGAACCGAATCATTCATTGCTGGGTCTCACCTGGCCCGCCGGGTCCTGATACCATGACTGGAGGTGGTGGTGTGCCCTGGTCAAGGGCTGGCAGCATATGGTAGCAGTCCGTGTCCAATGGCATGCCACGGTCTAGCTGAATTAGGTATGTAGGAGGCCTGCAAGCAGCGCGGTAGACAGGTGGCGTCAACCTGTTCTCTCCCACCAAAGAAGGTGGCAACTTCGCCTGGTGCTGTACAAGCTTATGCAGATCTGGATGTACGCCTGCTATCTTCCCCTATAGCTTTACACCTTTCAGCGGAGAGCACTGAATACAAAACCTCCCTGGGGTTGTGTGCGTTCACTTCATATCCTCAGAAGAGCACGGTCAAGAAGCCCGCTATCCGTCCAATACATCATGGCCAAAAGTGTAGCCTCAAGTACAAGACCAACTATGCCTGGGTAATTGCTTTACATCAGATTCACCCTCTCCATCCCAGATGTACTCACCATTTGTCCATGTTGCTGGCCAGCACTGTAACAGTCACTGCTCGTGTGCCGCGCTCCCGCACCCAGCCTGCCTGACTCCCCTCAGGGATGACAGGGGCCAGGCAGCTATCTGGCAGGTCAGCTAAGTGGTCCCTGAAAGCTACCTTGTACATGGTGTTAGTCCCAGGGGAAAGGGTCATGCCAATGGTACCATCAGCTAGCTCTCCGCTGGGCAGCAAGGCCACCACCTGCAGTAGGGACAAGAGTGAACAGGAGCCGTTCAGAAATTGGAGTCCCAAGTAGCTTTGCTTCTGTGCTTATTCCTCATGGGTTGGCTCCCGGGTTCCATTCTCAACTGTTCAACCCCAATTTTCAATGTCATTCTTCTGCTTCTCACCCATCGGCAGTCTGCCCCTTCTTATGCAATATCCCTAGCCACGATCCTCCATCCTTTTTATTCCTGCTGGGAGAAACCCCCATAGGAGCTTCCTATCCAGGGCATATCTATGCACAGTTCCAAAATGGTAGCGTTACTATCAATGTCTACACACTCCTTCATGTGATGTTCTCGCCCTTAGGATCTGATGTGTGCAATAATAAAACAGCAGCTAGATGCAACATGAAAGCTGCGGCTTACTCGTGTGCAGAAGTGCTGATTGCAATAGCCCAGATCATGATGCCGTGGTTGGATGCGCTAATGATGCTAGCGACATGGCATCTTCCATGCAACAATCAAACGAGGGCAGCACGATATGCACCAACCCACAACATGATTGTTTTGTTGCTCGTCACCCTTTTGACCGAAGAAAGGCCACAACCATTCCATTACGCCAGCATATCCATTTTCGACATCCTACAAGTCAGCTTGCTCCTCACCAGCCACCAGCTCATGCCACACGACAGTTGCTCTCCTCCCTAGGGACAGAGGGGGGACTGTGAATGGGATATCGAGGGTTAGACCATCTCCCCTCACCTTGGAACCTTGCCTATACCGTGGGCCTGCCTCAGCTGCTACTGCCTGTTGTACTGCTGGTGGTGGTGGTGGATGATGTGCTGGGGGTGGTAGCTGCGTGTGAGGTGGTGCTGGCAGGTTGAGGAAGTCATCAGCAGCTGAACCAATGCTGTTTATGCCACCACCCATTGGCATGTTGGGAGGAGGAGGTGGGAAGTCTGCAAAAACACATCAACAGTGTCAAAGCATGACATATTGAGTTCAATCCATGTGTATCACCTCTAGCCAACTTCACACCTAGTCCCAACAGGCAATGCCCATTTCTGACTTTTTTAGTCACGGCAGGTCCCAATCACCGCCTCCATGCTCAAGCTCAGCTGCTCCCTGCAGACTCGGTGCTTCGGGCTATCTGATTTGGTAGATATGTACTGATAACTGTCCTACACCAGCAAACATGTGCTTCATCTCCCTACTCGGCATACTGGTGCCATCGCAATAGCAAAAGCCCCAAGAGACTAACCGATTCCGATTCCTGAAGGCAGCAATGCCAGAAGAAACCTCCCTTGGAAGCAGGAGCTAGAAAGCCACACAGCTGCATTGCACCCTAGAAGACAGAAATGCATGCAATTCCGGCAAACATGAGCCTGGACTTGCTTGGAAAGTAGTGAGAGGCGCTATCTGACCCACCTGGCATCTGCCTATTGCTGCTAACGCTTGGCCCAGGGTCCGGGAAATCACCATGATCCCCTTGGTCATAAGCAGGGCCTGCAAAGGGGTCCCTATCTGCTGCTGCTGCTCCTGTGCCTAATCCTCCTTCTGCCGCGCCGTCTCCTGCCCCGCCTGCTGGTATGAATAAGTCACTGCTAGGGGGCACTGGTGGCCTGCCTTCCTTCAGGGCTTTGCGAATCTCAGCAGCACGCCACACGGAATAGCGCGCCTTCTGTGCAAGATCTGCATCCAGCTCCTTTTCCCCTGATGCCGGGTCTTTGTCATTGAACTGAGACGTTATCTGGAGGGACAACGCATCCAGAGCACAGCAACACGTCAGCCACTGTTTATGAAGTCGGAAGAAGGCAGAGCAGCAACATACCCCAAGCTCACCATATAGACGACTGCAGTCGTTTGACAGCCCCTGGCAGTGCTTGCAAATATCTAGTGAAGGTAGCATGTAGCTCATGATACATAAACCAGTACATACTCACAAACAATAGATTATGACGCAGCAGCTTGCCAGCATGCCATGAGCAGCTGGGACCCTTTCAGAGCATAGTTGCTTCAGTTCCAGCCCTCTTACTACACCAGCAACGGACTGACATATACGCACATATTCTGTCGCATTAGTCCTTCCCACCAGCAACCAGTGTGCTCTGCTGCTGTTCAAAGCCCTGCTGCTTTACAAGCGGTTCTCTATACCCCCATGTGTCTCATGATATGTCTGACCTGCCCCCACCTGCAAGAAGATGCTTGCTGCATAATAAGCCTTGCAGGTATTCAGATCCGCCTGACCAGCACAATCTGCACGGTCAGCATTTCTGAAGATCCGCAAGGCAAAGTTGATGCAGTGCTCCCTGTCTTTCACAGGGTCCAAAGGTGCCAGGCTGGGTTTATCCTTCTCCAGCTGCATAAAAAGAGCCTTGGCAATACCCTTGATCTCCTCTGCAGCACCGGCACCCATCCCTATAATCTGCAAGAGCATTTCCACACAATCATAGTGAGAACCATGCCCACAAGTGCCACCATTGCACTGGTGGGGCATAGGTAGACTTAATTGCAGCCTTCAGGAGGAATGGTAGCGTGCAGATCAGATTATACCAGCACCAGCAGCTCAGCTCACAACTAGTTTCAGGAGCTGCTGGCGAACAAGAGAGCATAACATCTCTTCCAGAGGCAGCTGCGACGCTTTCTTAGCTTTACAGGAGCACCGATGCAGGAATGCACGGGAGTCTGTGTCCCCTGCATACACTACGGTAGCGGTCAGCCTTACCTCCTCCAGAGCATACATCCGGCAATAATATGCAACCCTGGGATCCACCTTCTGTATCTCCTGCGCCCGCTGCAGTACGCAAACAGCCTTCAGTAAGTTCTCTACAGAGGTGCAGGAAGCTCCGAGGTTCCAAGGCTCCGAGGCTCCTAGGCTCCTTCTTACTTGGAGGAAGGGGATCACAAGCTTTTTCTGTTCTTCAAGATCCATAATGAAAACAATCACGGAGGCAGCAGCCCCCTTATACCTTTCTCCGAAGAGCCTGCTGGCGACAACACCTTTTAAAGTTTAGCATACAAGCACGCATGGAAGCCCGAGCCTCACACTTAGGCTCAACTAGTCATTCGTGGTAGGTACGCTGATACAACTGATCTTGATCGGTATCTGCTGCCTTGCGAGAGTTCCATGCAACGTCGTGGTCTCATGGAGTCTGGATCAGCTTTTTCAAGGGTCACTGGAGTCACTGCTAGTGTCACCTTGTAACTGCCCCGAGACCGTGATTTGAACCTGCCGCTTAAACTCTGTCCCAAGCTGAATCAGCACAATAGAGGCTTTGAGAATTCCCGGCCAATTCGATGACACCCTGCTTGTGGCAATCAAGAAGTTTGTGCTGCCCGCATGCGCTATGCTGCACTAAGCAGAGCATCAACGCAACGATCTCGACACTATAGACGACTTCCTGGAAATCTGAGAGGCATTTATGGTCATTTAGTAGCTAGAAAAGGGCTATACCTCGTTGGCGGGACACCAGCTGCTTTCCCGTGACCGAGCCGTACTGGGAGCCGAGAGCTTGATTACTGCGTTGAGCCATAGCTCATACCAATGGCGTCGAAACCCTCTAAAGACAAAAAACAGCTGCGCAAGGAGGTGCGGGGCACAGCCTTGGAAATGGCGTTCTGGCGGAATTTGCGTCTCCCGCCTTCTCAACTATCATATGTGCTGCAGGCCAGCAAGCGGCTGCAGGAGCTGAAAGACCTCATCAAGACTGCTAATGAGGTACGTAAGCTGAATGATTCCAGTGCTATTGTCGGATGGCTGAAAGATTGGGACATGCAACATGTAGCAGGACCTGCTAAGATTGTGACAGGGGCGGAGCCTTCACTCCATCCTTTCCTTGCATTGACACAGGATGCGGACGTTCTCAGACACTTCCTACCGTTCAGGAAGTTCTCACGCAATGGGCTGAGCGGCAGCGTGTCTTTCTTCCAAGCTTGTTCCATGACTTTGGAGCTGCAAGAATGGACCTACCAGCTTTGTAAGCACAATATGCATGACCTGTACCTACCAGTGTGGGGCTGGAACGAGAAGAAGAAGCGCCGGGAGCTGAAAGATGTAAGTGTTTGCGGATTGCTTGTTCAACTCACTACATAGGTATTCTAAGGTGTGATCAGAGGCAGAGGGTAAATCGTGCGTTCTGCCAACAGTTGTGGTCAGACAGACACACAAGAAGATGAAAGAAAGCGGCCAGCCACATGACAGCATTCCATCATTGAGTGGTAAATCAGTGGTGCTGCTGCTGCAGGAGTCAGCAAGGTTCCTTATAGTTGAAGGATCAGAGCCGCCTGGGCAACCGCTTGCCTATCTAGCCTTCAGGTAGGTGAAATGAGCGTTGCTTGCCTATCTAGCCTTGGGTATGTTGCTTCATGGCATGCTGCTGCCTGGTTGAGATGTGGGAAAGTACTCTGTTGGGCCAGGCTGCGTTAGGAAGCCAAAGTCGCAGCCATGTTAAGAAATTGTGACGTTGCAATTGATTTGCTTAGCCACATGTCCTGTTGGCCTGAGCAGACCCAATGGTCTGTGCATGCACCTTCACATTCACACAGAGAAGCATCCTTTATCTGTCAAGCCACATGTTCTGACTGCAGGCTGTTTATCTGCAGCCACTTTACGGGATAGCATGCAGCAGCATTCAACATGTGCTCGCTTCAGGCTTTGTCTTGGCAGTGTCACATCTGCTCAAACATGCTACCCAATGTGTGCAGGTTTGAGCTCGAGGATGATGTGCCTGTGGCTTACTGCTATGAGCTGCAGCTGGAGGCAGCAGCACAAAGGAAAGGGCTGGGCAAGTTCCTGATGCAGCTGCTTGAGCTCATTGTGAGTGCTTGTACAGTACATGTTCTGTCAGAAGGGAAAGCCTTGCCACAGCAAATGACATGCTGGAGAGAGCACATCATATTGTGCTCGGAGGTTCTTGGATAGTATGCTACATGGATTATAGTATTAGTAGTTGCAGCACTTGCAGTTGCAGTATTCTTTGGCGACAGCCCTGCCCATATAGTCTTCAGCTCAGAATCGCAGCGCAATTGTCCAAGAAGCAGGGCTTCTTCAGACTTGATGGACATATACATGTATCATGGCTCGCCACCTTCCCCCTAGTTCACGGCCTCTTGCCCTGCTTGGCCCTGGTATAGGGTCCTTAAATGGGGCCACAGGAAACTCTCAGCCTCACTGCTATGTACTTTTTCCGTAGTGCATGGTCATCAATATGCTGATCATGACATGCATTCTCTATGTTGTTGTCCGTGCAGGGAATCAAGTATGGCATGCAGGGGGTGATGCTCACGTACATGGTAGGCAACCAAGCAGCTGCTTCTTTCTACAACAAGCTGGGCTATCGGGAGCATGACAGCAGTCCTGGGTACGAAGACCCAACGGACGACACAGGGTATAAGATCCTACATAAGCCCTTGCTTCAGGCCAAGAAGCCAGCAGCAAAGCAATGTATACAGGACAATACCAACATTGTTGCTGCCACAGCCAATGTTTGACAATTATATATACTGTCCACTTGAGTGTGCATGGTTGGTGTTGATGCGGTTCTGTCTGACTCATTGGATGAGTGGCCCTGCTCAGTCTGGTGTGTTTGGTCGTTTTGACCTAGCAGCCCTTTGCGGCTGCCACGCCTTAACTGTTTGTTACGTTAGGTTCTGGTAGGGTCTCACTTGGAACGTTGAGAGGGACTGATTGCAGAACGATACATATCCGATGACGAAAACACCCACAATAGCGGATGTAAAGGACAGCCGGGCCGCAGATCTACACCGTACTACTTGTTGGTGACATCTACCTGATACAAGGGTTTTTTTTGGACAAGGGGTTTAGAACCTAACCCCGTTCAAAATAGGGCAATTTTCGCACTGTGTGGAGCCGGGAACACTTGTCCTACCTAAGTCCTAGCTAGGGTAATCAGTGTACAGAGTTGGGACTTATTGATATGGCACTATCATGAAATGTAATTCAGAGTTGGCTGTACAGTCACGTCAGAATTAATACGTAGGATGTACTACCTTGATTCGCACGCCACACTCATGCAATACCAACATACAAAAGCCGTGTAGTGGTCATGTCGGTCCTCTTCAAGGTTTGCTTGAAGACAGAACAAGAGTCAGTGACATCCAGACCACCAACCAGACAGAACCAATGGTTGTTTTCAGATTGAGGTGAACTACGCAGAGAAAATGGTGTTTGCAAAGATATATCAAGCATGTATATGAGATAGATCACTGCACAGCTTGCGGGCCGTCCAGCACCATAACAGGATTAATCGATCACACCCACTCAAGCAGCATTAATCCAAAGCTGCTGCTGCAGTTGCAGTTCCAGTAGCTTCTGATCTGGCACACTTGCTGTCACTCAGCCAGCCAGCAGGCAGTATGCTTTCACCAAGCTCGCCCAGCCGCACTCCAGGGGTGCTATATCCTTCTGTCTGCCTGCTCACATGACCACAGTACTACTTACATCCCGCCAAACCTGTCTGCCCATGCGGCACCCACTGAATGCCAAGCGTGTGTGAGCTTTTCCAGGGGCAAGGACTTGCAGGGAGACACTTCTTGCTCTCCATAGTTACAGAAGTCCTTCCAGCTGCCTCAAGTGCTGCTGATATGTACATTGCTGCACCTCTTCCTATGTACAAGTCCAACCAGTCTGACAAAAGCCTACCGCGCTTGCCTTGCAGACCCCAGCCGTTTGATAGCATCTGTGCTGCCCTTCACCAGGCCCCTAGCCACCGGTATAACATGCCCACCATCGCTCCCACCTGCTACCTGCTGCTGTTTACTCCCATCCAGCACGCTGCCCCATTCCCCCCCACCTCGTTTTAACGCCCCCGCTTTCCCAGGTGACCTCGAGCCCCCCAAAGCAAGTATCCCATCCCCCTTGCCGGCACTTTTACTGGCTCCTACACCACCATGTGCACCAGCTACCATACTACCTAGCAGCTCTCTGGTTCTTCTTGCAGCACTTGAGCCAGGCCTGCCATTGCCAGCTGCTACATGCTGGGCCCCAGGACTTTGACTGCTGCTAGCCGCTCTACGTGCTGCAGAACTTGGTCTATGCTGGCTGCTGCTGCTGCTTGGGCTGCCGGCTGCTGCGCTGCTGGGTCTGTAGCCCAGCTCCTCGTCTAACTGGCTGTAGGTGTAATAGGCCTGCTGTAGCCGGTCAGCGTCTGCTCTGGCCAGATTGAAGCTGCTAGATGCTTGCCCACCTGATGGCTGGCGTGCCTGCTGCGTTTCCTGCTGAGCTCGGGAGTTATTCCCTGGGCAAGGACAGCAAGAAGGCAGATAAAGCTAAGCTTTACTTCGCTTGTGAAATATGCTCCCGGTTCCTGGATCCTGGTCTGCTCTCTAGATGCTATTTACTGCGGCAAGAGTACTGGATGGAGGACCAATTGTTTCAGGACAGGCTTGGAGCCGTACATGATATGCAAATTTGCGACAATTCAAGCAAGGGCAGCCTAGCAAGTTCGCAAGTGTAGGCATGGACTCTGCTGCCATGCATTAGTGCTTGGGTACTCAAATCGGGAAACATGTTCTAGCCCTCCATTTTTGCTGCAAACATGCAATCTTGGTTGCCCAGCGCCCCACATGAGCTTCCAACAGCAATATCAGGTAAGCTCGGCTAGACTGCCAAATTTGTGTCATGAATCAATCAACCAATCAAAAACGCAAGACCAGCTATGTCATGAATGTACATTTATAATCAGGCCATTCGTAAATGAATCTATAGTTTTGCAGTATGAAATGCTTTGTAGCAGCTAATCATGCGCCATTACGAACACAGAAGTACCTACCTGCATGCTCTACATAGTCAATCACCCACTGCTCATCATACTCCCGCCATGTGCAGTGCTGCATGATGAGCTCTTGGTACTCTGGAGGTATAAAACATGCTATGACCAGGTTCTTCAGCTTAATCTGCTGAGTAAGGGCCCTGTAGTCTGCTAGCAGGTCCTCCCGCTCCACCTGAAACTGCTGCTGCAGATCGCTGCCTTCTGCCTTGCGGGCTTCGTAGCGTTGGAACAAGGCTTTCAGCTGGCGAGTCTTTTCAGCCACCTCCTCCTGTGGCAACAAACAGCGGAGGTGAGATGCTGGAGCATAGAAGCAGGTCAGCAACCTCCACACCGACCTGTGCCCCACGCAAATGACACCCAGGGGCAGTAAAGAGGAGATGGCCATGGTTGCTGTCCTTGGATTGCTGGCATTCTCTAATTAGCTGCACAGACCAGTTGGTAAGCCCATATCTCTGCACATGCTCTGAAAACATAATTTCACCCTGCCGGGCTTCTTGCTCTGAAGGCGTATAGCAGCTGGGCTGTCAGATGTATCCTCCTGTAGGCTCCACCCAGGAAAAGCAAAACCGGTATCATTGTGCCACACATAGCGATCCTCACCTCCAAGCTGCTATACTTCTTGCTGAGGTCCAGCTGGACAAGCTGCAGCTGCTCCAGCTGCCGCTGCTGCTCCTCTTGCTGGCGCCGCCGCACTTCCAGCTCCTGCTTGGTGGCATTGCTGCGTGCTTTGAGCTCATCCACCTTGTCCAGCAGGTTCACACCACCATGCAACACCTTGCTCTCCATGGCTGCAATTTTTGACTGCAACTCAGTCTGCTCCTGCTTTTCTTTCTCTGCCTGAGCAGCCAGAGCCTGCAACATGCGTGTAGCAAGACTTATCAGTATCATCGTAGCCAATAGGTCCCACAAGTATGAGTCTCATTACAGCAAAAGCTTGTGCTTCAATTGTCCCTGCACAACCAAAGGCCATGAGAAAGGAAGTACTATGCTTGGTTGGTCTAATAATTGTTTATGTTTTCAAGCTCATGGTTTTGATAACAGCTTGAGGTCCAGGGCCTATAACACTATTGTTATGGCTTACCACATATTCTGGTATTTTTTACTGCCGTGTTTTTATGTCTGCATGACTTACAAAGAAGCTCGCTTGGCACTGCTCTACCCACACAAACCCTTGACACTACAGACACGTGTTAAGGTGCCTTGGCAACCATCCTCAACCTCCCTCCCGTAAACCTGGCTGCAATCAGTCCCTCACTTCCCCAGAACCCCAAAACACTAAACCATTTACCTGCATGTTACCGAGCTGCTGCCTCAGAGCCTCCCTGAGCTTCTTCCTCTCTTCCTCACTTGCATTGCTCTCAGCCATCTTCTCCTCCAGCTTGCTCCTAGCATTTGCCTCTGCCTCTGCCCTTGCTGCTGCCAGGGCCTCTGCGCCCAGATCTTCCTCCACCTTGCCTGCCAACTCAGCACGCATCTGAGCCCTGAGCTGCTCTATGAGCTGCTGTTGGTCGCCTTCCACCTCAACTACTCTCTCAATGACTGTGACCCCACCACGACCACCAGAGCCACTGCTCTTTGACCCTGAGCCTTGCTTTTGCTCCAGCTGAGCTTTGAGCCTTGCAATCTCCTCCTGCAAGTCAGAAGGCAGGTCTTCCTCAGATAAGCAGTACTGTCATGCGGTTTAGGTCTGCTTTGTTTTTGGTGCACTTGTGCAGGCAACGCCTTTTCTGCCCCATGATGCACATCAGAGCTAATTCTGCGTTTCAGCTGATGGTCTTCAGCAGAAGCAAGCTTACAACGTCATCTATCAAAAGTTTGTTAGGCAAAGCACACATACTCACACAGTCCTTTGCAAAGAAGATAAGCTTAAAGGAAAGCAGGCGGTTGATCACATGGCTGCCTGCTGGTCTTCCAGCACCCATAAGCAGAACATGAAAGCAGGCACCATTATTGACAAGATTGTCCCGTACCTGGAATTCCCGCAACATGGCATCTTTGGGGTCCTCATTAATGCGGGGTTTGTTGGTGATGTTTTTAGCACGGTTAGCATAGCGAAGCGTGCTGAGGGTCTCATCATAGTTCCAGTCAGCAGGGCCAACATTGGCCACCATGACTGTCTTGGTGTTGCCTCCCAAACTGTCTTGCAGCAGACGTGTCAGCTTGGAGTCCCTGCAGCATATGGTAACAGCGCTAATTTGCAGAGCATGGACACCTGAAGAGTTGTGTGCCTCCCAAAACTTGTGAAACATAGCGCATGTCGCGGCCACACAGCACACCCAGCCAAAAGGACACTTTCAAAAGACTGCCGACATGTGGGGGCAAAAGGCAAGCCTCATATTGCAGGAGACCCTCACACTCTTGCTTCAACTCACCTGTAAGGGACATGGCCACTTTTGCTGTCCACCAGTGCACTGATGACATTCCCCAGGGCTGTCAGGGACAAGTTGATTTTAATGCCTTCCTTCAGGCGGTCACCTACAGGTTATGCATTGGGGGCACCTCAAAACCTGCAAGTCTGAGGGTTGCTGCTTGTGGTGCTTGGCATGGCTGGGTCTGCATCTGCAGAGGACATCTCAATAGCTGTGAAAGGCTGTCAGACAAGGTGGAAAGGGCTCGTATTGGCATGTGGAATGCTAGACAATGGAAATGCAAGGAGGACAATCACAGAAAGTAAAAACTCCTCCCAAATAAAGCTGCTAACCAACTGTGCAACTTTACCCCAATGGAGACCAGACTGTTCATTGTATATGGCCCGTCCTTATGCGTTCAAGAGCATGCCAGTTTAGCTCTGCAGCTTTGAATGTACCTGTAGCCCCTGTCTTGGACTGCCTCTCACTCCCAGCCAGGTCCACTAGGTTTAGCTTGCCAACACGAATGTGGTTGCTCTTGTCACCTCCAGCAGTATCAGCAGCAGGATTGGCAGCTGTTGGCGCTTGAAGGTGCTCCGTAGTCTCAATGGTGATTGTGAAGATGGAGTGTGAGCGGGAAGAGTCCTGGTTCATCATGGTTGCACCTACCACACGATTCTTCTTCCCTACCTACAACACACCGAGTGGGGGAAGCTGCACACTTTTGCAACTGCATGTAGCTATAAACATGCTGGGCAACATGCAGTTACAAACACTAGAACTTGCTACGGGCTCAACAAACTATAAACATTATCAGGATCAACATACCATTTCTGTCTCCCTGCCTGGTCTTCTTGCTGACACACTGGAAGAGTGAAATTGGGAATAGTGACAAACACCTACTTCATCCAGCTATAGCTGTGCCAAAGTTGCCTGTGAGGCCAAGGTACTGAGGCGCAGGCACTTCAACACAAAGAAATTCATATCTGGTGGCTTTACGTATGTTTTTGCTGTTGCATGTACTGGATGCTGGTTACAGTGCAGCAGGCAATTAGCATCACCCACAAGCGGTCTACACACCTGCAAGACGCTGGTGATCTCAGGGACACCCTTCACCACAAACTGCAGAAGATCCTTAACGTACACGCCCCTGTCAGGGCTCTCCTTCAGCTCCAGCCTGTGCTCAGGGTTTTTGCTTAGAAGGTCCCGAATCTCTTCATTGTAGATCTCCAAGTAGCTGGCACGAACAAGGAACTCACGCGCACCACCTGGCAGAGGAGCGATAGCAGTGCGCCAATAAGTCCTATGAAACTGTAAATTGGAGGGCCTTCCATGTTTGTATCGGTCATCTTGCTACAGGTCCAAAGCCGCTTTTTTGAGATGCACTGCTGCTGGGATGGGGGGAGCTGCTTCATTCCAACGGCATGCTGGATCCTGCCTCTGCATGGACTTACAGAAGCATCTGGATAACTGCAACATGCTCTGGTGCCCTGGCAATACTGTGACACTGCTGCTGGACCTCCATTTAAGCATGGAGCTGCCCTGTCAAGGCAACGGCCGCTTGTTTACACAGCTGTCCCCAGGGGTCTTCCATAACTGGCACTGCTCTCTGCAAGAGGCAACACACAGGACCCATGCGGCTTGCAGACCCTGATAGCAAAAGACTTACTTTGCTGGCCAATGGTGTCGAAGATGTAACAGAAGGACCCTGGGATGATCCCTCGGAGCTCAGCTGGTTCATCCTTGCCCTCCATGGTGAAGGATTTGCCTGTCCCAGTCTGCCCATATGCAAAGATGGTGCCTGCATGAGAGCCATGCAGAATCTGTTTGGACTCCTGCATGCCTGGGCAACGAGGTGTCTTTGCTAGACTTCTTCAGGGTCTAGCCTTGGTAATACCATGTGGAGAGCAGACAGTTCATTTCAGAGTCAATGTGGGCATACTAGTACCTCAGGCTATGGTGCGTCACAAGGGAACTCTGTGTAAAGGAAGTTCTATAGTCACAGGTGCCCAGGTGTGCGTGGACTTACCATTGTAGCCATCCATGCAGGCGTCTATGATTGGTCTTGCTGTCACATCAAAGATCTCTTTCTGGGTGCTGTTGGAGTCATAAACCTGCATAGTAAGGAAATATATGCCTCAGAGAACTCCTGACAGCTTCAGAGCATCCTCACTGGCTTTGAGCATTTTACCACGTGTTCTGTGCTGCTTGATGTTACCTGATCAAAAGTGAACATCTTGGGAGGCTCTTTGTCATCTCCCTTGGGATTTCGCAGCTGTATCAGAGAAACTTTCATTCAACCACTGCAAGTGTTTGCTTCACCAATCGAGCTGTTTGCTGGTTTTTGGTACCTGGATTTGCCCTTGGCGGATATCCATATCAACAATCCTTGCTCTGCCATCTTGCTGTTCCTTGCTGTTAAGGGGTCGGCACCTCACAACGACCTGAGGTCGGATGCGATTGTTATGCTGCAAGTCTAGCAGAACCCCCCTGTACACCCATTTGCTGACCTTGACAGCTTCTGTGTTCTTAGACATGGTCCTGGAGCAAGCTGTTCACCGTAGACTGCCTCTCTGCGCCAACCGCGGGTTGCTGACTGGTTCTGTATAGTGAGCACTTCTTGCCTATGTTGGACCTTGCTAATAAGTGTGAATTAGATGCAGACCGCGGAGACCACTGTTCTTCCGGCAATCGTCTGAGTAAAGTCCCCCGGAGCTGGGTGAGATTTTAGTGGACTTCATGTACAGAACCAGCGAGCATGTTCCGATGCAGGACCGTAACATATGCCTTTGTATGCAGCTCCCTGATAGTTCATTGTCCTTGTCAGGATGAGCATGGACGCACTGCTCAGTGGCTTCACCGCGGGCACCATCTGACACCATCGCACGGATCTAGATCGACAAGCAGTGTCCATCAGGCTTGCCAGCTGCAGTGAGGACTCTCCAAATACTGTCACGTGGAGCGAATTGGTCACCAGGGGTGACTTGGTTAGACCACAGTCAAACCTCCAGGGTTTGAATCACGACCAAAGTCACTTGGATCTCTGTATACTTGGAAAGCGCCGCTTTTGACAAATCGGCTGACTGTGAGACAGCCTGGCTTGGACGCCATGCAGGGCTAACCACAAAATCAGTACGTACGGCCAGCCAGTCCTGTAACACCTAAGGCAGGAATGAGTCAGCTGCATCGGTCACGAATAGTCATTGATATATAGTCGTTCAGACCACACCAGACAAGCGCATAACACGTGCGCACTGCATTAAAACTTGAAAGCTCTGAAAAATGCTGTAAGCAATACAAAATTATAGTACGACAGACACCAATGTACCCAGTTAGAGCTGACAGGTTCAAGAAATCATCCTCTGCAGGCCTCCATTCAAACCCATTGCCAAACACACCGGCTTAAAAGTGAAGTTACACCCATTAAAAACCGTATGTAGCGACAACCCATCTGCACAAGCTGTTCAAAGCCACCTCCACACAGGAGTCCAGCTCTTGAAGCATTGAGCAGACACAGCACCCATATCGATTAATCCTACCAACTTCTTGATTGGCACTGTGCCAATGCATGTGCTACAGACCTTGTAGCATTATAGCCATTACAGCCATGTATCCACTGCAAAATTGTCAAGAGACGCCCCATAATTCACTGTGGT
This sequence comes from Pseudopediastrum boryanum, assembly GCA_963556185.1. Lineage (NCBI taxonomy): Eukaryota > Viridiplantae > Chlorophyta > Chlorophyceae > Sphaeropleales > Hydrodictyaceae > Pseudopediastrum > Pseudopediastrum boryanum. Next base: position 6,641,790 of record OY744494.1, read on the forward strand.
TTTAGTGTTTCTTTCCCTTGGCTTTGCCCTTTCCCCCCTTCTTCCCTACCCCACCACCCCCAGAACCACCTGGACCAGCAGCACTATCCAACGGTGAAGCAGCTCGTTGCGGCATCCACCCATTGCTCGCACCAACACTGCTTCTAACATTCCTACGTTTCTTCCCTGAAGCCGTACTGATGAGCATCCCCAACCACCGATACAGTCCTGCTACCCCGCTCTTGCACATCTGCTGAAGCCATGCTAGCCCTGCTTCCACCCATCGATCTGCATTGGCCCGTGCTTCAGAAAACATAGCCCGCACTTCTGCCCAAAGCACCCCACTCCACCGGCCCAGCGGCTCTAGCAACGGACCCAGACATGCCGCTAATGCACCTTCAACTGCCTGCCATGACTCAGAATATTTGGCCCTGTTTTTCAAGCGTATACAGCCATACCAAGCTGTCGCGGCCCAGCTACTGATTCGAGACCAGATTGTGCCAAGCCCTGCAGTGATGAAGTCCTGCTGACATAGAAGCCAGCGAGAGAAGGCCCATTGGCTGGAAGGGATGCGTAGTGCGGTGAAGACACGGCCTTTGCGGATTTGCCTGGGTAACTGCATCAGGCAGGACCACACAAAGCTGCACATCACATTAATTTAGGAAACTTGCAGCCTGCAGCCACGGTATCAAAATTTTGCAGATGTGGTAGTGTCATGGCCATCTAGGAAAAATGAGTTGTGACAGGGCAGATCCATGGATTGAATCTGTCTGGTGAGACAGCAGCAAGCTGGGGGCTCTCCTCAATGTCTCTGACTTGTACATGCTGTTCAATCTATTTGGATATGTTTTCTTGGTGCATGCAACAATACCCAGCACATCACCGCTTGTTCCCAGTTCTGACATGCTGATGTAAACTAGGTTACACAGAAGGCCCCTGGTTCATTTCATGTACTGTACATGAAAGCCTACAAACTGCCACCACAATGATATGCCATGCTGTGCATCCCTTGCCAGCCCTACCCCCTGAGCCAAACGAGCGCAAGTGCTTGCAGCATGGCTAATATTGCGCCTAGCATAAGACAACTTACCAGCACAGCGACAACAGAGTAGATTTCTATCACCCCAAAGACCCATGGAGTTGTGTGCTGCAAGAGCGAGTGCAGGAGTCAGCTCTGATCTTGGTGCATTTGGGGCACAGCACACCATTAGCACACCAGCAGTATTACCTGAAAAGCTGTGTATACTTTTTCCCCGCGGGTTTTAAAGAGTAAGCGCCATTCATCATCTGCAACCTGCACCAGATTTCACACCTTCAGAGGCCATTCTGATACTGGCAGCGACAGTCCTAGGATCCCCAGTTTCCATGGCCAGTCCACAGAACATGGACAAATATTCAAGCAGCACATGCTGAATGCTCCACTTGCTGCTTATAGGAGAGCAAGTCGCAAACCCAACATATTGCAGCCCGTTCCCAGCTCGATGAGTACTTGACAGCTTGCAACTGAGACGCCTATGCATGGTATGTAACCCCCTCGTACTGACCTCCTGCACTGTGACTGCTGTAAGGTCCTTGAAGCGCAGTATGACGGAGCGCTCAAAAAAGCCCCAGTGGGTGCAAAGCTCTACCCCTACACCTCTCTTCACTGCCACTGACTCTGCATCAGCATAGGCCAAGCTTTAGAGGTCATATGCGGCCCATTGCCATGTCCACAACCATGCACCAGGGCACAAAGCACACCTGACTAGTCCCAAGGGTGCCATACACTGCTGGGAGCTGTTCGGCCATGTCTTTGCTGAATCTCTACTCCCACATCTGCAGTTTTTTCGACTGTGTTTTGGTCCTTCACCATAGTTACATACTCGCTATACGCTGTGCAAGTGAGGGCTTATAGAGCTGCTACACATGAGCCGGTGGGTCTAGCAGTGCCTGTTGTGGGTCTTACCATATTCAAGGGGACTTATCCAGTGTAGATAGGCCCAAACTCCACAAGATGTAAGGGCGCCCTGCATGAGCTACTGCTACTTAAGAGAGCACGGGGTGGCCCCTGGCAACTGCATGGGTGCTGCTGTGAGGAGGACCCAAAGCAAGCACACTATTACCCGAAGCAACGCAGCCTTGATGGACCACCACAGTACTGGTACAGTGTACCACCATGCTGCGCCTAAACCCTGCGGGCCGCAACGTCTGCGTGGGCAACTAAAAGCACGCATCTTTCGAGGCAGCTATGCCTCCACCGAGCTGTAAGCATACCGCTGTGCATATGCCGGCGAGCATTAAGTAGCCAAAGCCTGTGCTCCAGTCTACGTCCAGGTTGATGTTGCATTCTGCGTAGCCGATCTCCTCAATGATGAGGTGGAACACATCGGGTGGCTTTCGTGGCATCCCACCACTAGCCAATTAACTCAACTAGCGCAGTCCAGCGTCCGACCAACTTTATATGTCTACGTACGATTAAGGGTCTGAAAACCTATCAAGTAGACGAGAGAATGCTAACCAACTCCAGGTGGACACAACTGCCCAACATGGGTATCACAATTCGGCTATGGGAGGTACAGAACGACGCGACATCAACGCTTCCTAAAACGGAACCCAGGCGTTTAACAATCGCCAAGCGAGCAAAGGGACGCGCATACGAGAATGCCGGCATTTTAGTGTCGCACCCAGTGAGTGCCGCACTACAAGCAGTACAACTTGGCTACTAACATGCTCTTACATGCAGGCCAGTCTGTTTAAAATCCTGCTTGAGCTACGAGATTGCTTACATCCAACCAGCTTGGCTCCAGAATGACCCAACATTGACCGTCTGTCCCTCAACCTCCTCCGGCCTTTGCTCACAATCGATCCCTTCAATATTCGTTTGTTTGTTTAAGTCGATAAGCACAGAGCTCTCAGATGTCTCCAGCTCATCTCGGTCTGGTCTGGCAGCTGATCAAAGCTCGAATTCAGACCCCGAGTACAGGGGAGCAGACAAGCAAGCTCCGCCCGAGCAATACCCTACTTGCAAATGGGGAGCCTGCCACACGCACATGCATTGTATTGTATTGACCATCCACATAAGCATTGTGCTGAACTGTCCAGATGGTTCTGTAGCCGAGTTCAGAGCACACCTTGACACAGCCGACGCCCTTAGCAACAGTGCGTCCACCGAATAGTCAGCCTAAATTCATTACAATTACCAAATGGCTCCCTGAAAGCAAGACGCCGGTGGGGGCAGCGCCACCCACAAGAAGTTGACTTAGGCTCCAACGGCATACTCAAGTTCCTGTCCAAGACTCACACGATGGCTGCCAACAGCCCACCCCAGATCCCTTGCTAGGCGATGCATATCTGGCCAGCCCATTAGTTTCGACTTGCCATGCCGTGCGCTGACCATTTGACCCAGTCAACCAGCAAGCCAAGCAGTTAATGCCTTGCTCAGGGATTTCAACCACCACTTCGCACTCACATAAAGGTACACTGTTGAATACGAGCGAAGGTTGTGTCAACTGCCCACACATGTAGTAGTTCTGCTACACAGTCGTACACCAGCTCGCTGCAGGCTGATCGGCGCGGTAGAGGCTCCTTGAAGGTTACCAAGACATTCTGCCTGTCATGCTGACCTACCTAGGAAGCCTCATCTGCCAGCTTGGCCTTCTTGGCATTGCGGGTGTATGACCGCAGCACCCATTCATTCTCTGCATGGGTCTGGTCAACTGTGCCCAGCCGTATCTGATAAACCTTCAGCTCAAACCTTGGCCCACACTGCATGGCAGCAAACACAACCATTGTCAGGGTAGTCGTAAACACTCAGCAACTCCACACAGTAGAACATGTGGGTCTGATATCTGCACAAACCAGCTCTTTACACACTGACAAACCAATCAAGCGTTGAGTCCTGGGCAATGCAGGGCTGCAAAGCTTTGCTGTAAAAGAGAAGTACTACTGAGGCGGGGTGGCTAGAAGTGGCTGCAAAGCTCTGCTGTGATTTATCCAGTATTGCATAGCAACAAAGCATGCAATCTCGTCCTGCCCAAACAAGCAAGCCTATAAAGAAACATGCATAATCCCTTGCCAGGGTACACCCTTGGCTGGTCTCTGAACTCTAAAGGACCACAAGCTAAGGTTTAATTGATCACAGCGATGGTAGCCCCCAACAGCAGATAAGAGGCCAACACTACTGTGGCAGACCCATACACATGGCATGCAGCTGCAACAACCTGTTTGACCTCCCCAAACTCACCTCAGTAAGATCAATACTCTTGGTGCCCTTAGGTGCACTGTACACATGGTGTCTAAAGGAGATGTAGTCACTATTATTGGCAAAAGTCACAACTCGTTTGCTGTCATCTTTGGGTACTGGGAAGAGGTGTTTGAGGACGTTGGACAGCCGCTTGCCTAATTGGCTGGTGAAGCCCTCAAAGATGAGGTGGGGGTAGGCCTCAGAGATGGTGCCGACCTCCTTCTTCTGGCCAATGTCGTGCCGCAGGACAGTGTTGAATATGCCAAAGTACGCGGTGGGGCCGTACGGAAGGTGGCACACCACCATGCCATCTGTGAATGATCAGAGCAGCAGATCCGTACTTCAGTTCTGGATCTCAGTAATTTTCCATTTTCTGTTTCCAATCACATCGGGGGTCAACCGCATGCTTGCTGTATGGCTATGCATGTAGCTCAGTTGGGAACACTTAAAGGTATGCCATAGCAGAAGAGTGCAATAGGCCCTGCACCCAAAGCTGTTCTGGAAATAGCGAGGTGTAACAAAAGCTACCATAGCTGCTGGCATGCCCCTCACCTGGCTCTCCTCTGTGCTCATGTAGGATGACTATATCTGTGAAGTCATGGTTGCGGCAGGTCTCCACCAGCTCTGACAGCACCATGCCACCACGGTTGATCCGCTGACTGTTGGGGACAACAAGTCTCATTTCCTGTACAGATAGAGAGGAATCTAGTCAAAGATGTGCAGAAGTGGGAGTTTGACTCACGAAATCAATGCGGGAAGGTGTACATCGTATGAAAACATGTTTCTACTGCTGATGCAGGCCATGAAGCGTCGAGGCTGCATTATCAAAGGGTGGGTTATAAAGACGGTCTTATTCCCAGTAAGGTAAGTTGCTGCAAACTGTCCACCAGCATCAATGTCTGGAACATAGAGGGCCAAGCCCACGTAGCTCTACTGGTTGATGCACATGGGACTGACAGAAGCATACTGTGCTGCTGCTGGTGATACAGGCATGTGCAGAGAATGCAATCGATACAACAGACTCCTGCCGGAAGGCCTGTTCTCATTCCTGCCACCTACTGCACACACAACTATATTTTTGCAACGGGCTGCCGGGCCTTTGCGGCAGAAAGGAGAGGCACCCGTAAGATGTCATCATGACTACAACAGGCCCCCGGATTGCACAGATGCAGCTATCTCTAGATGTGCTGCTGCTGGCTCAAGGTATCAGTCCTCATACCTTAGCAAACTGGATGAGCCGGCTGCTTGGATCTCGAGAGGTTGTGACCAGGACCTTGGGGTCCACCTCGCCGGCATGTGCATACTCATCGTCAACATGGTCTCGTGGAACTGCTGTGTTATCATCTTCTAGTTCTATCTCCCGGCGGAGAGCTCCTTCCTCCTTCCGCAACTCGTTTGGGATAGGCTTCCCCTCTGAAAGGAGCCAGAGCAGAACCACGCACATTCACACAGTTTTAGTGCTAGCCAATCACGGGCCAATCACATACATGTTTATATCAGAAACTTCCCTTCTCTCCTTGAGGCTGTCTCTGCTTGTGTGCGAAGGCAGCGAAACTGCAAAGCTCTTGCTATGAACTCACCATCAAGAGCCTTTCTTACTTGTCTCTTCCTCTCATAAGTAGCACGCTCTTTGCCCTCTAAGCTTTTTCGGTACAAGTACTCCTTGCGCAGCCTAGCATTCCTCCGAAGCATGCTAGCAAGGCCAGGCTGTAGAGCCTGCTAGCAGATCGCGAAGTCAATCCAAGTTAAGTTGTCGCCAGACCGTAGGACTGTTTCCAAAAAACCAGGGCGTGTAATTTCAAAGCACACGAAGTTGCTCAAGACGATGTTCACCATGCACCCCTTATTATCTTTGGGAAAACCATACACAGCATGATAAACATGTAAGTCCCACACCAAATTGATCGCTTGAGCGGCGCCTGAGCTGGTTCAGGGGCATGGAAAGGCTTGCGAAGTCCAGGAAGCCGACAAAGTTACCACTGCTCCGCAACTGGTGACCCCGCTGACCTCTGATGTGAGATGCCAGTATATGCTTTGATTCACAGCACATCCAGCCGGGAGCATCAGGCGTTTGCAATCAATGACTTCATCTCATGTATAAGAGGGCAATTCTTTCAATGCGATGGCACTGTGCTGAACGGCGGTTGCCAGCTTAGCATGTGCACAAGGCGTGAGGGCGGTTGCGTGCTTTTGTTATTCGTTGGGGCCAAGGCTTGCATCTTGTTATGTGGCATGTGTAAGTTAAACTGGTGCTTGTCACCCTGCTTGTCGGCCTATCAGTGGTAGATGGCGAAAGGGCGGGTTGTGGCCCACGGCCACCCAGCTTTGGCAGCGACTGCTTTGATTGACGCGAAGGAGACCTGCTTAGTCGATACGCACTCGGAAGAAGTAAAGGTCGCTTATAGAGACCTTTGCCGAGCCCACAGCCCCTGGGAGCAGACATCAGGGCTCCTGACCTTCGGGGCATTGCTGTTCGTGTGCGGTGCAGCTCCATGGATGCTCCCCACTGTGTTTCTGCTCTTCGCTGGCGTATGCTTGCCCTGGCGGGCAGTTTCGTTCGCGTCACAAAAGTACCAATTCTTCTTGGTGGACTTCTGCTATGTAAGTATAAGAACCCTTCTGTTTTAGCAATGCCACGGCCACTCCGAAGCTGTTCGTCCACCAAGCATGACTATTGCTGATGTGGGCGGTGAACCGAGTGTGTTCGTCAGCAGCAGTGCACATATTCCAGGCCAAGTGCTTATTGTAACTAACCTTGCACATGCTGTTTGCCATGCTGTAGTTTGTGAATGCCATAACAGTATACTACCTGGTGTGGCAACCGGGTAACCAGCAGCTTGGCCTTTTGGTGTATGCCCTGGCAGATGGACCCCTAGCAGCTGCTTTGGTTGCCTGGCAGTGTCCATGGGTCATGGACTCCAGTGAACATGCTGTCAGGTGAGGTGTCAATCAAATCTTCCAGCATTGGGTATGGCTGGGTGTTGCGGTTGAGATTCTTGTGGGTTCTTGTGCCATCCGAGTGCCTCTCGGGTCACACCTGAGCTATGCGGCGGTGGCTTGCCTTGTCTGTTGTGTTGGGTTTTTGGGCTCTTGGCGCTGTGTTGGACAGTAAGTGCCTGCACAGAAAGCAGCTAGGCTGAAGCAACCCCCTGTGCAGAAGACATGCCTATTGCTTAGGTACCAGCTGCAGCAGGACTTGTTGGAAATTAATAAGTGCACTATGGAGCAGAACTTTTAAAAAGCCGGACAGTAGGATGGATGCACACTTGACGCCCTGAAATGTGGCCATTACATTGTTTGAGGTCTGTAGTTGTATGGTTGATTCTCGTACCAATGGCATTCTCACCCGGGTATGACTCTAGTGGTAGCTAGGTCGTTCTTATACCATGTGGAAGCACTTGTTTCCATCATAATGATATGGGTATTATGTGGTACGCTTGTGGCAACACCTGCTGACTGGGGAATCTTCTACTACAGTGTCTTGATGCACCTGCTACCTGGGTTGGCAGTGTTTGCCCACCTGCATCATACCCCGGACTCCATGAAGGACTGGAGGAACATTGTGCACTATTTGGCAGGCGACTTATGGCAAGGACAGCAACCCATACTGGCACCTCCCAGTGACCTTACTCGAGGTCCTGTGAAGGGCATGTGGTTCTGCTTGATTGGTGCTCCGGTACTTTTCTACCTGGCCTGGCAGCTTGTATACTTTTTGATTGTACAGGTAAGCCAGCCGAAGCCTGGAAGTGGATGATCGAGGGACAAGTGGAGTAGGCATTACGGGAGATACCTGACGGATGTGAGCAAATTGACTCGCGCCTGCTGGGGCGCTGGGGTAGAAGCAGCTTGGTAGATAAGTGATGCGTGTGGTGAAGGTGCCGTGGCTGACGTCAAGTCATCACTTTGGCGCCATGGGGTGTTATCGTCTTGATGGACGCCCCTGGTCGAGCAACCTCGATGACTGCTGCAACTTGGGGGAACTTAATTGCATAATTGGGTAGCTTGCACGGCACAAGGTCGCTTCAATAATTGATTCTATGCAACATGGTCTGTGCTATTATTGAAGTGCATCACTATATCATCATCCACAAGTTGTTAAGAGAGACCACTAAACAGCCCTCCGGGCCGTGCAGGACCCAAGTATGACTCAAGCCAGCTTCTTAGTGGTGTGAGGGTAAAAATTGAGGGAGATAGAGAGACAACGAGTTGCCGAAGTTACCCGGGGCTGAGACAAGCAGACCTTAGGTTGAATCTGAAAACTGCCTTACATTGCTAACTCTGAGAGCACTTCCACTAGTATGCGGTGTGGCTGGTCGTTACTTCCTTTTCCTCGCCTCATCCACAAGTTGAGATGTTTTGGCTTCTTCTCCCTTCAGGTTGCTTTCCGTGGCTTCATTAAAAGGGGCGCCTATGACACCAGCTATAACTGCCTAGCTCGTCGGGCTGCCAAGACCGACAACTTCTGGAATAGGCTTGTGAGGCGTGGGGGCACCTTGAGGAGGTGTGCTATGTATGGGTTTGTGCAACTGTGTTTCACCATTATAGCCCTTGCCGTGTTCCTGCCGACCTACTTTCACTACCCCTTGGCTCTTCTATACCAGGTGAGCGATTCCGTGTGCTTTGCAGGCTTTTTGCATCTGAAGTGCTGCATGCTCGACTTGAATGTGTAGATTAGTGGCTTGCTGCATAATGTTTGGTTCTGTCTACCTTGGATAGTTGTTGCTCAAAGCTAGAATACTTCACATTGAGTTGGAGTCTGCTTGTTCTTCTACCTTATTACCGCCATTGTTGGGTAGAGCATTGAGTACGCAGCTGATGAGTGATGGTGGACCTATTTCACAATGCTGTATGGCACAGCCCTATGAAGCAGACATCACTAACATGCTTTTGCTTCTCAGCACATTAATCTTCTAACCTCCTGGCATTCCCAGCATGTCAAGCGAATCCACCAAGACATTGCCTGATTCATCTACCCTGCGTGGCCTCTTGTTGACTACTACCAAGCAAAGGAAGCGCCCACCCCCAGCCGGTTTGCTTAGTTTGGTGCGCCCACTGTGCCTTCCTTTCTTGCGGGTGCAGGTGATGAAGTTCTTATTCCCAGTTTACTATGGCGCCAAGTACACGTCCAACAAGGTGCCCAAGCACATATTCCTTGAGGGGCTTAAATACTACAACCATGCTCTGCTAGCACCAATGCATCCCAGTGCAAAACCACTGCAGCAGGATGCTATAAAACAGACATTGGGCAAGCGGGTGACTGTTCTGAAGGCTGATGTGCAGAGCAAGCACCTGCCCGCTTTTGACATTGTGGCCAAATCTGTTTCTGCTCAGGGCCCGGGGACTGTCAGGGATGGACCTGGCCGGTCTGTTTTATATCAGCGGAAGGCATGACCTCTAAAGTTCTGTGTGATCTGCTGTTAACTGTTACCTGGGTGAAACATAATAGTCTCTGTCAGCAGCGTCTTTCTTAGCATGTGTGGGTAAGGCTGGACATGGTTTCTGTTATTGTTACTGGCTGTTCTTTTGGAGGCAATGCCAACTCTAACTGGCAGATTGGGTTGACGCAGTGAGGGTGCTGGGGCTGCAGGAGCTGGCGCCTGGCGCATTGGACTTCATGACATGTTGCACATATTCCTCCCTCATGGAAGTCTGACCTTAGGTTTGGAAAACACTGGCAGATGCAGGCTTCAAAGCTTGTTGCCTTGGCTGACCTTGGCTTAATTGAGGTTGGATAGGACAGTTCCTGCCAAGTATGAAAGCAAAGGGTGACTAACGGCTTGCTGGGCCTTTTGTCCAAATAGGGATGATTAGTACGTCATGCACAATGGCGCTTGAGTATCTTGTTGTGTATAATGCCACTTAGTGTATATGATTGCCTTATGGCCCGTTTCATGTCACCACTGTTTGATTTTATATATTTGAGGAGCATGTGGCAATTGCTGCTGTCTCTGCTAAGCAGCTGGCAAGTTTGTTCCATCTCAGTGACCACCCTGTGGCCTTTTTGGCTGTGCAGGGTTTCAGGTGCAGGGTTTCAGGTGCAGCGTTTTCTTTGCGGGTGCAGGTGTTTTGCGTTATGAAGATATTTCATTGTTGTGCATCTGCACATGAACAATAGAGGGTCTGTACATAAAGGTAAGTTAATGCACCTGCTAGAGGTGCTTGTAGCAGCCTTAAGGGGGCTGTGTGGGCATTGCTCCTTGCCTAAAAGCGCTCAGGGTATGCGCTAGGCTTGGTATGGTTCTGCCCATGTATTGCTGGATGGGGACCTTCATATGAGATAGATAACTGCACAGGACCTTCATATATACACACACACCTGGCTTTGGCGTATGCCTTTGGAGGGCAGGCTAAGGACGAGGAAATTGCCGGCCTGATTTGAACCAGAATGCGACCAACATGGGGTCGATTGGCTGATATGTTGCATGCTCCCTGTTCCAGCCCTATGGTGTCTCAGGGACATTGACAGTGTATATCATTGCGAGTATTCCCTGTTCTGCATCATCCTTCGCATCTTTTGCAGGGTGGACATGTGAAAACATTTGAATACTATTGTTGGCTTGGAGAGAAGGGAGTGTTTGTTATTCACCACATGCAATTAGCAAGGAGGCAAAAGATCCCGTGAGGAGTGCCATATGAGATGTCAGGACATCTTATATGCGTATATGCTGCTGCTCATCACCTGGTCTGGGTGTGTACAGTGTATGTCATTTGGTAAGAGAGACCACTGCACTGCCCTCTGGGCCGTGCAGCACCCTAGCATGACTCCAACCGGTTTTCTTTAGTGTGGTGTGTTGAGTAAGAGCGAGTAACAGAGAGCCAGAGAGCTGGAGTGTATGTCATCTGAGACACCTGCTAGCCCATAGCTTGGTGTACATGTATTACTTATGATGTTATGTTGTTAATATTGCTGGCTTTTCTCCAATGGCGGAGTAATACGCCCGCAAGCAGTGTGATGTATCAAGCATGAGAGACTGGAAGGTCATCAGCAGTCGTGCTTATCGAGATCTAGTGTTCAGGCGCGTTACTGCACTCAACTGTTCACTGCATTGCGTTTTGTTGCGCAGACGCTGAACGCTTAACCTATACAGAGGTGTTCTCCTATGTTTCTCAGCTGCTCTGTTCATTGGGGAATCGGGAAGCATCCAGTGCGAGGAGTCGTGTAGTGACCGGAGTGCCACTCCTCCAGTGCTATCGCAACCGCTGACCTTTTCTTTTTACCGTGAGGAGGGCCTGATCTGCGGTGACACGGTAGCACCACGAATGCCACAGTGTGCGACAGAATAGTCCTGACTGTGTAGTTCTACCTTTGCTACATGTGCTGCCTGTTGGCTCTTGCCCGTCGTACTCACTTCACCTGTGACACAGCATGTATTAGAGATCGGCAAGAGAAGCATGATCTGATGGGTAGCGGCGCCTGTTAGCTTTGAAAGCTGCTCGGTAGAGTGAGCCTCGCTTGCAAGATGGATGAGGAGAAAGCGGCCACCGTCCACGCCGTGTTGTCATATTCCTGCGTGGCAGTATCATTTCTGTACTTCATCAGTCTGAAACGGTGAAAATACAGTTATCAGAACGTGCTTGGGAGTGTCTATTTCCTGCAATGAACAGCAATTGTGTTCAGGTGGTATCCAGCAGACTCCCTCCTCACTGGTGTTAAATTCTTTCGGCTCCTCAACCCGCAAGATGGCCCGCAAGTCATTCCCACCGAGGAAGGCTCTAACAAAAGCAAGAAGAAGCAACAGCAGCATCTGCAGAAGCTCATGCAGGAGCGGCAGCTCGCTGCAATGGAGCTTGAGCAGAGGTTGCTGGCCCCTGTCGACTTTTATGACGAATTCAATAATGTGGTAGGGCATCAGTTGGGGCATTTGCTCTTTTCAGTTTGCTTCAGGTCTTCCTTTACAGGTAGCGGTTACTAGAAACACACCAGCTTTCAGATGCGACATGCACTTGCAGCTTGACCATGCACAATTAGCTGCATGGCCTGTTAGACTTCCTGAACATGTGACGGAACGGTTATGGCCAGCTCACTGGCCCATGCCATAACAGTCCTCCTGATGGCATAGCACGATGGGTTCAATTCCATTAAGCATCTTCAACTCTCACTCCTGCTGTTTGTCACTGTGCAGGTCATCTTCGCCAATGTATTGTTGATCAACACGATAGTGACCGTCACGTCTTCCTACCTGCTTGGCTCCCATCTGACGGCCTACTTCATCCAAATGCTCTTGTTATCTTTGGTTGGCTTGATAGGAACGGGTGTCCAGGTATGCCAAGCAACAAGACCTCACGCCAATCTCTAACTTTCGCTGTTGATTCATGTGGCTCCTTGGCGCAATGACTAATTACAGGCTGCTGTCTGCTGATCCACATCAATTTGATGGTTAGATCGTCCATGACGGTGAAATGATGCAATCCTAGTTGCCTGTGCTCACAGGACACATGGCACTGCATGTTGCTCAATAGCATGTACATAGTCCAGCTGGGTGCCCTTGCTGCAGGTCATGCATTTGCTTTGCTAGCTGCTGGTGTCGGTTGCCAATTTGGAAACTGCTGTGCAACACATGACAGTTACAGTTGGTAAGCCATGTTTCCATGTTGGCAGGCTGGGATGAGAATCATGGCCGGCAGCTGAGCGAGCTCCACAAGCTTTCTACTGACCTATCCTTGCTTTGCACAGCTAAGTTAGCAGCTTATATCCCTTGAAGCATAGCGGGCCACCACAACCAAGTGTTGCTGTCTAATGAGCAGCAAGCAGTCGTTCGTTCTGCCCTTGGTCTGCACACAGCTTGTGTTTGTGATTATGTACCCTATCTGAGGGAGGGAGGTATATGCTTCTGGACCCTATGCCCAGTGGTGGCTAGCAAGGGCTTCCTAAGCACTGCCCTTTCTACTGGCGCAGGTGGAGTGGCTGCCCCAAACCATCACCAAGCAGGACAAGACATTCATGGTGGTGTTTGGCGTACTGGGCGCTGCCATCAGCTCCTACCTCCTCCTGCTTTGTCCCCCAGGGTTTCTGGCCTTCGATGCTAGCGGGGCTTCTGCTGCCTTCCTCAAGGCCTGTGCTGAGCTCGTGGCCAGTAAAACGCACAAGAAGCTGGAGATTCCAAGAAGCCCTGACGCTGCTGTCTCAGGGCTCTGGGTGGCAGCTCCTCTGGTTGTTGTTGCTGGCTTCATATGTGAGTTATGTGGGCAATGGGGAAGCTCTGCAGCAGTAAAAGTGGGGTAGCTTTCTGGCTGGAGCGAGGTATGGGGTATAAGCAGTGTTTGACCTGTGTGGGCATGCTTTGCCACCATAACTTATCGCCAGGAGGGGCTTTCTGCCTTTTGCTCAGCGCCGAGTCAGAGGCAGTGCCACGTGTTGCTGTTGGTCGTGTGGCAGCGCCAGTGGTCATCCAAAGCAAATTCAAGGATCACTATGTGAGCATCACGCCAGGTTGTCGTTGGTGCATGGGTTGCAGTACGGAACACAAAGGCACCTTGCTGCAGCTCTCCTCCCTTTTTGCAACCCAGGCAAACAATGCTCTCCAGCATGCCGATCAAAAGTTTGTGCCGAGCATCAAGATGCACTGCAGCTGATGCTTGCTTTTTGTGCTATGTTTGGCTGCCTGCCCAGCTGCAATCTTGATGGCCCCGGGCATCAGGTATGGACGCTTGCTGCAGCAGATGCTACAACCACCAATGTGGGCAACACAGTATGTGGAGGTGTCGGCTACCTCTAGGGTGCTTGCTGCCTTGGGCTTTGCCCTGCCTTTGTTAATGGTACCTCTATGGGTGAGTGCCAAGAGGTGGTGGTGTGTCAAGACTGCCTGTACTTATGTTCTGCAGCCATGCAAGAACTGTGTGATGATGGTCTATGATGTAAGCCTGTATTATATTACTCAGACGTACTGGAGACCAGGCTACCCATGCAATTGCAGCTTGCATGTTGCTATGATTGACTGGCAAAGCACGGCTGCACTTGCTCACGGTCAGTTCTCGCAGGGCTTGCAGGGCATGCTAGCCACTGTTATCGGCCTGGATGCATCTCTGCTTGCTTGGGCTGTGTACACCACGTTAACAGCTCTAGAGTGTTGACGCTATGCCACGAGCTTCAAACCTGTCATGTATGTGGTCCCCCTTTCATGTACGGCGGTGGTTTTTCATGAAGGGCATTTTACGCCTCCTTGCTGTGTTCAGGTGACCCCAATGACAAACGTCCTGCTCATCCCTCCAGCTTGGCTTTTAGCCGTGCGCCTAGTGGCCACCATTGGTACGATGCTGATCAGTATGGCAACATTGCGGGCTTTAGTGCAGGTGGGTAAGAAAAGGCCCTATACATTGTGTGATATGCCATAGCAAAAGTGCCATAGGCTCCATCTCAAGCTGATTTGAAAACAGCGCGGTGGAATAATAAACGATATGTCATTGATATGCTGCCAGACAGAATGACAACGTATGCTTAGACATGGGGTCCAGCAGGTAGGAGAACCCCACCCAGAAGCTGCCCCAAGGGGGATCTGAATGGATTGCTTTCAATGTGCACTCGTGGTTGGGAATGAGACATGACTATGCCTTACCCAAGCACCTGCCTGTCTCTGTTGCTCGTTCACTTTTTGCAGTGGCCTGCTACTCTATTGGCTGATACGATATGATGGAAAACTTCTGGTGATTTGATAGCTGCAGCAGGCTCGCAAGATGGCAGCTACAAAGGCTGTAAAGGTGAAATCCATCCACCACCAAAGCTTTGTGTGGGTGTTGGGTAGTCATGGAGGAGGGGAGGGTTGGCTATCGTATGTTGTGGATGGACCCTGCCCGGCCATGCAGACAGCAAAAGCTACAGTTCCCGGGTCTAGTGCTGTGTATAAGATATATGCCTGCTTGTGACGGCCTCTTTGAAATGTGGTTCATATACATAAAACCATGCTGGACAATATGTTGCCTAGGCTGCTGGTGCTGTGAACCTAAATGTTATGTTATGCATGCTGACATTATGTGCCCTTGTTTTGTGTGTCTGTGGTTTGGCGCAGACTTTCCTATACACAGGGCTGTACAACTGGTTCATGCTTCGACACATGCACCCTAGAGATATCAATGAGGAGCACAGGCAGCTTCTGATGCAGCGTTCTATGATCCAGGTGTCGAGACAAACCATGAAGGCGGCCCTGCAGGTGAGCAGTGGAAGGCTTGGGTGTTTTGGGGGCTGACAAGCTGGGATTCTGGTGGAGGGCATGACTATGTCTCATCGATCCATGGCTTAAAACATGAGCCCTTGCATTTACGCTATTAATCCAGGCCCGCGTGTAGCTGCTGCACTATGATTCCTTCCAACACCAATGATGTATTATCATTACATTTCATGATATGCCATAGGCCCCGCACCTCAAGCTGTCACAAAGAACAGCGAGGTGGATACGGCCAGATCCGGAGTTGAACCCGGGCATATTGCTTTCCACTGACCGCACTTTTCAGTGCCCACTCGTGACACCTACTGAGCTAGCCCGGTGAAGGGGTACCACAGTGGTAAAGTAGGACTGGAACCCGCGCCGATATACGTAGCACGCGTCCATGACCAGTGCTATAGACCGCTGAGCCACAACGTCGCGAGACCAATGATGTAAACATATGCTGTGGCCGTCTGCCTTACTCTCTGTAAGCTGATTACTGTGTGGTGCTCCTGATGTGTTTTGCTGCAGATGGTCCTCATGCCAGCCTTCATGGCCATATCTGCCTGCATCATGCTTCTAAAGTGCTTCCCACGGGCAGGGAATGAAGCGTCGCAGTCGCAAGCAGCTTTCTATGGGACAATCAGTGGTTACATAGCCTGGTGGACAGCAGCATGCTGGAGCATTTACGGTTCACTAGGAGTGCTCTTCTTCAGGGTTCAGCACCAAGGTTTGAGAGAGTAATGTTCTGCCTTCCGTAGATAGACTTCCCCATCGCAGTTCTGTGGGTCCATGGCGACTGGTTGTGTGTGTGTGTGAATCTTACATTGGCAAACCCATCGGCACGCGTGCGGTGCCACAGTTCACCACAGGGGTGGCAAAGCCACTAACACAAATAGAACCAGGAAAAACTGAACACCATCCACCACTTTGAACTCCATGATCATGCATGTCCAAGCAGATACAATGATGCAGAATACTGGCCCTGGAAAAGTGCACACACAATTTTATTTTTTGATTTTTTTGGGTTTTTGATTTTTTGGGTACATCCAGCAAACAAACAGCAACGCAACAGCATATATCATCAGAACATTGTATACATTTTATGCCAAAGATACTCTCACCCAGATGTGGAGAATCGCAGAGCAGCAGCAGTTCCAGAACTAACACAGACTATTAACCAGTACATAGCCATGCCTAAGAGGTGCCCAGTAACATGAAAGTCATATGCAATCAATCTATATCATGTCCCATAATCCGCCATAGGTTGTAATCAAAGGGGAGATAACCTTCAGGCATGATTTCACCCTCTCTACCATCGTCAAGCAGTTGTAAACAACTTTCCCGCCTTTTCTTCAGTGCTGAAATACACCTCACAACTTGCACATGATCACTATGATTGAGAATAAACTTAACATGACTATCCTTGGATTGCCCTGGTAAGGAGGCGGGCTTGAAGAAGAGGGGGAAATCGTCCCGGACAGGGTGAAGCACTCTACAATCCAACATGAAGTGGACAAGATCTTCAACTGGTTGTGAGAATTATGTAGTGCGCTTCATGGTGAAGGTTCTTTCGTTTTGGCAGCACCTGATAAATCGGCGGTGCAGAAGTACTACTAATTACTGATGTGTTACGTAGCGGAGGAAAGCATCGGTATTGGACCGGCACTGGCTAGACTGATGCTGCTGCCGGCAAGCCACAGCTATCATCATTTTGCAGGGGGCGGGGGGGGGGGCATCACTTTACAACATAAAACTTGGTTGGTCAACGTACTAGGAGCACTGCAGCAAACTGCAGATGCAAGCAGTGACAAGGTCATAAGTTGCCCCGTGGAACGGGGCATGCACCGCTGCCCATGGAGCCTGTGACGGCTACCAGCCGCGAAGCATCCCTGGTGGTCATCAACCTCAACGAGGCCCAGCAGCATTGCTTTTGTACATGCACACATGGATCATTCCGAAACTGTGACATAGCGGAGCTCCCTTGCTTGCTGCTAAGTTCAAACGGATCCTCACACTGTCGACACTGTTTAAGCCAGTCAGCTACACATCCATTCTGCGGGCTCCCAATTTTTAAACAGGCCATTGGTACCCTAACCCATAAACAAACCTCTAGAAAAACAATAACATTTTTGTTGACCTTGAACGATTGGTTCGGCAATAAATTGGGACGGTCGGGCCTGCGATCAGGCAAACACAGCGAACAAACGAAATCAAGGTTTGACAACCGCAAGAGGGTTTCTAGGTCGAACAGACCAAACACACTATCAAAGGAACACATCACAAACTCTACCTGCAGGGTAAGTTGACACAGGCATTCCAACATACATGTTGCGAACCTTTAAGGAAGCTTTCATGCACAGAGCAAAGCATGACACGGAAACCGCAGAAGCGCAAAACCATATATGCGACAAGGCTTCCCAAACGAGGAGGCATGCAAGGCAACACAGCAACCTGCTGACGAGAGCTGACATAGGCGCAGCAGCACACATTGACAAGCCTTTTCAACAATCCAGCACAAATGCTTGGCCCATGCACACCTCAAGGGCAAGCAACACAAGGGTCACGAAGAAACAAGGAAAACAAACATATAAGACGTGGCACCCCGCAAGGAGGTTGCCACAATGACCGCTGGGGTAACACCTTGCACTCCAAATGTAGTCCTGCCGATGCCAATTCTGCAACTTGAACGACCTGAAGCTACCTCTGTATAGGAGGGTTCCATATTGCCTGCAGCACCAGCTTTGGACGCCTGCTCGTGTTCCACAGCACATGCCATACAAGATAATGAAATAATTCAAAGCAACCAAACCGAGTTTGCAACCCATCCCATGTCTGCTACATCCTGCAGACCCCCACAACCATGCCATTGCGACAGCAATTCCAGACACTGCATGGCGTGGATATCCCCTTTATACCCTTCACAAGAAAAGACACAACGATCCTTAATGCACAGAACTTGTAAGGTTCCTGTAATACACAACAACAGTATGATACAAAAGCTAGCTACACCAGCAGCTACCTGTGGCCCGGCCTTAAGCCTGCAGCAGCTTTAGCCATAGGTCCCAGCAGAAAGCACCTTGAGCTGAGAACTCAAGAGCCCTCAGCTGCGCTCATGCACAGAAGCAAATTCAATCGAAACCCACTACCCCCTGTGAAACCGCAACGTGTGCTACTTAGCTCACATTGTGCCAATACCTGATCCCAGAAACACAGCTATGAAACCATCCACAGAGGGTCCCATGACAGCCTCATATTCCAACCTGCAACCACTGACAAGAACGCAGCATGCACACTCAGTCCGTGCCCTGCTTTTGGTAATGCCAACGCGATTCCAGAGAGAAAAATGCTGCATTTTATCTATCCAACTACGCAGACTCCCACCCCAGGCTATAAAGGGGCTTTATCTACAGCAGCACAATATACAACCTTCCATAAACTTGTAGCTGGGACAGTATTTCATGTTGCAATGCCTTCTGAATGAGCAGACAAGCACAAGAATCTGTCTGGCTGAACTGCTGGTCTCAATTCAGCACAGAACACACAAGAAATGTGCCCCCTTCCCTCAACCACACCCTCGACGCCCTTTGCATCAGGATTTCCCACATTCCGGATGGACCTCAGTCCAACTCGAACAGCAATGTATCCTCAATACCTGAAGCATCTGACTCAGCAGGCGCTAAAGCCACCATTGCAGGTGGCAAGGCCAAGGAAGCCTGCTGTGCCTTCAATCCCCCTCCTGCTGCTGCCGCTGCTACCTGAGCTCCATGACCAATATCCACCCCCTGATCTGGCAGCTCATCATGAACATCAAGGCAGCACCCTTCTCTATGATCATCTTCATGATGAAGTTCATGGTGGTGGTCACGGTGGTGATCAAGATCATCTGACGCAGCACCAAAGCTGAACCCAGACGAACTATGCTGATCGGCCAGCTCTATATCACCCACGTGGAAAGGGTCAGCAGCCAGCTCTCCATGACTCACCAAATCAGAGCTGTAACGAAGCACAGACTTCTGTGCACGAGCATCATCATCAGCAGCAGCAGAAACAGAGAAGCCGGAAAAGCCTGCTGAATCCGCAGGGAATTCAGACAATCCATTTGCCGCTGCTGCTGCCCCAGGGGCGCCCAGGCCATTCCCAACATCCCTGCCACTGCCGCCGCTGCTGCTGTTTGTGGTGGTACTTGAGTAGCTGCTGAAGCCGATACGGCTCTGCATGGGAGTCCAGCCGGCTGCCATAGCCACATCATTTGAAGACGAGACAGCAGCCACGCCACCACCAGACCCAGCCTGCTGTAGCTGCCCCCTGGGCTCAAGTCCAAGCCCTGTTACGCCTTGCTTGCTACCCTGAAGCCCTCCACTACCAGCAGGACCCAGCACTGCTCTGTCATCGCGAGCAGAGGGGGTGCTGTCCCACCCGCCACCACCACCACCATCAGCAGCAGTGGCATGTACACCATCCCGGGCCTGTCTAGGTAAAACCCCTACCATGGAGCCAGCATCTCCTTCTGAATCCAAGTGGCTCGCGACAGGTCCAAAAGCACCACCAGCACCAGCACCATCATCACCAGTACTAACCCCTGCTGCTCCCCCAGGCGGCCGCAACCTGGAAAACAGCGGGTGTGACTGCACCCGCTGAGCCAAAGGCACCATCTGCCCTCGTACCCCAGGCGCTCTCCTTATACTACTACTGCTGCTGCTGCCTGGGCCTTCTCTGCTCCCAACTGCCCCCATTCCCTCCAGCCCCTCCGTAACTCCCATCACCAACCCACCGGGAGCAGCTAGCCTGACCATGTCCGACCAACTGTGTGCCCCAGACGCACCCCTGCTGCTGCTGTCTCCTGACATCAAGACAGATGGTGCGCTACCAACCCTAACAGCAGTAAAGCCATCACTCCCGTCTGCACCACCCTTACGCTTGATGATGATCCGCTGTGGGAGCGGGCCTGGGCGATGCCTCCCAAAGCCCCCTACTTCCCTCTGCGCCCCCTGCCCTTGCCCATCACCACCCCCCTGCTGCTGCCTCTGCCCATGTCCTGTCTGCTGCAACTGTGCGGCCTTCCTCCCTTCACTTGTCAAGTACCTAACAGCTGCAACATCCACGCTCCCACTGCTCATCAAAGGCTTTGGCAGTGCCAACCTCACCAGGTGCGCGCCCACCCCCACCTGGCCCCCAGCCACCTTCAATGAACTGGACCTCAGCCACTCCTGCACTTGAGCAAGTGGAAGCGGGCCAAGCTTCAAGATCGTCCCACCTGCCTGCTGCAGCAGCTGCGAGGGCAACAGCCGCTGCTGCTTCTGCTGACCTGCGCTGCTACTGCTGCTGCTGCTGCCTGTACGGGGTGGCCCTCTGCTGGGGACGGTCTTCACCAGCTGTTCCAGCGTCTTAACCATCCCCCTTATCAACCCCACTCCAGGCACAGCCCTGCCACCAATGCGAGGGTCCTGGAGGTAGAAAAACACCGGAAGAGCAGCAGCAGCAGCCGATGCTGCTGCAGAACTATTGCCGGACCCCTTGCTCGCCGCAGCTGCAGCAATAGGCTGGCTGCTACTGCTTGCCTTATTAGCAGACTTAGCAGCCAGGGCTGCTGACACCACAGCCATCCTGAGGGTGTCATTGCCCTGCATCCTCCTACGGCTTGTACCGCTGTTGCTCCTGCTAGGCCCCTCACCGCTGCTGCTGTTGCCCCCGCTGTCGCTGCCAGGTCCATTGAGGCCACCATTACCACCACCACCACCACTGCCACCGCTGCTGGCGCCTCCAGCTCCACGGCGGCTTCCACTGCTGCTGGTCGTGCTGCTGCTGCGGTGACTGCTACTGGGACCCCTCCTCCTGCTACTGCTGCTGCTACTTCCACTAGGCGGCCAGCTGCCGCTGTCCTCCCCGGTCCTCTGCAATGTTCCCCTCACCGCCCCTTGCACCATAAGAAATGCCCGTGGCTGTGCCGTAGCTGCTCCAGAAACGTTGTTTGCTGCTGCTACTCCTCCTTCTGCCACTGCTGCTTGGCTGCCGTCTCTACCAACCTCCTCAGCAGCTCCTGAGCTGCTGCCTTCACCTGCACCTTTCCTTGCTGCTGCGGCGTCATTGCCAGCGGGAGTCGCCGTGCTTCCTGCCTCCAAGGTCTCGGTGCCCCTCCGAATCCCCTTAAGTCCAGGTATATACTCGGAAAACTTGGTATGCGCTGCGGTCACCTGCCACACAAACCCTGCTTCCTCCTGCGCCTCCCCAGCAGCCCCTTGTCCACCACCCACATCCCAGATGCTCGCACCGCTTGCAGCCAACACTGCCGCTGCTTCCACCGCACTCTCTACAGGTGCTGGTTTCGGGACATGTGGCCGCCAGACAAGCTGCAACTGGCCCCACTTTGCTGTGTTGACCATCAGCAGGAGCTGCCCGGGTTCAGGCTGCGGCTCCACCCGCCAAACCCGCTGGCTCTTAGGAACAGCACTAGCAGCCGTACCACCAGCAGCGCTGGCAGCAGCCTGATCCACCGCACCAGCATCAGCTGCAGCCTGTGCACCTCCTGCTACTTCAGGTACTGCTCTGACCCTAGGGTAAGCACCTTGTCCAGAGGCAGGTGAGGCTTCAGCCACTTCTGCTGCTGCCTGGGGTCCCTCTGCGCCCACCAATGCTGTTGCTGCTCCTCCTGCAGGAGGAACCGCTGCTGCATGTCCACTAGCTGCTGCAGCACCTCCCAACTCACCAACTACCTCACCCAGAGCTTCTGCATCCTGCCACTGCTTCTGCTGCTCTCCTTCAACACCTGCCAAAGCTCCCTCTGTCTGAACCCCATCCCCTCCCAGAGATGAAGCCCGGGCGTCAACCTCCAATTCCACCTCACCCTTTCCCTCCTCGCCATCTGCAGCCGAAGCCTGAATTACCCCTCCACTGCTGCTGCTGCTATCCCCAAGGTCCTGTGCTGCTGGTTTGACCGCATGCACCCTGCACAGCCCAGCTGGTACGGACAGCAGCACCTGCCAAGCGCTACCCCCAGCGCGGTTCAGGGCAAGGAAGCAGTAGTCGCCTGCCACTCCTGCAGCTCGTAGAGGAGGCAACACCTGCACACCATGGAGCAGATATATCCAGTGAACAACACAGAAATCAATGCATATTCCCCAGGGCCAATGCAACAAGCAGTGTGAAGACCAGGTGCACATGATTCATGTGGAAGGCCCCATGACCATCCCATATCCAACAGCTTTTCCATAGAGTAGATCAGTAGTAAGCCACTATTACAGATGAGCTCGTGTGGGCTCTCCACCAATTCCCTTTGGCATTTGTATGAGAGACGATCTTTAGGCCTATAATCTCGCACTCTATGACAGTGTGACCAGGACAGAAGCAAGTGAACCACCGCCATTATAACAGCTACGGCAAGCTAAGCAAATCAACGCATATAACATGCGCCCTTAACCTGACGCCTCTCGCTCACCTTTGATGGATTACTGTAGGATGGCAGCCAAGAGTGTATAAACCCCTCCGGAGACAGGTGCTGCAGCGCATCCATGCTCTCATAGCGGCACAAGCTGGGAGTCATGGCCCTGCTCAGGAACACAGAGGGGCTGCTGAACAGATTTGCCAAGCCCCTGCCTGGTCGAGCAGACGTAACCCTAGGTGGAGGCCCCACCGCCTGTGCAGCAGCCCTGGTCCCTGTCGCTACCATAGACCCAGAACCTCCTTGGATGCTAAACGCCCCGCCACTAGAGCTGGGAACACCAGCTGCAGCTGCTGCTGTTGGTCTGGCTGTAGCAAGACCAGCAAGAGCGTAGATGCCTGACACCGGAGCTGCTCCAATGACTGCTCCAGCTGCTGCTCCTGGTTGCGCTGCATTTACTGCAAGCGCAGGCAGAGCAGTTGCTGGACTAGCAAGAGCAGCAGTGCTAGTGCTAGGTACTGCTGCTATCGCCGGCTGGCCTGTGAAAGGAGGTGCTGAGTCTTGAGCAAAGCTGAGAGAGTAGGGAGCAAGCGGGATGTCAGTGCCACTGATGTGTGCTGCCAAAGCTGTGCTGCTCTCGATGGAGGCAGAAGCCTGCAGTAAACAGAGCAACAAGCACCTCGTCAGCTTCCTATGGACCACCGAAGTGTGTGTTTAAATAATCATACAGTCCAGGTGCTGCGAACATTGTGTTTACAGTAGTGCTAACCTGCCCACTTTTTAAAGAGGTGGGTAGGGCTAGGAGCCACCATATTCACCGTGGAAGCATTGCCCGTATGTGTCTGCATGCAAGGTCAACGCACAGATGGAGATACTACTCAGACAACATGCGCTCGCAGCATAAGGCTTGAATGATGCAGCCCAAGTTGCAGCCCAAGTTGCAGATGCAGCCCGGAGTTTTGAGGGACAAGCCAGAAGATAGCTAAGAACTCCACTGCTGGATGAGCATGACTGCATTCCTGTCGGATTATCACTCAAGCCACGTCTCTGCCAGACCAACCCATCAGCAATTAAAACCCCGCCTTATTTTACAAGCCTCACAGACCGAGGGGGGGGCAAGAAATGTTTTCTAGGACCCCACCTCACATTTTTCGAATGGACCCCCTCGGGACCCACCACCCACCCCCCACCCCCCCTTTTTTGGCCTCAGCACCTCCAAGTCCCTCCAAAGTCCCCCTATAGTTCCCCCATGGCCTCAGGATGCCGTGTTGGAATACCCAGGTTACATGCACAGGCGCACCACGACCAAAACTGTGTTTCAGGGTTTAGTGGACTCCCTGGGGCCTAAACCCTGACCACACCATGGCTGTGCCAGACCAACGTTAGGAACCTTCCAGAGTGCTACGAAACATCTAGAACCTCTCCAAGTGAGAATAGGGGCCATTACAGACTATGTGGAAGATGTTCTGTCCAATCATGGCAGGTGCAAGAGCTGACTGGTCGGTAGCCTCAGAACACTAAACACCTCTTATATACCAGGTGACAGAGCAAACTACCCCGTAGACCATCCCAAACGTAGCTATCCTAACCTTACTTACAGTTCACATCCATATCAGGCGAGTTTGGCCCCAATCGTGGCTAAAACAGAGCCTTGAAAAAATTTTATGAACTTTTTCAAAACTGGCTTTTCGGGCCATGGGGGTACCACCCCCACCCCCCCCTTGGGGTCCTCAAAAAAAAATTCTGGTGCCTCTAGGGGCATCAAGGGGTCCTTTGGCAACATTCCTGAGAAGTTTCAGGGAAATTTGGCTGGTGGGGTCCGAAATTCTAGGCCTTGCCCCCCCCTCGCACAGACCGTACAGAGGCTTACAACAGTGCTGCAGATGGGATGTTCGACTACAAATGTGATGTGAACCCTTAAATCTACGCCACCCACCTGACCGCTGCTTGGGAACTCAAGAAGCTCCAGTAGCTGTTCCTGCTGCTGCCATTCAGAAAGGCCCAGGTCTGGTGGCTGAAGCTTAATTAGCCTGCTTGGTCTTGGCCTGACGGCTGCTGCTGCTGCTGCTGCTGTCACCGGGGTCACTCCTCCACTTGAGGTGCTAATACTGGCACCAGTACTGCCTGTTTGATCATTGGCAACTGTTGGGGAGCTGTTCAGGCCTGCAATGAGCTTCTCAAGCTCCGTCACCACTGCTTGGCCCAGCTCTTCATCAGAGCAGAACTGCAGGAGGTCCAGCCTAACATCAACCGCGGCGAGGTTGTGGACGAGCTGCTTGCGTGATTCAGGTGTGAGGGATACCGGGCTGGCTATGCAAGCGAGTATGTGGGCTGTCGCATACTGCTTGCACGCAAGAGCAGCAAGCCTCAGTGACTGCACAAGCTTGTGCTCCTCGGGGGCCTCTTCCGCCGAGAGCGCGGTCTTTAGCAGGCTGTTACCATCCGATGTGGGCGGGATGATGAACTCAGAGGACTTCTTGCCATTGTGTATGGCACCGTACAGCCACGGTCCTTGCTGACATAGACCAAGCGACCTATTGATAATCTGCACGGCACTGTGCTGGAAATGAAGCCTATTGATAGGGTAGTCCTCTGACCGAAAAGAGTATTCAGTGTTGTCGATGCAATACACTTGGAGATGGCTGCACCCTGCATCCGCGGTCCCCAAGCTAAGCGTAGAGATACGGGACAGAGCCATTGGACCCTAGGGTGCCTAACGGGGACTGATCATGCAAGCCAAGCGCAGGGCTTCACGTGAACCGTCAAAGCCACATGTACCCTAAAGTGCCAATATGACCAGCTCTAGGAAAGGGAAGCAACAGCTGTCGTCTTTGATTGGGGGAAGAACAAGCTATCTAGGTTCGAACCGCATACTAACTGCACAGGCCACCTAACCGCCACAGCACGTTTCGAAGTAAGCGGCAACTCAGGGAGGCATTGATATCGGGAGAAGAGCTTTAGCGTAGCGTCCGTCCACCGACTGACTGAATCCACACTCAACCAGGGCAAGAGGTGTATGTCAGAACCCTGTAGGCCCAGGTGCCGGACCATACCATACCATACCATACGTGCCTGTCTTGCACCGTAGACATGCTATCCTTTGCCTCAGGGCGACGTTGTAGTGTTGATCTTGCCGACTGCTTTTGCCGAAGGCACCGGTTACGGCATGTGCATGAGACCTTCTTAGCAGCGCAATCACCGGAACAGCCTCCTTCAGTTAGAGGTCGATTGAGGCGATTGGATTCGCATAAACAACGTGGTGAGTCAACGAGCCGGATGCCTGTGGCGTAGACCAGGTGGGACCGACTTCACCTCTGGGAACTGGTACTGGCCTGCAACTGCAATACATGCAGTAGGAATCAGAGCTATAGATGTGTGTTTAAAGATAGTGCCTTGCATATACCTCATGGCTTGCAACGATGGTAGTGCCCAGGTTTCTTCTGGCCGCCCAGTTGCATGGTCATTTCCTGGACCAGTTGGAGCGCTCGAAGGAGCTCACTGCGCTGGAGCATCCTTCATTTAGGCGTCTGGCAATGGATCCTTATGACGGGAACGAGGTGGCAGTGTCTGCGATGCATCATGCTACATGCTCAGCGACCTGGCTATCTCTTTTTAGTCACACGCTTCTCCCTCACCCACTTGCAGGAATCATTGAGATCACAGACTGCGCAGAGGTTGCAAGAAGGAGACATCAAGCATCCGCTTCAAGGGCATTCCCAATAGCCCAGCTTGTAGGTACAGGCACGACCACCACATCTTTCCATGAGCAGAGATAGAACATGCGCAGGTAAGGTTGTCAAAAAATGTAGCATGTCACGTGCCAAGGATTGCAACGCCATGCCATGTGAGCTGTTTGGTTCCGACTTCGTATTAGGCGCATGGTAGATCTTGCTGCAGTCCTGGCTCTGGTTTGCAAGGATTTGGATCAAGGAATGTCAGGCCTGGTGCATGGATATGTGGTGGGAACATTGTGGCAGAGTCATGTCGGCTTTTAAAATTCTATGGGTATGAAGCAGGCTGCCTGCAAAGTGCATGCAACCCTTACTTGGTTGCCTCACAACAGACTGCATGCAATGGCTCCTCATGGATCATGGTCTGTAGTACATTTACTCTTCCAGAGTTGCATGTGAGCCTGTGTCTCCACCAGGGAGGCCCCAAGAATGTACTCTCTACCAGTCATCTCCTGCACGGTCCCATAGACCTGCTCCACCGCACAGACATGTTTCTTGTGTGTGTGCTTCGAGCACTCACTTCCCTTGTGCCTTGAATCGATGCAGGCATCGCGCAGGCAGTGCCGCTGCAGGCGCTGCCTTTCCTAACGAGGAAGTCCCATTGCCAAGCAACCCAGCTCTGGGATGTACAGGTGCAACCCTTGGCATGACAGCTTCAGGGGTGATATTCAATCCATCAAGTAGCGCCTCTGCAACTGGGGCTCCAGCAGCAGGAGCAGCAGGACGAGCAGCAACAGCAGCTTCATGCGCCCCAGGAATTTTTGGCAGCACCAGTACTGATGGCCCTAGCAGTAGTATCAGCAATGCTGGGAGCCCAGGGACACTCGAGGAAGGGGCAGCAGCAGCAGGGCCTCAGGGCTCTTTGCTTGGGAGCCCCATAGCAGGTTCTGCTGCTGCTCCTGCAACCGCTGCTGGTGTAGGAACCAGCATGCTGGATGGTAGCACCACCAGCAATGCCACCAGCAGCAGTGGCGGTGGGACATCGGCTCGGCTAGGCAGGAGCCGTTGGAGGGAGTCTGGAGATACCCACCGCAAGCGGGTGCTGCAACTTGAGGCCAAGCTGCAGCTGCATATGGATGGGGAGGACAGGCGGGTGAAGGAGCTGACCGAAGGAGTACTGTATGACTTCCTGCCAGCCGCGTTAGCCGTGATGCTGCCACCTGGGGAGGACCCCCTGGCAGAGCTGGATGAAACCAGGTGCAGGGTGAGTATGCTCGCTGGGCAGAGTGTGCGCATCCAATGCCTCCATCAGATTGTTGCTGGTCATTGACAAACAGTATCGCACTACTCCTTGCTCTAGTTTGTAGTTATTGCTTAATTTTGTAACTGGGGCTGTTTGACGTAGGATATATTACCGTTATCCCTGTCTTTTGTCTCTGTTGGCAACCAATATGGGCTCCCTGGAACTCGGCTTGGAGATGAGGAAATGCTGCTGGATTTGATAGGCAGGTGTTGCGTAGAGCTTGGGGTCAGAGTGGACACGTTCGTTACAGCTGCGCAAGTTTGCGTATGGGTATGCAGCTGGCTATTTGACCTTGTATGTTTTGTGCTTGCCACAAACATCAACAATGCTTCTTACCGGCTGTTATGGTAATGCTATGATACCTATTCAGTATGTGATGGCTGCTTCTTAGCTGCCATGTTTGACACGCGACGTGTTGCCACTTCCTCCTGCAGGCTGTTGCCGCTGCTGCCCTTGCAGTATCATCTCTCATGAATGCTCCACCTGGGTTTTTGGAGTTCCTGTTGTGCATCCCATGGTGCAACTTACCTCATATGCATCCAGGCAGTGGAGCTTACACCAGCGGGACTGGTTCTGCTAGCAACAGCACCTCTGGCAGAAGCAGTAGTAGCACTGGCAGCAGCAAGCCGAGCAGCAGCAGGAAGCGGAGCAGCAGGAGCAGCAAGTCTGGCAGCTCAGGTGGCTCAGGTCCCAGCGGTGGCAGCAATGAACAGTTGCTGAATCAGTTACAAGTGGATGAGGCTGAACGGAGGCTATTGGTTAATACACGCATCCATCCAGCACTGATGGCACCCTTATTGGACTTCCTGTACCAGCCAGAACATGCTGACAGTGTCCCGCTGGGATTGCAACTTACACCTGCAGCAGCAGCACAGATCAATCCAGGGCAGGTGGGCATCTGAATGCATGTTGCTCAATTTGCTCTTTTGGTCCAGTGATGCGTATGGCCATGCATCTGTCGTGCAAATAAATGCATAAATCGTCAGGCACAGGCGCAGCAATTGGAAAGTGCAGGCATTGGGGACAGCTGTTAAGACACTCTGCAATTAACGATGGAGTTATGCTGATTTGGATGGGTCGCTGCTTCACGCTTCACCGTGCAATGGACCTTTCTGCTCCTTGATTCGTGGCTGGACCATGCATAAACCATTGCTGGATTGTGGGCTTTAAGTTACCATCTTCCACCAACCCATTGCTTGTATGCTGCTCTGCCACCTTCATTTTACCGCAGGGACGGCAGCCTGGCAGCTTGTCCTCCTCCCCCACTCCCTTCAGCAGCAGTAGCAGCAGCCCTCAAGGCACACCTGCTACATCCTGTGGAGTGGAGGTTGGCGTCAGTCTGGAGGCTGCAGCTGCCTTGCTAGATGGCGCTACACCCCTGCATTGTGCTGCTATCAGAGGAAATCCTGCCCAAGTAGACCATCTATTGTACTGCGGTGCAGACCCCACTATGCGTACTGCTGCTGGGGAGCTGCCACTGCAGCTGGTGCCTGTGTGTGGGCATCGGCTGAGAGGCAGCACCAGGTGGGCGTGCCGCTGCCTGGCGCCGGCAGATCAGGAGGTGAGGGTCCTAAGGGTTCAGAAAGGCTTCAGTAGTGTGCATGCACCCAGTGTTGATGCACATAGGTAGCCCACCCGCAGCTTGCTTGTATCTCCTTCAGAAGTATGCTCCTCTGCATAGATCAATCCGCAGCCTGCAGGGGTTATTTATTTCAGTGGCTTGAACGAGGGTAATGCATGTGTCCTTGTCATATCAGAAAATGATGTCCTCAAATGACGAGGCATGACACAATGGTTAGTGATGTGTGGATTGCTACCAGATAAACCAGCACTAACATGGTGGCGTCTGACCTGCAGGTGTGGGAGTGTCGCTCCCGTCTTGCGCGCAGCCTCATCGCCCGCAAGTGCCTGAGTTGCATCCAGATAGGGCTGATGCCGTGGTTGCGTCTGGTCATGTTCTGCCTGTTGGTGCTGGTGGGGTTTTTGCCCCTCATTAATGCTGCACCTGCAGGGCTGCTGAGGTGAGGAATGTTGAGACACATACCGGTAGTGCATGCCATGCCTGTGACAGAGGGCATTGTCTACTGTTGAGTAGTTTACCATGGCATGGCATAGCATGTGCGATTGGAACATGGCACCCGTTAATTGTATTGGCAGAGCCCAGCCGTGACTGCATGATTTCTACACGGTATTAGTGCTGCATTGGGTGCTCTTTGGCAAAATCCTTTGGCTGTGGATTGTCCTGGGTAGCTGGTAGCTTGATGTTGTGTAACCATACCCATACTGTATCTGTTGTGTTGTGTAGCTATGTGTCTCCCTCAATGAGCTGATGCTGCTGTTGCTCCTCCTAGGCCTGCCGTCCAGCACCACATGGCCAACCGGCGGCGCCAGAAGTTGAAGGAGATCATGCAGCAGGTCCTGGGCCTCCTGCAGCGCATGCGCTCAGAAGCCATCATGGGGCAGGGCTATCTGTCCTCAGCCAAGCAGTTACTGGGATACGGGCAACACAGCGGGGACCCTCCACAAGCTGAGTTACATGCTGCTGGAGAGCATCTGCAGCATCACAGGCAGCAGCAGCAGCAGCGGGGTAAGCAGCAGGCTGAGCAGGAGGGTGGCCGGACTGTACACCAGCAGCAGCAGGGTTCCAAGCGGGCCGTAGCGGCAGCAGGGGTGGCTGGGGAGATGGGGCATCAAGAGCACTCAAGCGGGGCTTTTGTAGAGGCGGTATGTATAGATACAAGGGATCAGGGAAGGCACTCCCCGTGCTTGGCAGCAGGAGTAGCATCAGCTGCTGATCCCACAGCTGCTGCAGCAGCTGCTGGTAGCCCCGCGGACGGCAGCAGCAGCACCACCACCACAGCCGATGCAAGCGCAGCAGGAACAGCAGCAGCAACAGTGCAGAGTCGCGTGCACCATAAGTTGTTAGAGGCTGGGAAGGGGAGTATTACATGGGAGGTGCTGGGAGAGCAGGCTTTCAGGTGCTATGTGCGTGCTGTGCATGCATTGCAGGGGCTAGATCTTCAATCTGGCTGCATTCCACAGCTACTGCTAGATACCGAGGACAACAGGGCAGGCAGCTTAGGCCAGGATCTTCAGGTGATGGAAGACGAACAGGCTGCACTGTACTGCTGCTGGGCGGAAAGTGTATTGCTTAAGCTCCGGGCCTGCAGTTGCCCCGGCTGTACCGCACTTGCGGTGCAAGCAATACGAATGGCACACATGCATGTGGCAGGGTTGTATGCTAGGATAGAAAAGCAGCTGCAGCAGTATGAATTCCTTGGGCAGCAGCTGCTCCGGCGTCAGCAGCAACAGCGGCAGCAGCCACAGCCCAACAGCCAGCAGGTTCCTCTACCGTCAGTTGCTGCAGGTGCTGGTGGTGGTGGCTATGCTGATGGTGCTTATGATGTGCTGCACAACCGTTGGGCTGCGGTTGCAGCAGCATTTGGCAGGGTGGTGCTCACGCATGTCAGCCTGTTGCTGGTGACTGATGCTTGTCAGAGTGCTACTCGTGCTGCTGTGTGGCGGGCAGAGCATTGCTTAAAGGAGTGGGATAGGCTGGCACGGGCGGGGGTGGTGGGCATGGATGGGCCGGAGGCAGATCAGGTGGGTGGCCACATGACAAAGAACTTGTTGGCTCGCTACTAGGACCTCTTATCTTGGCTGTTGGGATTTATGCGCTTGCATACCTTGAATCTGGATGTAGCTGGTGCCATGTGCTTTCTATAGTAGGGTTTTGGATGTTGGTTGACCAGGCAGGGGTACCTCTACTAACAGTTGTCCTATGAATTGCCTTCGGCTCTTGGACTTCTAATTATGCGGCGGTCTGCATCCTCCAAAATACATCACTATAGGTCTCATCTTGTATTATTTTGTTTAACTGGGTGGAAGAAGTGCGTAACTGTAACTGTATGAATTGTTGTTGGAGCTCCGACCCAGAGTAGGGTTGTGCTTCAGCATAGGAATACATTGCAGGTGGTGTCTTATATTCTATTTGGATGATTCCACTGCTCCTTCGCATTGCTCCCTCACTGCCTCCTACCTACCATACTGCAGCAAGGGGCTTCCTGACCACCTTCAAATCCTACAAGGTCACTGAGCTTCGCTTCTCCCACTGCTCCCATCCCTCTATGTATGTCTCAGGTCAACCGTCTGCGACTGTGGGCTAAGACAGCTGAATCTGACCTCCAGCTGGCCGAGGCCCTGCATGGCAGCTCCCTCCCTCCTGCACACACCCTGGAAGCTGCTTTGGCCTCAGCTACCACAGTGAATGCCACAGGCTCTGCCCTGCTTTCACGACCTGTGTCCTACGCCTTCCTCCAGCACCTCCGTACTGCTCAAGCCTTAGCCCTCATGCCCTCGCCACTGGTAAAGCAGCTTGCAGAGCAGGTAGCGACAGCAGCCCAAGCTGAGCTGGAAGCTGCTGAGATGCTGCAGGAGCTGGTGCGGTCACGGAGCTTGCCGAGCACGGCGGAGGGGCTTGCGTCACTGTCAGCAGCGATAAAAGCAGCGGCAGGGTTCCCGCGGTTAGCGGCGGAGCTCGCAGCGGCGCAGACGCTGTATCTGAGGAGCAGTCAGAGAGTGCAGGTGGTGGCGCAGCTTGAGGGGGTGATGGCACATGCACAGGGGTACATGGCGGGGGTGTGCTTGGGCCAGCCTGTGGTGGGGATCAGCAGTAGCGGGGGTGGAGGTGTGGTGGTCAGGGCTGTGGTTGGGTATGATGTGCCCACCTGGGAGGGGCTGCTGCAGGTGCTGCAGGCAGCTATAGAAACAGCAAAGGAGGCAGACATCCATGTGAATCAGGTGAGGGGGAGAGTGGGAGCAGAGATGGGTGGATAGGCATGGCAGAAGGCATGCATATTGCAGGGCAACTGGGGGCGGTTTCTAAGTAAGGGGGAGTTGATGTCGTGCGGCTTGTGGAGGATGGGCATCAAATTTTGTATGGATTCACGGAGTGTGTGCTAGGCTTGTGCAACTTCACTTGTATTCCACCTGTAGTGCTTGTTTTATAGCTGCTCATAGCATTCTGCCATGGTGTTCACACTCCAGATATCCAGTTTGGCTAAGATGGTTGCAATGCCTGTGGACCGATGGCTTGTATACCCTGTCTTTGCTTTCAAGCTCATGGGCATGCTGCTAAAGCTTGCCTTATGTTGCCTGCTTGCAGGCTAAACGCTTGGTAAAGGAGCTCCAGGCCCAGATGTCAGCAGCAGAGGTCATAGCTGCTGTGGATGCTGTTCTTCTGCGTCGGCCCTGTGGTTCTGCCGCCCTTAAGTCTGTACTGCTGCGTGGTGAGGCTGCCAGCAGTACAGTGAGCGGTGTAGCAAGCTACCTGAACCATCCTCATCCACCTGGTGCTGCAGCAGCTGCTGGTGGTGGTGGTGGGTCCGGCATTAACATTGGCAGCAGCAGTGGCGGAGGCGGGAGTTGCTGTGGGAGTGCTGCTTTTGTCGAGGGTCTGCTGCCAAGGATCCAGGCATGTAAGAAGCGCTTGGAGGTGGAGAAAGCAGCTGAGGCGCTGCACAAAGCCACGCTGAACTGCAAGGGCTTGGCAGACCTCCCTAAACTGGAAGGGGCGATCCTCAATGCTAGAAAGGTGAGGAGGTAAACTCAATGAGTACTGTAAGAGTGGGAGAGGGGGAGATTTCTTGTCCACGCGCCAATGTTGCGCGTCTGCTGCAAGAAGCAGACTGAACGTTGCCCATTTGCAGATGTTGCATAGTTGCTTGCCAAATTAGGACCGTCATAGCATATGCTGTATGTACTTATGACAAGCATGACTTAACAACGGTATACTTGAAGCTCATGGTGGCTGTCATGGGTTGCAGGTCGGTGCTGAGGAGCTTGATTCTGAGGTATACCAGCGTGCCAGTGACTTGAGGGTGCACTACACAGAAGCTGCACGGACCAGGACCCAGCTAGACACTGCTGTGAAGCAACTGGTCAAAGGAGGGAGAACAGAGGATGCAGATGCAGTGGAAGCAGCTCTTCAAGAAACTGCAAGGTGGGTATAGATGGGTGGTTTAGCTTGAACCGGCTTTGGCAACACATAGTAGCGGCAGGGTACCTGATAGCCATGATGATCATATCTTTCAGCTTGAAGACTGGCTTCTGGTTATGCAGATCTCTGCAGATGATTTGAAGGTGGGTCATTGTTGGGAGCAGGCATGTCGCTGTTTATATGGATGCCTCTCAGTGGCTGCTTTGATCGCTTTTACCCTGGAGATTACCCTGTCTGGACAAGCTGACAGGTTATGCCTCTAGATCTCCCCTTCTGGCCTTTCCAGAGAGCAGATTTGGTGTAGCTGCAGATCATTGGCACAGCTTTGTAGCATCCCCAGTTTCCTATACCTACCCGATCCCCAGTTGCAGGGTCACAGCAGTTCTGTCCTGGAGCTACTGATGCTCTTTCTTACCTTTGCGCCCCTCACCTTTGAGCGCCATCCTTTGTACGTTACATGGTCTTTATTGCTGATTTGCTTAACTGAAGTGTCTCAGTATTGAAATGATCGCCTGCGGTCTCTGCTGCATGTAGGTGGGAGGACTTGCTGTCAGCCGACATGGCCCGTGCCCGTGACGCCCTGGAGACTTGGCGCAGCCAAACCGCCAGTGAGGCTAAGCTCACGCGGGCTTTACGTGAAGGTTGCAGCCCCGCCCAACTTGCTCGTGCCATCCAAGAAGCAGCAGCTGCTGGTGTTAAGGTTGCTGCTGCCAAACGTGTGCTGAAGCTAATGCAAGCGCTTGATGCAGCTGTTACGCAAGCAGCGGCTGGAGGCTCGGCTGGGCCCGCTGCTCAGAGTGCGCTCAGGGCCAAACTAGAAGTGGCTGAGCAGGGTGGGGTGAGTAGTTTGGTCCTTGATGCTGCAAGGAGGCTGCTGCAGCAGCTGCAGGTGGCAGAGGCGCGGGGGGCTTTGGATGCTGCACTTAAGCCGCATACCGATTGGAGCGCGAATCATAGAGTTTCCGTGCTGAAGGCAGCGCTTGGGAAGGTGGAGGAAGTGCTTGGGTGCGATATTGCGGAAGTTGTAGGCCAGCAGCAGCAGGGTGATGAACAAGGTGGTGGGGAGGGTGAAGAGGGGCAAGCAGAGTTGCAGCAGCAAGAGCATCAAGGTGACCGGAGTTTCCATGGTGGCCATTATGTTGAGCATGAAGCGGAGGACAATGAACAACAGATGCCAGAGGACGACAGTCAGCAAAAGCAGAGCACAGCAGCAGAAGTCCCGACGACACCGAGGGCAGAAGCGGCGAGTCGCTCTTCCGCTGGAGGCAGCCAAGCAGGCCATAGCACCCGGCCTTTGCAGATCAATGTCAGCAGCAGCAATGGAGGTGGCCCTCTTGCTTGCAGCTCTACAGGGGCCTCCAGTCACGGTGCAGCTGCTGCTGGTGGGCTATCAAGAGCTGCTAGCATTGCTTCTAGCCTCACTGCAAGTGAAGCCTCCTCTTCCTTGGCCTCCCTGTCTGCAGCAGCATCAGCTTCGGGTGGCGGCGTGTCTGGGGGAGCTGGGGGGAGTATTGGGACCAGACTAGGGATGGTTCCAGGGGGTGGCATGGATGAGCAGGATCTGCTGGAGTCAGCGTTGAGAGCTTGGCACTTGTTGCAAGAGGATCAAAGGGAGCTGGAGAGGTTGGGCAAGGCGAAAGCGGAGCAGGAGCGTCTGAAGAAGGAGATGCAGGAGGTGAGAGGCGGGTGGGAAGTGCATGCAGCCACAAAGGGGATAGCTCCAATGCTTTGGTGCTGGGCGTGCAGTGTCCTTCTTTGTTGTATGCTCCCTTGTACTTTGCTGACTGTGGACGCATTGACAGGAGCATTGGAAGACGCTGTCCATCATTCCTGAACTCAGCTTGCGCAGGAGGGGTCTCCATATAATTTGTGCCATAGAGATTCTGTCATCATGACCACATCGCTCAAGTTGAAGGGTTTGATGCATATGTGTCGTTCAACGCAAGGATTTTCTGTAATATGGTTGTCAGGTCAATGCAACTATGTTGCGGTAAGTCAGGTTGGTGTAAGTATTGACATTTACACTGCTTTTACTGCTGCAGAAGGAACGTGCTGACAGGCAGCGGGCCGAGGCAGAGCGTGCAGAACGGGATCGTGTCTCCACTGATAAGCGGGAAGCACGCAACCGCGGAGCCGAAGGCAAGCGCAATGTTAAGATCGTTTGGGCTGATGTAGGAGGAGCAGGGGCCCGAGGTCTTAGGGCTTCTGGGAGTAAGAGGGAGGTGGCGGCAATTGTAGTGCCTTCGGGGGCAGATGCTGAGGGGGCAGCTGTTGCCGCAGCAGCTGCTGCTGCTGCGGGAGGGAGTGGTGCTGGCGCAGCAGGGTCCTTAACTGCTGCTGCTGCGCCTACTAACCCTGCTGCTGCCCCAGCTGCTGCTGCTGCTGCTGTGAGGCCAGGTAGTAGCAGTGGGAGCAGGAGGGCTGGTAACGCTGATGTGAAAGCTGCTGCTGCCGGTGACAGTAGGAAGCAAGAGCAGAGGAGTCTGCAGCAGCAGCAGCAGCAGCAGGTGACGGGGAGCTACTTGCAAGCGGCATGCCGGAAAGGAGATGAGGGGCATCCTCCTGTTTCTGCTGCTGCTGCTGCTGGTAGAAGTGGCACTACAGGCGTCAGTAGCAATAGCAGCAGCCTGGGTAATGTTGCGGGGCCGGCAACAGATGATGAGATGCAGAGCAAGGGGCTGGCTGGTACGGAGGGTGTAGGGGTGATGCCTCTTGTGCCCGTCAATGCTCCAGCTTTGGGACCTTTGGTCGAGTTGAGTGTGTCTGATCAACAGCTATTGATGCCAATAAACGCTCATGAGTCACCAGCCGCCTTCTGTCTTGTGGAGAGCTCAGGCCTGGCTGCTATGTCAGGGCCGGTGGTTTCTGCACCCCCAACACCTTCAAGCGCTGATGCAGTATGCCCAGCCAGCGGGGCCATCATCTCGGCAAGCATTACCAGGCAGGAGCAGCAGCAACAGCAGCGGGAGGGTGGTATGTTTGGTGGGGATCTCTTGCTTGGTGCTGCATACCCCTTGTCGTCACTATCAGCAGCAGCAGGAGGTAGGCAGCCAGTTGACCTTGGCTGTCATGTTCGTACCAGCAGCTTCGACATACTTGGTGATGTGCATGCTAAGCTAGACAGGGAGGTCCTGGAGATGCTGGGGGTAGCAGAGGGCCCCTCTCCTGCTGCTGCTACTGCTACTGGGGGAGCAGCAGAAGCAGAGGGGATGCAATTGCGGGGAGTTTCAAGCACAAATAACATTAGACCCAGCAGCGGTGGTAGCAGCAGTAGCAGAGGCTCTTCTCAGCCACAGCAGCAACTAGTGTCTAGTCAGACTGGGTCTGGTGCTGGTGGTACTAGGGGTGGTATGGCTGGTGGGGCACCTTCCAGTTGGCGTCTTTCTGATGGGTTGGTCGGCGTCTCGGCAAGTGCTGCAGTTGGAGGGGAGGTAAGGAGTGACTCCAGCAACAAGAGGGAGGGGCCAGGCTCGTCTGGGATGCATGAGAGCGGGGGTAACGCGCAGCTAGGGGTGGGGGTAGGGGCTGGAGGTGGGGGCAATTGTGGGGGTGGTGACATTTGGAATTCAGCACTTGGGCTGGGTGGGGCGTTTGGGAGCCTTGGGGCAACAACAGCGGCAGCAGCAGCTGCTGGTGCTGTAGCTAGGCGGGCCAGCAGCAGCAGTGGCACGGGGGCCGGGACTGGGTCCGCTATGGAAGAAGTTGCTGGGGCTACTGCTCAACTGCAAACAACAGCAGCTTCCACTGCTGGTGCTGGTGCTGCTGGTGGAGTTGAGAGGAGGTACAGCTGCGATGGAGTCACGGGGATGGGGGCTGGCAGGTACCAAGGGCGATTGGCTGGGTTCCGGGATGAGGGTGTAGGGTTGGGGTTAGGGGGAGGAAGATGGGGTCCTCTTTCTCCTGGCAGCCCTTCAGGAGCACTTCTGGCAAGTGGTTTAGGAGGCTTTGGGATAGGCGCTGGGTCCGCTCTAGCAGCAGGTTCATTGGGAGGGCAGCAACAGCAGCATGAGCAGCAGCAGCAGCAATTGAGGCTATCGTTGCAGGGTGAGGGGCTGAGAGGCACCAGCGGGGTGGCTGCTACTGTAGCTGCCCCTGCCGGTGGTGGGTCGCATAGTAGGCCTCCTCTTATGCCTAGGCTAAGCATGCAGAGTGGTGGTGATGACATTAGCAGTCAGGGTGATTATATGAGTCCAGCTGGGGCTTTAAGGGGTGCGGTAAGGTCTCAAGGTTTGCTCAGTGGGGGTGCTTACATGAGCCCTACCTCACCCGGTGACGTGCCTGGGTTACTGATGGGTTACACCAATGCAGCTGGTGACCTGGCCCTGTTGACGGATCATCACCGTCACCAGTTGATGATGAGCAGCAGCGGCGGGGGCGGGAGAGGTGGGGGCGGCAGTCATCATGCCGTGATGCGCAATGCAAGCGGAAACCTGGGCATGGGGCCGTTGAGCAGTGGCTATGGCCAGGTGTCATCGCATCAGCAGCAGCAGCAGGTGTTGGGGCACTCTGGGGGATGGTCTTTGGGACTGCAGGGGAGGGGCCCAGACTCTCTAGCAGCAGGGATGCCTTTATCGCCCGCAACTGCCTCCGCAGCGATGGTCTTAGGTGGACCGGGGCCTCTCGCTGCTGCTGGTGGTGCTGGTGGCTACATGCTGCCCCAGCAGCAGCAGCAGGCAGGAGGCATGCTGCCGAGTCCAGCTGCTGCTGGCGCAGGGCAGCAGCTCTGCCAAGCTTACCTCTCAGGGTTTTGTGCCCATGGCGACCAGTGCATGTTCCTTCATGTCCCTCCCCCTTTCCAGCATCATCAGCAGAGCCAACCCCAGCACCATCTACTACAGCAGTACAATGGCAGCTGCTATGGTACTGCTGATGGTGCTGGTGGAGGGCCTAGGGGAACCAATCAGGATCGGTCTGGTCCTCTCCTGGGGCCCTTGGGTGGGTCTTTCAGGGGTAGTGATTTGGATTTAGGTGGAGGCTTGCATGATGCAAACGGCGGCTTTGCAGGGGGCACAGAACCCTCTCCTAGCGCAGCCGCTGCTGCTGCTGCTGCTGTCTCAGCTGCTACGGTTACGGGCATGGGTGCCTACAGCAGCTTTGCATTTGGTGCTCCTGGGTCTTCTGCCTTCAGCAGTCATGGCTTTGTAGGGGAGGCGGGGGTGCTGAGGGGTAGGGCAGGCAGTGGCAGTGGCAGCGGGGGTGGGTCTGGTGTTACAGGAAAGGAGAAGGGCGCTGCTGTAGGGGTGAGTGCGTCAGCAGGTGGTGCTGGTGGCCTGCCTAATCTGCCAGAGGACCTTTCTTTTTCACCGCCATCCAAACCACCAGCAGGGCAGCTGTTGCCTAGCCACTTGTTCTGAGGTCTCTGCGTCCAGACGGCATTGGGTCTGTTGCAGGCTGCTAGCGTGCTGTATCTTGCGCGAGGTGGGTGTGGCCACTGTATGGGATTTGGTGCACTGTGCATACTCGGGGAATGGTGGATGTTGTTGTGTGGTGCTCATATTGTAGGAAAAGAAGAGGCATATGAGAAGCCCAGAGTAAGCCCATTTGTACTGATTGGACACGGAGCAGTGTTGCCCGGGATATATGGTCTTGTTATGGGCCCATTGGTGTACCGGTCTGTCATGGAATCTGTGGAGGGATGCAGATGAAATATAGTTTAAGAAACAGTGCCAGCACTAGCTCCGTCTAGTGCCAGATATTGAGCAGACAGGCTAATGTAAGGCAGCAAAGCCTGCTAGGTAGGTTAGAAGGGCTGAACCCTCTGCTCAGAGTGAATGTATGTCTCTTGACAGGTGCCTTCTGTGCAAGAGTTTCCTTCAGTTCTTCTGCGGTGGTTTCCATTGGAAAACATATGGAAGCGCTTCCGCTAAAGGCAGCTTGCAGCGAGGGCAGGGCTTATGTCTGAGCTTATGCGTGTCTGTGGGGTGTGAAACTTGTCCCAGCATGGCTTGTTAGGCAGAGCACTTAAAAGCCCTGGACTGGAAGGCACTGATGTGTGTGGTCTTGGTGTCAGGCTGTGTGCATTAAGTGCTGTGAGTATGTGACTTGTTGGGGGGTATGGTTATATGGTTACGATTACGATTACATCATGGCCCCTCAAAGGGGGCGCCCGTACGGAGCCAACCTAGGCTCCATGGGCAGAAATACTGGAACCTGGTCCATCAGAAGTGAATGTCTCAGCAATATCACCTCTTGGTCCAGAAGAAAAGGTATCGAAAATACGACCTTGCCATTCATTCCCGAATAATGACAAATCAAAGTAAGGATTATAGTCCTCACATTCCTCCGACCTCCGAAATTCCATGCATTCATAAACAAACTTTGCAACTTATATGGGGATCATGTATCCCAGGATGTGGGGAAGCAGGCGCGGGTTACTTGTGGTCGAATCTGGAGGGTATGTGGCGGCAGGTTTGTATTCAAGGCCTTTAAGTATGGCTATGTGTGGTTGAAGTTGACTTTGAAACAAAGTCTGCTGGAATCCACATAACGGTACTCATAGGACATGAGCGCAAAGTGCCTTCATACACGCCCCAGGTAGTGGACAGGAATTGGCTTTGAAGGTATTTTGTATCCACCTGCATGGATGAGATCGGACTTCGTGACTAACGGATGCTGTAATTCTGCCTGCTTGGTTTCTCTGCGTGCACACCTTTCATTAGGGGGCAAGGTAGTGTCGCGTGCACTCAGCAGCTGTACGTCTTTGATCTTTGGTATGTATACCTGCTTATGCTCATCGTTTTTGAGATCCGTTTGTACGTACTGAATCAACATTTGTGAGGCTGTCATAAAAGAAAGTATAAATGCACAACGCATGCTCTACTGCAAAAGGTGTGCAGTGTGGTTTGGTGGATCCCATTGGCTGGAGTAGCATGCTGGTAGATTGTGCATAGAGTGTAGGGCAAGCAAAAATTTATCATCAGTGTTGGCTTTCACCCATCAATTGCCAAATTGTGACACCTCAATGTTTGTTTGTTGTGTTTGTGCATGGTGTCCCGCTTGTGAAAGTTTCTTGCAGGATGACTTCTACTGTAGATATTCAGTGATTTTGAGCTCCATCCTATCCTGCTTGTGCACGGGTGCTATACTAGTGGCCGTTGCAGGGCCGCATGTGTGTAGATGTGCCGTTGGCATGTACTCAATGTGAACAATGGGTATCTTATCATTCGGTATCGGGAACCCTACATGGTGCTGCAGTTGGCTCACGGCAGTTCAGTTCTGCTGCCCATCACTGTGATAAGGGATTGTTCCGTGGGCTCTTTGCAGACTCGTAGGTCTGCAAGTGTGGTCACGGTTGGTCTCCATTTGAAAACATACCCATTTGACATCGCGGTCATTGCGGCCCTGCCGCCATCTGCTTTTTCGGATGGGAGCCTTCGTGTCGCCGATGTGCGTAGGGTGTTCCAGAAGCATCTCAGCAACTTCTTCCAGATTATTTACCGGTCTTCCCCCGCGCCTAAAAGAAATGGGGCACGTCGAGAAGCCGGCAGTAGCGACCGACATGGAGCCCGGCCGCTGAGCCCTGGCTGAGCCAGCACCAACCGAAGAACCAAACCACGCCGTTCAACACAACGCAACAAGGTTGCCAAGTAATGCCTGCATTTCACGTGTGGTACTCCAAATGTACGCCACCTTGTGGTCAAGCAGCTACAATGTTCAGAATGTTGATGGACCGCAATTCTCAGTGAGCTCAACTGGATCAACTAAAAAGCTGTAAGTGACCGTTAATTGGCATCAAGAAAACCAGAGATCAAACCATCCCGATGTATGCAAATAGATGCCAAGCCGAAGCATACATAGTCCTCCCGCAACTAAACATGCTCCTGCAGAAGGACCTCAGTTGGTTAGTAAACTACTCCTTCAGTCATTGCGAAGTGGATGCATCAGCAGGGTGAGCCCAACAACAAGCAACTCAATGAGCAGAAACCTGGCCCAGAATGAAGAACAAGATACCGCCTGACTGCCACAACATACCACACTCATGGCGCTAACACAAGGCACTCACTCACTCTTGCAAGCACGGCAAAGCAAATGGTTAGGCATGCAAGCATGCACATAAATCAAGACTGCATGATCAGCGCTTGAGCACAGAGCTCACGGTATGTACATGAACAGAGAGTGGCATACCAAACAGGAGCCTTGACATGTTACTGCACATGCTTAGGGAGAATTTCAATCATCAAGCACCAAACCCATCCCTCTGTTAGGCCAGCTCACGCACGTCTTCCCCACCCAGACCCAAATCACGCCCCCAAAGTCCCACCTCCAACCTCAGCACTCCCTGCTAAACCTGACTCCCGAGCTCCTTACACACCACCACCCGAATTGGTATATCTGCTACTGAATCCCCAGCAATGCAGTTGTGACAAGGAAAGCTGCAGCATCTGCATACAAAGCAGCAGCAAACTGCTGATAGCCAGTCATCACATTCATGATCTCCTGCAACCCAGGAACCAGGGCTATCAGGTTGACCTGCCGTAACCGCCAGGGCACAGCCGTACTGCTTTGTAGTGCTGCATTCCTCAGTAGGGCTCCTGGCTTGAGGTAGTACAATGCTGCTGCTGCTGACAGGATGAGGCTGACATCCAGTACCCAAAGCACTAGCAGGGGACGAAGATGGAGTGCGTGGAAGTCTATGTAGTGCCGTACAGCTGCATAGGCAAGCAGCGCTGCCAGAAGGAACCGGAAGAGTTGTGTGCCTTGGACAGCAGCCGTCAGGGCATGGGTGTAGTGCACACCTCCTCCAGCTATTGCCCCTTCTGCTGCTGCTGCTGTTTGTGGGGTTACATCTTCTGCTGCAGTCCCCAGTGTTGAAAGGCCCCGCAACGTAGCAGAGGGCTGCTGCTCCTGGCCCGGGCGGAACCGCTGCCTCAACCCCTCGATGTTGGCTGATGCTGGACAGGCACCTTCTGGTTCTAGGAATCCTGCTGCTGCTGTGGTAGTGGGTGCTTCTGCTTGGTTCAGGGCTGCATGTGCGCGGTTTAGGCTTGAACCAGCTGCTGCTAACATTGCTTCTAACTGCTGCTGCTGCTGTTGCTGTTGTTGCTGACCCTGGGTGCTGCTGGCGATTTGGACTTCTGGTGAATCCAGGACGCCAGAGAAAACATTTTCTGTACCGCGCTCGGTCGTTAGGTCAGCTTCTGCAGCAAGCAGATGTATGGGCATCAGCTCTACAGCCATTCGAGAAACAAGAGGGCCCGGGTAGTGTGCAGAAGCTCAGTCGAGCAACGTGCATGGTCGCTAAGCTCACCAGGGACCTCTGTGTAGACACCTGTGATTGCTTGCAGCCTGTCCCTTTGCCTCGCGAGAATCTTTTGCCGTCTAGCCTCTGCTCGCTGCCGAGCATCCCCAGCGTCCGACATACTGGGCTGCTGGTCCTTCACGACTGCGTGGTCCAGCTCCAGCGGATGCTTAATTTGTTGAGCAGAGGACATACAAGCAGGGCCTTTCTAAACAGGCCACAAGTACGCTTGCGGAGAGTACAGGCAACAAGTACGCTGATGGCTGGAGCGGAGAGCAGCGAGTATTCAATAGCCACAAGACGATGGTCTGCTTTCCAAGTAGAATGCAGGCATCCGTTGTACAGTGGGCTTCTTGCAAGGGGGAGGCTACTTCTCAAACACCGTGCCACGTCTGCACTCCTGCTGGACCTGCAAGCAGAGCCCTGGCCTGGCTCAGTGACTCCCGGTCGTCCCGGTAAGACATTGCTGCCGCTTCCAAAGCATGAAAGCGCCACCGTCATCTGGCATCCAAGAAGGAATCCAGGTCAGCGGGCTCCCTTTCAATAGGTTGGCTCTGGACACTTTATGCAGATCCAGTGTTTGAGTGCGTCCTGACAACCCAGCTTTCTGGAGGCGGAACAACTTCAGCTAATTGCCTTATCATGAGCAGTGGTCAAGGCTTAATCCACCGGCACGAGGAGATCCGTTTGGCCCTGCG
This sequence comes from Pseudopediastrum boryanum, assembly GCA_963556185.1. NCBI lineage: Eukaryota > Viridiplantae > Chlorophyta > Chlorophyceae > Sphaeropleales > Hydrodictyaceae > Pseudopediastrum > Pseudopediastrum boryanum. Next base: position 6,685,415 of record OY744494.1, read on the forward strand.
CTTCTTCTTGCAGAGTCTCCACAAGTACAAGCGTCTGGGGGCTGTGCCCGATAAACAGCGCATCCTTTACGACTTTGCCCGGTACAAGGGCCTTACCCCGGTCATCGATCAGCTGTCAACCAAGCCTCCGCAAATCAACCCCCCAAGGGACGTATGACCTCCCAGAGTCAACCCTTGCCTTGGTGGCAGCCTGCACTTAACAACGCAGGCTCTGCTCTACAAGGCTTGCAGCACAACATCCAGCGCTTCGCTGACCAGCTACATCGCCCACGAAGCCCTCCCCATGCCTCCATGACAGCGGTTCACCAAGCTCCTTACCTGCAGCAGGGACCACCAACCCAAAGACAGCAGCAGCAAATAGCCGGCAGCAGCAGAGGAGCAGTCAAGCCCGTCACGAAAGAGGAGCTCGGGCGTGCAACTTGGACTTTCTTGCACACGTTAGCAGCTCAGTTCCCAGAGCACCCCACTAGGCAGCAGCAGCGGGATGCACGTAACCTCATGGAGAGCCTCACCAGGATCTACCCTTGTGCAGACTGTGCACAGCACTTTCAAACCATCGTAAAGTGAGTTCCAGTGTCCAAGGGAGAGCTGCCACAATAAGGAAATTCAACATTTCACCAAGAAGTCGCTGTGATAACAGCTCGCACCGTTCCAGCTCATATAACATATAACCATCTATGTGCACCATCGAGAAGAGGCCAGGCAGGGTAAATAAGTAATTAAAATAATAATAAAATAATTTAACCATCCATGCTTGCGAATATGCATGTCTTCGTAGCCTCAGTCTGGGACCACACCTCAGCAAGGACATATTCCATGAGCACATGCATGACAGACGGGAATTGTAGCAGCCTAATTTAAAGCTGCGCTTTTGATGTAGCTGGCCAGGTATTACCTTTATCGATCTGCTCAGGCACACAGCCTTCGTAGAGGACCATACAGCAGAGTGCAGGCGAATCCAGAGCCAGCCACTCCATTGAGCAAAAGTGGCTTGGACGTGTGCAAGTGTAAAAGAATTCTAAAAGTGTGTTAGTTTGCATGCTGTGATGAATGATCCATCTTGACTCCCTCAGCTGCTGGCGAAGACGTCAATGACATGGGGGAACATTTCATGGTGCAAATAGCACTTCAGCATGGGAGGACGTACTCTTTATGCTTTTAGTCCTCCTGTGTGGAAGTTGTGTGCGGAGAGAAGGCGCTATCAACACTGTGTTGTGATGTTATCATGCTAAGATCACATGCGATAATGGATCACGCCGAATGACATGGTTTGGTCCTGTTGTACTTGGCCTCGCTATTGTGTGTGCACATGTCAAAGGCTTTGCGGGGGAAGTGGCGGCCAAATTTCAGGAAGTGACCATAGTCTGGTCGTGTTAGGAATGCTACCTTACTGTTTTTTCGTATACGGTATGAGGTACATGATATTCAGAGCTTGCTGCTGCCTTGTAACATGCTTTGTAGGAACGACCCCCCTGTGGTCAGCTCAGGTCGAGAGTTTCAGATGTGGATGTGCCGGGCACATAATACAGTGAACCGCAGCATTGGCAAGCCCACCTTCAATTGTGAGGTTGCTGCTGCACGCTGGACACCCCTGGAGTGTGATGTCACAAATTCTTGCGACATGACTGTGGGCAAAGGCAAGTGAGCAGCTTGGAGCGGAAGTAGAGCAGCAGTTGCTCTGGTTTGTTGCTCTGTCGGCTTGTAGCTGAATACATGCTTGGGTAGCAGTGCTGGTGGGATGGTTTGGAAAACATTGGATCCATGTCTTTGGATCCATCCGATGGTGTGTTTGGTCGGTTTGATCTAGCAGTCCCCTCGGGGGTGCCACACCTTTATTGTATGTTTGTTGGTGTTAGTGTTGCTGCTTGAGTGCACCACAGCTGTCCTTGGGTCCGGTCGCCCCTGCTGTAGGGAGGATCTACTGCAATCACTGAACCGGAGACGTCTATGGTACCGTGGGGATCTGTCAATGTTACTGCATGCTGCTGGTGCGGCTTGGGGGTGAATGTGTGAGGACACATGTGTGGATGGCGCTTATCATCTAATGATGTGCTTGCTAATACATCTTCCAGCAGACTTGTAATTTGTATTGGACCGGTCTGGTCAGTGTATTAGAATAAGGGATCAGAAAGGTAGGTGGATGGATGCAGCAGATGTTTATGTGACGATGATATCATGCCGTACAGACAGTGACGGTGGTGCAATACACTACACTAGTTTATCACGGGGTTTGAAGTTTCTCCCTAGCTTGCCAACAACACGCGGCAGGGCAGGTGCTTGTGCACACACAACTTACCTTTGCAGATGATGCACCGTGTGATATCTAGGTAGCTACTAGCTGTTTCAGATTGCGGGTGGTGGTGATCTGGATACTCTTATGTCAAGTATGCAGGGAAGGGGTGGCGGTGTTGTGCACAAATGCAGTCTCATCTCTTCATTCACCATTCATGTTACATATATCTATCAAACAAATGCAGCACGTCTAATACGCTAAGGTTGGGGGTACAGCACTATAGTACTTGCTCCATGCTTCATAGAGTTCCATCAATGTGGTGTGTGGCGGGGCGGGGCAGCACCACCCAGACCCACAAGGAGCCAACATATGCTCCAAGCCTTCAACAGCATACTGAAGGTTCATGTCCCCGGCCTCTTCGCATATATATATGTGCTTTAAATGGAATGAAAATGTATTCTGATTGCGGCATGCTGGTGGCATTCCTAGGTGCAAACCACAAGCCGGGTTCAAAATGAAGCCCAGCACCTGGCCCACTGCTTGCTGCTGCTGCTCCGTGCATCCACACCCCCTGCCCTGCTGCGGCTGTTGCTGTGGCTGCTGAGGATAAGATAACAAACATTTAGGGTGCGGCAACCGCAAAGGGCTGCTAGGTCGAAACGATCAAACACACCATCGGATGGATCCAAACACAATGGCTTCCAGACCACCAACCACGCAGAACTGATACCGAAACATGTATCCAGCCAAGACAGAGCCCATGATCAAGAACACCACCCACTCCTCCATTGGTTGCGATGGCATGGCAAACACCCAGTGCTGCTGCCAGGACCACTGCCACCTCCACTTGCTGATGGTCCTAATCCAGCAGGACGCCCTACTTCTCCTCCTCCTCCTCCAGCAGCTGCTGCTGCTGGTGGAGGAGGTGCTGCTGCAGAGCTGCTGATATTAACCCCTGCAATACCCCCCGCAGCAATCACCAGCTCCACCCTCCCATGCACATGATGTGACACCTCCATGTGACCCCCTGGGCCACCCGGCGGCTGGTGGGTGTAACATAACATAACAAACATTTAAGGTGTGGCAACCGCAAAGGGCTGCTAGGTCGAAACGACCAAACACACCACCACTAGCAGCATCTGTGTAATATGGCAGCATCTGACCCCCCTGGGTCTGGTCATGCTACGCAACAGCATCACTCCCTCCAGCCCCACCACCGCTAGCAGCAGTTGCAAAAGGAAAGCCTAGAGCAGCAGTACTGGGGCTGTACTGCTGGCTGGCTCTGAGATTGACGGGATGTGGTGTTCAGTCTGTTGCCAACCCTCCCTAGCTTCTTGTATGCAGCCACACGTTCAACAACAAGGTATGGTTGACATCCTGACCCACCTCCACTGCCAGACAGGCCAGGAAACAGCATGCACTATATGACTGACGGTTTGAATACCTACACGAAGTCTAGTCTGGTCAGAAAAAACTGACTGACTTATATCCATTTCGACAATCTAACTCGTTCCTATCTTCGCCACCAAGCAAGGACCATTGATCGCCACAACACTATATCAAACCAACTCTGCATGCGCGTATGAATGAGGCGCAGAGATGGAATGCATGGCCTCAACTTCCATGCCATAAATCCCATACTCAAAAGCCCATCCCCACCATGCCGCTACGTTGGCCTTCTCCTGCTAGAAGCCAGAATTGCAGCAATGTGACACAACTTCGGCTTAAGAGCAGCACACATCAGCTGTCAACCACGCCTTCCATTGCTGAAGCATCTGCAGCTGCAGTGCAGCTGATGGTACTGCTGGTAAATTACCAGGGTTCAAGGTCCTTGTGTTTCGGTGTTTCTTGTGTTACTCTCTACGGTAAAGGGCAACGCAAGAAACACTAGGACGCAAGGAACTTGAACCCTGGCGGTGTCCAACCAGACTGTGTGTGTGGTCGGGCACAGCCAAGGGTTCAAGTTCCTTCATCTCATGAAGCGGAGGTTCATGTTGGGCCCCTCTCAGGCAGCCAACAACTCCTGCCAATCAAACAATCTGCAACCCTAGTAAATGGTTTCGGCTTCCACCAGTCACGGGTGTGGGACAAATTGGAGTTCACAACCCAGACAAGAAGCCCCATACCCTGGATAAATTTGTGTAGCCCTCTTTTGTGCAACTTCCTCACATATGGGACGGCAAAGAGGGAGGAGCTGCGTCTTGCACATAGAGCCCTAAAAGAAGAGCCTAGTATGAAAGGCAACAGACCATGCCCAGCAGCACCCCCTACTGGGGTACCCAGCAATAGGATGCCCTCATGATGATTTTGTGTGCGGTTGTGGACTCTACTCGTTGCCAGCGCCCAGACATCACATCCATGGCATTCCAGGATAGTGGAATCGAAGCATGTGGTCTCTGGCAGGCTGCCACTCTAGGGACTCCCTAAACTGCCCAGGATCAGCCAGTCACGTGGCCAGCCTGGATTTAGAATTTGGGGGCAGCAGGGAGGATGGTAATCAGGAGTACCTGGAGGTGCCAGGGGCCCTTGCGATGAAGCTCCCTGTAGTGAGCGGTGGAGGCTTTGCTGAGGGCTGCACTCCGTACTACACTGGATGAAGCCACCCCTGCAGCCTTGCAAGCAGCTGCCGCAACAACAGCAGCTGCAGGGTCAAGGGCACCTGCTGCTGCTGCTGCAAATGGGTGCCTCAAGGGGTTGGGAAGGTTGCTTTGGCCGGGAGCTATTCCTTTGGGTAGATGGAATTGTAATGCACCTGCAGGGGGGGTAGGATGAAGCATAGAGAATTTGAGGTAGGGCAAAAGGAAAATGCGGTGATGAGGAGGAATGGGCAATGAATATGATGATCTACGAAAGGGGATGGGTGAGGGATGGGGGTGGAAAGGGGCTCGGCCCGATATCAGCGAGGCAAAGCCAAGGCGAGGTGAGCGAGAGGGAAAGATGAGGGCTCAGGAAGGGGAGCGGAGGTCAGAGGGCTGAGAGGCATCTGTACTAGCAGGTACACATAACCGGAAATTGCAGGAGGTATGGGACACGGAACTGAGCAGTCATCAGGATATTCATTCCTGTGCTGCCATATGCACTCCCCTGGAGCCTGATTTAAAACCAATGACGGCTGCAAAGGCTGTCTTCCTTCGCCACCATGCCTTCAGCTCCCTCACCAGTTTCTTTACACTGTCGTCCTTCATATCCCACCCCTGAATCACTTCCCATCGCCTCCACCATCCTATTTCACCCACTCCCCTGCAACAAACTTTCAAAACCATCCCTTCCCAGCCCTTCACATATGTTACACGAACCCCCCCCCCCTTTCATCTAGCATCTAGAAGCTGAGCCACAGCATTCCAACCATCACTGGCGTCCCCCCCCCCCCCCCGGGTTTGTGCCCAATGTGACAACCCCCAGGCTCCCACCTTCCCTCCAACCCCTTCCCATGCTCCCACTCCCGCCACTGAGTGGACGCGGGGCGGTTAGCTCTGTGTAGGTTCAAGGGACAGGCGGTACTAGCATATGAGGTGCGCCCCCCCCCCCCCCCCTCTCCCGACCCCTCACCTCTGCCCCTGCCCCCCATGCCCTTCCTATGGCCCCACTTTTTCCCCAGCCTCCTCCCTCCCCCCCACCCCACCCCTTCCCATGGCCCAGGTCCCACCCAGGCTTTCCCCCCGAAAGCTGAGCCGCACCCCCTAACCCCCAGGGCCCCCCCTCCCCCCCCTCACCTCTGCCCAGAAGCTGAGCCGCACCCCCCTCCCCCCCAGGGCCCCCCCTGCCCCCCCGCCCTCACCTCTGCCCAGAAGCTGAGCCACACCCCCCTCCCCCCCCCCCCCTCACCTCTGCCCAGAAGCTGAGCCACACACCCCTCCCCCCCTCACCTCTGCCCAGAAGCTGAGCCACACACACCTCCCCCCCAGGGCCCCCCCTCCCCCCCCTCACCTCTGCCCAGAAGCTGAGCCAAAGTATTCTGTCCATCACAGCTGGTTCCCTTGGTTCAATGCTGATCACACTTTGCTCCAGGAAGCTGCTGACCACACATATGCGCACACCATAAGCATTTGCTGCAGCCTGGAGGGTCACGTGGTCACCCCACACACCTGGACGAGACATGGAGCTGTGCAGGGCAAGGAAAGAGGGTAGCGGTGAGAATGTATAAGGGAAACAATCGGGCTGGTTTATACACGTAGAAAGCAACAGAGGGGAGCTGCAGGGCCTTCTGCAATGAGATGGCTGAACAATAGACGTTTGTACTGTGCTCATACACACCCATAAACACACTATTTGCAGAAAAGGAAGTGTGTTTATATCCAAGCTTTTTGATCTCGACTGGTTATATTTATTCCTAACCCACAAAATGTGGCATTTGGCCCAGCAGCCAGCAAATAACTGCATTTCAGCTCTGCTCCCATTTGCTGGGTCTCTCCCTGACTGAATTCAAAGTCCTCACCCCCTCAAACCCTAATCTGCAATTCTTGCCAGCCCCACACCAGAAAATCTGCACAAGTCAAACATTCTGTGCATGCCCCCTTCTACGAACATTTGGTAACCCACATTATCTCATTACACATCATAGTATCAAATACACGTAAAAAAACCACGCCCCACAATGACGACACTTTCGGCAGGGGAACAAAAGTGAGTGGTCGGAAACTGCTCAGAAAGCTCAAAAACACACTCAACCTGCACTGTGCAGTAATTGAACAACCCGTGAGCTCTTTCAACCGCAAACCAGCAGAACATATGTATTAGCACCAACTCCTTTTGAGTGCACACTGAGCTCCAATGGTCTGTTTGTGTGGCTGCAGCCCTCTTATGGTTGCCACACTTCACATGTTTGCTTGTTCGTTATCCCAAAGCTATCCCAAAGGGAGCACCAGCTCCAGCAAGCCTAACAGCTGCTAAGAACGACCCCTCCCAGCAACCAGTCATGCTGCAGCAGGTAAGCCCTGAACCCCTTGCCCCCTTTACCTGCAGTACTTGTCATAGTCCATTGTTACATAGGGTTGATATCTGTCAGGTTCAGCCCTCAGCTGCTCCACCACCTTCTTACGAACCTCCAGGTGGTGCTGGGCACTTCTGAACAGCTGGTCGGACAGTGACCTGAACTGCAAGCATCACAGACATTAATCAGTCAATCACAACAGAAAACCAGCTACGCCAAAGGGTCGTTCAAAATCATGCAGCACACGGCCCGTGATGACTGGAGTCGCACAACGCACATGCCAGCCAACCATATGGACAGCCCTTGTACAGCTGAACCAGTTCCGCCACACACAACAATGCAACAGAGAGTTGAAGCCAGACGCCACGGCGTGCACACCAAGAGGGCAGTACAACTGGAGACCTATACTGATGGACGCATGGGTTAAGGGAACCCCTCAGGCATGAGCACAACCCTGGATAACAACTATAGAATACATATTTTAGTTATTATCTCGGGTGTGAGTGTTACAATCCCTGTATGTAAAACCCTATTCCACCCCCGGCCTCACCTGGCAGCTCCCATCCCCCAGCACCTCCTTCTCTTTCAATCCATAGAAGTCCAGGCGCAGCAGCAGACGCTTGCGGTCCTCACTCACGTACTGCTGAGAAGGAGCTCTGAAGGGGTTGATGCGCGGGATCAGCTGCAGGGAGAAGCAAGGCATGCTCAGAAGCTACCTCAAGGCCCGCCTGTCCTTACATACATCTACGAGGGTCTCCTTAGGACCTCCGCCCCTGTTTCTTCAAGAGCAGGGCAGCCAGCTTCAGAGGTGATGGAGAAGACATGGGGTCTGATGCTGGCAAACAGGCCGAAAACCGTTAAACCATGCAGTTGACATAGAGAAGAATGGCTTTCTAGCTGCTACGTCAAGATGCCTATGAGTAGCACACTGTAATCTGCAGGGTTTCCAGTAGCTGTCAGTAAGATCTCTCCGTAGTGAATAGCATTGTAAATTCGGACTGACTCAGCTCAGTCTTTTGGCCAATGGTCACTGCAGCCTTTAACGGTCCCCTTGCCACGCTCTCTCAAGATCAACATCAGATCTGGCAAGGTGCCCACTTCATATGAATTCAATTACATCTTGATACAAGGCATATGCTTGTCTGAGGGTATTAGCTGTAATAATTCCAGGTGCGCAATGGTTCTTAAGTCTCAATATGCACTCACCTTCCGTATCCCTCCCAGGCAGAGTTTTGAGCTGAGCACCTGGTCCCAGGGGTCCTCCTTGCATATCAAAGGAGGGACTCCACCTGTAATGCAATGCACCACAATGATCAGCAATGAGAGCTCGGAGGTGAGGGAGGCTTGGACCAATTCAACAGGGCTGGTCGTTGGAGGTTTTGAAGCAACGCAATATGAGCAGCAAGCCCTACCCTACCTAGCACTAAGGTACAACCCCACTGCAATGGCTTGGTATCTGATTCGGACCAAAGAGCTGTATGCAATCGAGGCTAGCTTGAGCTGGCAAACAAAAATGCCCTACTGTCATGCATGGAGGTGTGGTAGCTACTTCTCTTTCTTGCATACACCATAAAATCACGCAGCAAACATTACGCATTGCCATCCTGGGTTCTAACAAAGACCCACAGAAAACTACTGCGTATTAACCGTCATAGCTTTAGGTAGTTGGTGCTGAGGCTTACAGTAGTTGTCCACCTCGTCCTCCTGGGCTTGCAGGGCCAAGGCATGATCCCATGTCGTGTCAGGAGCATCTTCACCTTCCGCCAGCGCACGTGCTATCGCATAGTCGTCGAGAGTCTCTCCGCTACTCCATTGATGGCTGAGCGGAGCTGCCTGATAGCTGAGCTCGTAAAGATCGTCTGCTGATTGGGCCATAAACCTATCACCAAGGCAGGAAGAAGGGAAGAAGACCGGGCCAAGCCCTTCACCCTTCCGAGAAAGCTAGTGTGTAGCCAATAATGTTAGCACAGCTGCATGTCAAAGCAATGTAATGAAGCGAACTTCCTTGTTGGACTTTACGACGAGGGCACTTAGGTGCTGCTGTGCCAGCAGGAACGTTCACAAAAAATGCCGCAATGAAGCAATAGCTCCATCCAGGAACTGATTTTACACGGAGGTACCCACTGCCAGGTATTGAGATGACAAAACACAACAAAACAAACAAACCCTGACGCTAAACCCTGTAGGGCCGAAGTTTAGGGCTCAGCCTTCCCCCTAAACAGGTTTCAGTAACTAATACCTACACTTATAACCTAAACCCTAAACACCCTAAACCCTAAACCCTAATACCTCCACTTATAACCCCTGGTGCCCTCAATGTTACGACGAGGATGCAGCTGCCATCAGCTTTCCATGAGTGTGTGCTCGTCCAGGTTGGAGCAAGCGCTAATATGCCTTGAAAGGGCTAATGCAGCAGTTGCAGGACGTCGCAGGAACCCGCAAGCATATGAGGGTCACCGGAATGGGCAATACAGTCTTCCCCCAGTACCATCAGCTGCGACCATCAAGCTCGCTCTGCGGGCTTCGTGACATACTGGATATACGCTGCGACTACTTCAATGTTAATAGTGCCAGATATGGTGCCTTTATAGAGTAAGCCTCAGGAACTCCCAGCTCGTACAGCATCACTTGTAGCAGCACCACCCAGGTTTATACAAGTCTATTCCCTTCGTAAGAGGAATAAAGTTTCATCCACCAAGCAAGAGGTTCCATATTCTACGACCTGCATTTTGTCCACAACCATGGACACTACCCCGGCCACATCAGGGTACCTCCCACTCCCATCAGCTTGCACACGGCACATGAGCTCTTCTTCCGTGTACTGCAGATCGTTCAATTGAGATTCCAGCAGCTGTGGAGGCATGAAGTGAGAGCCTGCAGCAGCTCTAACTTGCAGGGCTTGTGCCAACTGCTCGCGAGGAGGATCCAGCAGAACCTGGAATCAGCAAGACATGCAAGAGGTGTAACCTCAGCTTCAGTTAGAGCTTTAGCTCTTTCTGATACTTTAGATCCTATATACAGCTGGTCTGCATCTGTTTGGGGCAACTGCACACAGTCAGAGCGTGAGCCTCTCCTAGCTAGCTACAGTGGACTAAAGCCCCAAGAGAGTTGATGAATTGCTCCTCACAATAGCCTGTCCCTTGCATTGCATTGTATTGACGGCCTGGGCATGTATGTCCTTTGCATTCCCCAGTCTAAGCGATGCATATATATGGGCCTGCAGTGCTTCTACCTACAGCAAAACCACTGCTGGTCCAGCATGTTGCAATACACACTGCAGTATATTTCATGTAGGGCTGTTACTATCCTTCCTGAGTATACCATGCAAAGATTCTGTAGGCCCCACATTTCAAGCTGTCCTCAGGGACAGCAAGGTAGAACAATAACATGGGATGCTTTTGGCATGCAGCAAGAGGTTATGTTGACATACGCGTTGACATGTTGAGATCCAGTAGGTAGGACCAAACCATGTCCGGGTGACTTGTTCCAACCAAGCCATACACACACAACGTTTTTTGGAGGTAGGGAGGCGGCACCACCACCACCAACACCAAGCCAAACACAGCTATTGAAGGCCCAATAGATTAGGGGAGGCATGCAGACAACAAGAACAAGGACACACCTGTCTACATACAGTCAGCAAAATAAATACAGTAGCACCAGCACAGAAAAACACTACAGAAAAGAGCAACGGGGCTCTCTTTTCAGCCGGACTCGATTGCCGGCACAAGCATTTGTGAGCGTACACAGGCACGGTGTGCAGATGCACAGCCGCTTATGCGAAACAAAAAGATCCTCTACAAGAGATGCAAGACTACACAACAGAATTGCAAGAGATGGAAAGACACAATGCATCATGGCATGTCGAGTAGAGCACTATGTTGTAATACATGGGAGACCCATCCTGTGGTATGCTCCTAATGGCACTGCGGCCGGGTACTCACGAAGCATACTCTGTCAGGCTTCCCCTCCTGGTCTTGTCCCCTTAGCACCTCCCTGTAGTGAGGTTTCAATGCAGAGCACGCCAACACAAGGCCTTCACCCCTGGACAATCAACCAAGACATATGCAGGTGAGGATGCGTGCATACAATCTTAGGACAACCTTGATGGCCTATGTACCAGAGTTTTGCTATTGCTTGCAATGAGATTGAGCGAAGCAGTACAACAGGATGAAAATGGTCCCATCAAACTGGGGTGCTGGTACCGCCACTCACAGAGGCAAACTCAGGGTAGACATACATACACATCTAATTAGAGCAAGCACTGCTGACAGCCGGCCACTAGAAACCATTCCTGGCACAGGAAAAACACAGCAAGGACTAGCGGACTATCAGGACAAACCTGCAGATCAGACCCAAGTCACCACACCGTGTAAATCACATCACTTTGCAGAATGGGAAGCAATTTCACTAGCCCGCCATTTGACTCGGAACAAGGTATTGCCATGCCTGTAAGACCACTGGGTCCAGTGAGCTCTATCAAGTGTGAGGAGCATGATTGGGGTGTAAACTGCAGCACTACATCTTGACACTCCTGCCCACAGCTAACAGACATAAGCGCAGACCCCGGCAATGCTTTTGCAACGGCAGGATCTGTCGTTTTACAATACGAGGCGCGGTGCAAGCGGGTGTAAAGCTGAGCTTCATGCCTAAGGTCTGCAAGCTACCTGCTATGAGAGCCTTGAATGATGCTTCTAAGCACTTGCAACCAGGGCAAGCGATCTGCATCGTTCAGAGGGTTACCCTGAGACATCTTGCCTGCAGCATTGCAGAACAACAGTAGTCAAATCCGAAACAAGGGACAATGGGGACCATGTTCAAATGCAACATGGCTGTTCCATACGGCCATGCACATTAGTGATCCCTTGCATTGGGCATGGTATGCTGGCTGGGCCCCAGCTTGCATGTGTGCTGTTTGGTGAGTGGTCATACCAGCACTCTGGGATGCTGGTGCCAATAACTTTAGTGCTTGCCAGGAGTGGTAACCTACGGATGTTGCTCTCAGGGTGGAAGCTATCTCCATCGGCAAAGGGGCAGCCCAGAGTTTCTGCAAGGGCCCGACCAACTGTGCTGCAGTGTAACAGGGGTGGGCTCAGTCTGCTACAGAGTCAAGGTCGTTCCTTGTAAGGATGTGCGCACCTTTTGCCGCAGCCACACACGCCCATGACGACAATCGTCATAGGCATACTACGCCTAGCAGGCTTGTAAACCTCCTTTCCAGCCATTGTACATTTTACTTGACCGTTACAAGCATGGCCCATGCGCTGGGGAGGGTTCGAGAAGGCGCGGGTGCGTATATCGATACACCGCATCTGCACATAGCATTGCTTACGCTTTCATGACAAGAATATGTCTCATGCTGCCTATAGCTCCTGCGATTTAGCTACCCAAGTCCTTCCTGTCAGAGGGGAAATGCAGCGAGGTCACAGTGGACCGGGACGTATCTGAGCATGCTCGGACCCACAGCGGTTGCTATCTGGAGATCCATATTTTACCCTCCAGGGAAATCCAAAACGCACTGTCATCAAACATGAAGCAATACACGAGTCACGGAGTGCCATCAAGCAATACAAGCACTAGACTCATTGATCCAGGCAAAACACCACCTTTCAAGAGCCCTAGCTCCAACCTGTAAAACAAGTCCATTAATATATAAGCCTACTACACGCACGAGCTGCAGTGCAATAGGGGCATCTGCAAGGCTCTCAGATCACCAGCCCCTCCGCCACCAAGACAACACTCAGCAAGGGGAGCCAATGCAAACCGAAAGATCTGAGCAACGCCAGATGCTCTCATGATCACACACCACCCGCGCTACCAGGGTACCCTCACCCCTCCCTGTACATAGATAGGCAGAGCACCATAACCATACCAGCGTATAGCACCAGTCTCTTGTCAAGCTAGCAACCTGCTTCCCAACCACTAGGTTGCCTCTGTCTGCAGCCAACCAGGCTTCTACCGGCTTCCTCAGTGGCAGTAGCAGCACAGCTGCTACAGAAAAATTGGCAGGGCGCCTGCCTGCAAACTGTCATCCGCCTCCTCTAGATACAGAGCAATTATAACACAGATTTACCCCTTGCACCCCACCCGGAGCCCAACAGTCTATGCACTCCAGGTATCCATTATAACATTTGCAGAACATATTCTGCAAATAACGCATAATCTTACGTCACCTTCCTGTTCATGTTCTTCAGCCCGAATCCTATACATGTCATGAATATGGTGCTGCTGTTCCTCTCAGTCTTCAGGTCAAACATCACGTTGAAGAAGTCCTTCAGATGGCGCAAGCACTGTACTGCTTGAGGGGTCAAGGGGCCCAACCGCACCTGCAACCATTAGCAGCAGCAGCAGCTCGACAATGCAAGTGAGCCGGACACGCCAACCCCATCGCAGCGCAATAATCTGCATCACTTGCAAGGCTCATCACAACACAAGGTAGTGAGCCACGACTGGCAGCCTAGCAAGCATGATAGAAAGAAGTTTATTGAAACATATTTTTAAAAGCATATTTTTCTATGGAAACATATTCCTAAAAACATATTATAAAGACATGCTTGCTCTATTGGAAGTGCCTACTTGCCATATTTCAGAGCCCTTCCATACTAATGCCATCTTTCAAACGTGTGAATAAACTGCTCAGCAAAATCTCTCCTCATTGTCACAAGCAGCTGAATCAGCAACATATAATCAACTACAGACTGCCGATTGCTGCTGCACTGGGGGCCACCCGTGACGGAGCCAACCTGTGCAATGTGGGCATGCACTGAGCACTCAACGCGTGAATCACAAGCTGCAGCCTCTCGCCTCCAAGGCCAGTCAGCCTCTACTGCATGGGAATCATCTACCCGCGGACAAAGGCCTACAGGTTCTGCTGTGTGCCACCATCCCTCTTCTAACAACCACCTTTGCTAACATTGTGTCACCCCTCTTGGTATCCCCCCCCCCCAGGCTCCTGCCCCTATTCCTCCTTGGCAGCTTGGGAAAAGGGATGTTGGAGCATCGACCCGCTGTAGTGATATACACTTAGACACCCATGTACCATAGGTGGCACTCATTGGCATTGGGACGACGCCTCTCGAGGACCTCCAGGAAGGTTTTGCCAACAAGCCATCCATCTACCACCCCAGGCACCCAAAACAGCCTGTACACCCACGACCTCCCGCCCCAACCTGCTCCTCTCATTCCACTCCTGCCAAATCCTCAGATTCCTGTCCTCAGATAGCACTCCAAGTCCTGTTGCACTTGTTCATTTGCATGCTAATCAACACTGCATCTATGGTTCAATAATTCAACTATACAAGGCTCTAATCATCAGAAATCCTTAATACATGGACCAGCCCTAGCAAAACATGCAGGTAATTGGATCACCACCCTGAACACCAATTATATTCAATGTCGGAAGACAATACTCCCACTGTCATGCAGTAAGGCCCAAGTCAAGGCTCCCTGCCCTTTTCCAATCCTCCCGCTGTACCCCTTCCTATACCCCCCTTCCCTACCCCCACCCTACCCCTCCTCCTCCACCCTTCTCCCTGTTCCCACCCTCCTCCTCCACCCTTCTTCCCTGTCCCTCCCCCCTCCTCCACCCCCAAACCACAACAAAATCCTCCCACCCACCCACCCTTTGCCTTGCACCCCCCCCCCCACCACCACATCGTCTCACCTGATTCACCTCTTGTGGTGCTAGTGCTGCCATTGTCAGCAGCAGGCTCTGATGAGCTGAGTCCACCACCCCCCCAGCAGCCACCTCCTCCAACAGCAGGTTAGCAGCAGCAACACCAATGTCCTCAGGGACCACAAGGGATGACACATCGGCACCAGGTGACGAACCCTGGTGACAACACAGGAGCAGCAGCAGGTGAGCAGTGGGGTTTAGGGTAATCACTGCAACTTGCTTGTTCACAGCATCTTGCCTCTTACCAATCCAGCAGTCCAGAATGAACCCCTGGCTTTGTCGTCTGCGCTCTCCCCTGCTTTGCGTATTCTCACCCAGCCTCCCAAGCAGTGAAGTTTCTATGAAGAAGTACAAAAAGGCAAAAAGCAGTTGATATATTGAGATGTAGCAAGCAGAGGCCATATGAAGCAGCAGGAAGGCCAGCTGCTCTCTCATCATTCTTTATCCACAACCCAGGCCCTGCCCTCCTGCCCCTTCACTCCGCAGCTCCCTCCCTCCTTACCCACCCCTGCCCAATGTTTCTTTCCCAGCATCCAAGGCGCTCAGGACCCTGCAAACCCACGAAAATACGAGCACGACCTCACCACGTTGTATTTGCCAATAATTGATGTCATCTTCACCCTCACAATTACCTCCCCCGAAATTGGACCCTTACGCCCCCTGCCCCCCAAACTTCCTACCCCCCTCCCCCTCCTGTCATTCTACCCCCCTTTCTCCCCGCTGCCTCCCCGCCTCTGTTGCTACCAGTTGAGCAGACAGGAAACATCTGCTAGTAGTGTCCCTGCTGCTCCTCTCAGAACCACCACCCTGGCAACCACTCTTCGGCTTCTACCACTAATCAATGCCTCCCTAACATATTTCCTACTGAGCCCCACAAAAACAGCTCTTACGTACCTATAAAGAGAAACAGTCCTCAAAACTATAATACGCTTCCCAACCTACCCCCCTTTGTGCCCCCCCCCCCCATCCTACCACCTCCCCCCCCCCCCCCGGAAGCCCCCTTCCAGGGCCTCATAACAATCCCTGTCACCTGTGTAGCTGCCATTTGTGCTGACAGCAGGCACCCGCTGGTTGTCTCCGCCACTAGTGTGATGCCGTAACCCGGTGACACCCCACTAGCCTTCCCACTCATAGCATCAGTGAATATATATACATCAGCCAGCAGAGCGTTCAACACACCACGTGCTGCTGCTACCATACGGTTGGCATTCTGAGGGGACACCTGCGGATCACAAAAAAAAACGGAACCAGGTCATCATAATAACTGCACATTGCACCCAGGCATGGTGGAGAAATAATAATAATAATAATAATAATAATAACAATAATAATAACAATATTGAAGGCATGTGTAATGCAGCAACTATCATAAGATTTGCTGACAATGACAGTCCCCACCGCAATACTGGTACCTAGTTTCCTGACGACGGGGCTTGATTAGGTGGACAAATTGGTGTGAAGTCCATCTCAAAGCCCTGGAATGCTGCCAGCATTTTGCTGAGCAGCTATAGCCCATAATGCAACAAATCACCCCCCACAAGCCACATGCTACCAGCAACTCACATCCTAGCACACAGATTGAGCTCTCTCTCCCTCTCTATGCCTTATGCTTTTGGTGGCCCAACACCATGGAAGAACCACCAGTCATGTCAGCATCCGACAGAAATCACAACCTCACCCCAATGAAACAACCCCTCCCTGACCTTCTCTCCTTTGTTTCCCTTGCCTCCCCTGACCCATTGCCCCATTGTCCCAATTCACTAACTGGGCCCCTCCTGCCCTGCCCAGCCACTCCCATCCACAGCTTTGCATTAAGACATCCTCACATCCTCAGGAGGAATGAATTTTTCACTACCAGCGACCTCGGCAAGCCCTGGCCTGCCTCGAGCCATATTCAATTGAGCAGAAGTTTGTACATCAATTGCTCTTCCTATGCAATTGCATCCTCCCTCGTTGCTCTCCCCCTGCTCTCCCTTCCCTCTTACCCCACCCCCTTCCCCCTCCTCTCTCCCCCCCACCCAACCGCCTTCCTTTTTGGTCCGCCCTTGCCTCCCACCCCACTACTCCTCTCTCTCCCATGTCCCTCTCCTCTCCCTCTCACCCTCTCTCTCCCTCCCCCATCCCCCTGCCTTCCCTCTTGGTCCTCCCCGCCCCCCCCCTCCCCCTCCGCCTCTCCCCTGTTCCTCCCCCTCTCCCTTCCCTCTTGGTCCGCCCCTGCCGCCACCCCCCCCCCCTCCCCCCTCCCCCCTCCCCCCCTCCCTCACCTTCATACTATGTGCAATCCCCCTGACCCTCTTGACCATCCCCTCATCAATCATCTTCACAGGGGGCAGCTCCTTCACTGGAGGCACCCGCAGCATCACCTCCCCCCCTCCACCAGGCCCTGCACCCCTGCTGATGATCCTCAACTCTAGACAATCATCCACCCCTGCTAGCTTCCGTATGAGTGGCAGTGTCACGGTACGGAACATATCCACACTCGGGTCCACATGGTCGTTGGTGATGCCTCGCAAGGTGATGGAAAGAGGCTACAGGAAAGGACAGAAAAGGAAAAGACAGGATTTGCAGTAAGGACAAGAAAGAAAGGAAAGATGAAGGTTCAAAGTAAGCATGGGAAGGAAGCTGATGGACAGGGGCTGCAGGAAATGGAAAGATAAGGGAGGGTAGCATAGACGAATGAAGAACAGCTTGGACTCTAAGGGCTTTGGTTGTTCAAGGCTTAGGCTTTGCTGTCAAAATTGGGGTTGTCTTGCATTGTAAGATAAGTTGTGGAGCGGGAACTACCAGTATGACCAGAATTGGACCCTATGGGATTGCAGATGAGCAATGGACGATCAAAGGCCTTGGGGATTTGGCGCCTCCTGCCTGAAAACCAACCTATGTCTAAGATGTGGTGCAAGTTGATGACACTAGGCTTCACAGCAGTAACAAGCATCAAATATGATTGAGTGCGTAGCTCCCAGCCTTAAGACGTGATCGCGGGCTATCAAGGGCGTCCTGCTGCTGCATTCCTGCTCTCTTGCTCCTCCTGCTGCCCTGCTCCCCCTGCTGTGGCTGCTTCTAACACAGTACACCTGGTGCTGCTTCCAATTGCAGACAAGCATCTTGCTCTGTCTAGCCCCCTGCTGTTGACAAAGCTGCTGCTGCTGCTGCTCCATAGCTAACCCTACAGTGTAGCAGGCGCCACATCCTCTAACTGGATCTTACGGCTGCTGATGCTGCTCATGCGGCTGATATCTCCTCGTCTATCATGCTGCTATCGATATCAAGTCATCAGGGGTCTTGTGCTGCATGGTCTTGGGTGACCTTTTGCCATAGCTGGTTCTGCGCTTTCATCGATCGATTGATTGATTAATTGATTGATTGATTGATCGATCGATTGGCCATGCTGCTGGTGTTGCTGCTGTTGCTGCTGCCTAATTGCAGTGGTCTCAGCGTTGCCTCTTGCACTGCTGACACCACCATTGTCAATGCTGCCACATTGTTGTCCTGTCCGTTATCTGTATATTACGGCCTCCTTGTTGAGACCGCAGCCCCTATCCCCACTTCCATGATGGTGGTACCGCTGCTGCTGTTGCTCCCACTAATGCTGTTCACTCTCCTGTTGCCGTTGCTGTTGCTTGTTCTGTTTCTCATGCTGCTGCCGCCGATGATGTTGCTCCTCATCCTGCTCCCCCTGTGTCTGCCTCTGCTGCTGGCAGTGCTGTGATCTTGCCACACCTGCTGCTCCTGCTCGCCTCGTCACTGCCCCATCTGCTTCCGCTGCTCCTGCTGCTGCTGGTCTGCAACCCTAGTGCTGCTGCTTGTACTGCTGCTGCTGTTACTGCTCTTCTTCATGCTCCCACTGGCCTTACCCCACCCTATCTGCTCCTGCTGCTGTTGCTGCTCAACAACCCCGCTACTGCTGCTCCTGCTCTTCCTCATGCCCACGCCTGTTGCTCCTCCTAGAGGTCATGCTTCCCCTGCTACTGCTGCTGCTGCTGTTGCTCCCCCTGCCCCCTGCTGCAGCTGCCCCCCCTGCTCACCTTCTTAGCAAACAGTGCCAGCAGCACCAGAGGCTCCAAGAAGTACCCAATGCTCCTGCTTGTACCGCAGTCATGCACCAGGCCTGAACCACATATGACAACACCAGGGCGGTACCGTAGGGCGGTACCTGCGGGAGGGGAGTCGCGTAGAGACACAACAGGTTACACTGGTGGAATATCAGCCAGTTCAGTCATCGTGCTCTCCATACCTTCTGGCCATGCTCTGGTCATAGTAGCCGTTGGAGCTCAACCCTAAAGCCGAGGATATGTGCACTGCATAATGCGGAGGATACGTATGACAAGCAGAAGTTCAAGGATGTGTTGTGATGTGAATACTTTTCCATGCAGACCGTGTCTGTCTGCTGCTCATGAGGTTGGCTGCAAGGAGAAGAGATGCAGTCATCTGTAATTTGGATCTGGTCCATGACACAGCCCCAGAGTTCATGACAAAGGACCACAGAATCCATGTATTTTAACGAAGATGTAGCTACTTTTCGTTGACAGGGCGGCTTGTGCCGTAGTGTAGGATGTAAGGCAATGAATGCTATTAGGTGTAACGTGACGGATGCTATGGATTAGTGTCGTAAGGAATGTGGCAAGGGCTGGTACATCCCATATGGCAAGGAATCAAAGAGAGACAACTCCCACAGCTGCATTAATGATGAAGTAACACCAACGGTCAATAACAGTTGGTGACACAGGACAACCAGTTCCTGCTAATTGGCCATATAACCAGATAGGTTATAGCAAATTCCAGTCCAGGCTAGCTCTTGCGCCATGGAAAGCTATACAATGCCCGCTCACCTGTCTCGTTCACTTCTACTGTACAGCCATTGGTCAACTTCTCCAGCAACCGTAGGAGAGACGCCTCAAAGTCCCGTAATCCAGGGCTCTGATCAACGGCACGGATGTCTTCTATGCGGATGGATTTTCCTGAGAGTGTAGAACAAACAAGCCTTTGCCGGAACTGCTGGCAACCCCGGAACCGCAGCATGCCGTACTTCGCAACAGCTAAAGCATATTTCCAATGCGTGGTTTGCAAGGATAATATCTTTCACAGCAGGACTGTCTACTTTGCACTAGTCCTTTAGCCAAGGGGTCTCAAGAGTTGTATTTAGTCTCTATGGCCACATGGAAGAGTCCCACCGTCGGTAAATTTGCTTCAATGCTCTCAAGGAGATGAGTTCGGCAACTGAGCAGGACCAGAACCGAGCGTCGCTCTTGCTTCGCTCTCAAACCTGAAGACGTTTACAGGCACTAGCTAGCCCATGGGTGCCGCCGGTGCATGGCGGCGAGTGACCTCGCTAAGACCTGGGCCCGAGGTCGGTCTCCAAGTGACTCCTTCTGGATATTCGTGCAGTGGTAGGGACACGGCTGCAGCTACTCTTGGCCTGGCCAAGAACTTTAATGCATTGTAGCACCGACTCATCTGGTTGCGTGTATTGAGCAGCACAGTCTCCTGGGCTTGACACCTGTGAAGTGGGCTTGGCTTTCCTCATTGAAGCAAAGTTAGCTGACCGAGAATCACATACAGCGCTTCTTGTCGGACCTTCGGTGGCTAGCTGCGTCTGCTTAAGGTAAGCTCTGCCTATGCATGCAGTATTGTTTGCTTAGCATGCAGCCAGCCCTGGCCTAACGGCATCGCTTGTTGTTATACAACCGGAGGCAGTTGTAGCCTGCGTTCCAGCTGACTACCTCTTTGGAAGCGGGAAGACACCACATGGCATACACCAATGCATGCCGTGTGCATTTTAAACTCTTGTTTTCTACTTCCTTATTGATGTCAGTCTTATGTAGCGTCACGCGCCATGTGGAGGGTTCGCGCATGAGACCACTCTTTAGGCACGACAAGAGCTCTCTAGGATTGATGCAAGCCTCTCTGGAGGATTTGTGCTGCAGCTCGCACATCTCATAGCAGCAGGCTGGGAGGCATAGTGTTGGGCGATCTGGTCGTCCCTTGTGTAAATTCCCGCTCCTTTGCGGACATCTTGGTTGACCAGCTGCTCCCCTTTTGCAGATGCTCAATAACAAGAAGGTCTCTGGGCCATCAGTCGCATCCGATGGGCCATCTGTCGGGTCGCTGTTCGTACCAACGAGAGTTTCACAAACCAACCAGCAGCAGCATATCCAGCAGCAGCAGAACACACTGAAGGACAGCACTGTTTGCCGCATTGCAAGCCTGCAGCGTGTCCCTGCTCCATCAGACTATGGCTTGGACATCCTTGCACCCCAGAAGCCACTGGTACAGGCTGCTCCAGGTAAGACCCAATGCAGCAGAAAACTCTGCTCAGGCTTCAGGATCAGCAATAAGCTATCGAAGCATCTTCAAAGCAGCGCTTTAAAGAATACCTATAAGATAGTACAATGGAAGATGTTCAATGCTTCAGATAAGCAAGCGCCCTGGCTTGTTCCCCATGCAGTTTTGTGGGATCAACTGTGTCAGCCTGCATGCATATGGCTGCATTGCAGCAGTAATTGGAACGAGCCATGACATGGAAATAGCGGTTTGCCATTGTATGCTCGTTTAGAGTTGGACTAGCATCCATGCAGTAGGTTGGAGGTAGATGTAAGCAACTCTTATATCATCAGCATCCTGTTTCAGGACTGCAATGACAGTGGTTTGTTGCATTATGGGACCCTGGTTAAAAATCAGCAGCTGGTAAACCGCTGCTTCTCCTTGCGAAGCATGACTACTCTCTGAAATGGGGCCTGACAACTGACATGGTCTTGCTTGTTATCTTGCAGTGTCAGCCACCAAGTCCCGCCTGCAGATCGGCTGGGCTGGCAGTGGCATTTACTTCTGGTGGCAGCTTGGCGCTGTCCACTACCTCTTGCAGCAGTTTGACCTGAGCAAGGTATCCATGACAGGCGCCAGCGGGGGTGGCTTTGCTGCCATCCTAGCTGCCTGTAATGTGGACCCTATGGAGGTCATGGACAGTGCGTACCAGCTGTCTGTGGAGCACAACATCTGGGAGAGGCCGCTGGGGTTGATGGGGGTGTGGGGGGGTATCATAGAGCAGTGGCTGCATGACCTGCTGCCTGGGGATGCAGCGGAGCAATGCAAGGACAAGGTGGGGCTGGTGGTCACGCAGCTGCCTTCATGGAAGCAGGTGAGAGCAAGGGGTAAATGCTAAATTGGGCTGGGTAAGGGAAAGGGTGTTTGAAGCAGGGAAAGAAGGTGTGAGGGGAAAAACCGGTGTTGCGATATAGAAGCAAGGGAGAGATTTCACGAAAATTGAGCAAAGGGGAAGTTTACAGGGATGAGGGGCAGGGGGGAAGTGAAGTCAAGGAGCAAGCTTGCAATAGCCGCCCATGTGTAGTCCTGAGCGAAACATAGGATAGGTAGCTGGTTGAATATCTTGCTGACAGCAGCATATCTCATGCATTACCAAGCTACAGTACTCGCATCTTTTATTCCATGAACAGGATGTCCCTGCTACTGCAGCACTTTGGGCAGTACACAGGACCAAGAGGTGCTGGGATTCTTCTGCCAGCGTACTAAGCCCTGCCCGCTGCTGTCCCGCAGGTGTCCATCACTGACTTCAAAGACAAGACAGACCTCATCAATGTGGCCATGGCTAGTGCACATGTGCCTGTGGTCCTGGACTGGCGCATGGCACGTGAGTGCAGAGGGGTGCCCTGTGTGGATGGCAGCTTCCCAGATTTCTTCACTGGGGTGAACTGCGACTACCTGACACGCGATGCGATTGTGTTTGATTATTTTGATGACCCGCGGCTGATCAGGCAGGGGCGCATGGACATGCTCCAGGTGAAGCAGTACAAGGAGATCAAGAGGATCTGTATGCTCGGGTATAGGTACGCGCAGAAGCTGCACGAGGATGGCCACTTTGAGAAGTTTGACCTGGAGGGGGTGCGAAAGCTCTGATCGAGGAAGCTGGTGCTTACTGAGGAGATGGTGCAGGAGGAGATATGGGGTAGGCTACTTGGAAGGATATATGGCTGGGGTGTTTGGAGGTGTCAAGGGGGTGTGCTGTTCGGCAGGAGTTGCTTTGTGCTGCAGCCACAGGAGAAGTGGTGCTATGTTTTGGTAGCAGGGCGCTTGCCTGTAGTCTTCTACAACCTGTTCGCTAGTTCCAGGACATGGTAGAGATGTGACACAGCCTTTGAGCGGTAATGAGCCAATGATGCAGATAAGGTCAGGGATCTGCCATTGATGTGGTTGGTGGGGTGGCAAGGCTTGTTAGTTTCGTGATTTGGGTTGGTTGGTCTGGACAATGTGCAAAGAAAAGGCCCTAGCCTTTCTAGCCTTTCTTCCTTAGCTCGGTGTTGTATGCATGACTGAGTCGGTAGCAGCAGGACGTTCTGCCTATTGCTTAGCAGTACAGGGGTCAATCATTACTAACTTCAGTGGTGTTGTTGGTAGGTTATTGGCTGGGGTGCTGAGTCTGTGCAATTGCGCCGTTCTTGGGCCTCGCATGTAATATATCAGGTGATGGTTTCTACAAGCATTGTATAATGGGCATGGAGTTGTGAAATGAAGGGTTTCATGCACTTGCTTCTGGCACTATGGGGGCCGTGGCCCTCTGGCATGCATGCACGTGTTGCACTTTTGCACATGTGTCACTCATGAACTAGGATCATAAGGACAATTTATGCAATGTTTCTGGCACATGCGTGCATGGTGCTCTTCGCAGTTGGTCCTACAAACGCATGCCGCACGCATTTGTGTGTGGGATCTAACGGGCATGTGCCAATTGAATTTGGGTTAATATGCATGGACGGGTCAGAACAAAGAGACATTGCATCCCCAGTGATGTCCCACGGGGCCACCAAGCCCAAGCGGCCACCTCGTGTTCTGGGTTTTGAGTTGTGTATGAGAAACGGCGAAGCTGCTGGGAGAGAGGGCTGATGGCAGCCAATGTCAAAATCTTGGCCAGGGACGGACTTTTGAGTGTGTGAGTATGCATGGGGCCGCCATCTGTAATCTGGTGTATGAGATACATCACTGCACAGCCCCCGGGCCGCGTAGCAATCTGTTGTCCATGCATGACGTTGGGAGCCTAAGTTGCTGTCCCCACAGGAGTCTAACCTTGATGGGTCCATTTGGTAGTGTGTAATGACATGTAACGTACGTTGCCTCTCCTTCACCCTTCCGTACCATCACTGTGACTTGATGAGGCTGAGAAAAGAAAGCCGCTTGCACGGCGCCTGCTGCTGCTGCTACCACCACTGGTCGTGGCAGCAAATGGGCTTGCTTCACTTGCTGTCACTCTTGTTTACAACCTAGATTCACCGCCACGACCAGCAGCAGCTGTACTGGAGCTTGTGAAGTAGTTTGGGTGCAGGATTTTCCCTGCTTAAATATCTCTACAGCAGCAGAGCAGGGCGGCGTAGTAGCAGGTTTGGGAGAGATGTGCGAGTGCGAAGTTTGAGCTGGAGGGATGGCTAGAGGGCTTGATTCTTCTGCCGTTCTCCGCTGCTACTGACCTCGTTGTTTCTGCGAGGTAATGCTTGCGATGGATGCAGCTGCAACATTAAGGTACTAGTTTAGCTGCCTTGGTGCAGCCACTCCTTAATTCTTTGTTTGTTTGTTTGTATACGGGTTGTGTGGGAGCAGCATACTTGATTGCAGCCAACAGCATGCGTTGACCATTCTGATGCGCTACCCAGAGTCTGATCCCGGTCCGACCCAGTTCCTGCTTGGTTTCATTTAGACGTGTTACACGCACCGTAAATAATGGTGGTACCTGCCTCCCGAGACCAGGCAGGATCCGAATGAATCTGGCTATCATACACTTACAAGGGAAGTGCCACTAAACATCCACACCCACCACTCCAGCTACCGTGCACAGGAAAGCTGCATGCTGCATCAGTTGCTTCTGAGCCTCACTTCAGCCAAAATGAAGGCATGCCTTCAGAAAAACCCACTCTACAACCCTACATACTATACACGCCAACCTGACAGTTAAGGCTGCATTACGGTCCTACCAGGGCAAACAAGTTGGTACCGACAACCAGCATGGACACATGAACAACCACAGTTGCACCTCCCCTTCTGGAGATACAGCATGTACAACGGCGACACCCTTGCGCTCTGCTGCTAGAGCCCCACCTGCCATCCAAGCTAGGGCAACATGCACTCAGCTGTGCATGACAGCTAGGTTTGCAACCACGGCCACAACGCTTGCACATGCATGATGGCAAGATACCTACTGGCTGGCCTAGACATTGGCCAAGACAGGCTGGTAGTGACAACAAGAAAGCATCAGAAGCTCCATCACCAGCTACTAAATCACCCCTGGACAAAGCTCTATGCAAGGACAAACAGAAGAATGCCAGAACAATTCACAGTTCCAAACTTAAACACTAGCAAAAGAAGGCACACACCCTCGATAGCGGGGGTGAGCCTGTAATGCAAGCAACACTAGCAACTACTACTGTTTGGCATCACACAGAAGAAGAAGTGATCTGCCTGTTGGGCTTGGCTACATTGGCAGTTAGGTATGCTGTTGAGCACCTGGATACTCTGTGCAAAGACAGAAACCACACATGCAACCGTTCCATTTCTTTGATCAATCACTAATATGTGCTCCAGTTGATGGCGGGTCAAAGCAAAACTGCACCATAAGTGGAGGCTCAGAATTAGCAGTGTAAGAAAGGTCTCAGGTCTACTTGTATCCGCCTCGCTCAAATTCGCAGCCCTCTAGCTCTCTATTACTCGCTCTTACTCAAAACACCACACTAACAAACCCGGTTGGAGTCATGCTTGGGTGCTGCACGGCCCAGAGGGCAGTGCAGTGGTCTCTCTTAACATAAGTGGAGGCTGCGACCATTGCCTGAAAACTTCCAGTCCATGTCTTGCACAGATCATGAAACCCAGCACAAGCAGCAAGGATTCACTATACAGCACTCTCGGGCTCGACAAGTTACAGCGATTTTGCTGCAGAACAGCACATGTTCTCCAGCTGCTACAACCAACTAGCTTGATGTCAATACGTACACACACCTAGATGACTTCCAGACGCATTGCAGAAAAGCTATCCACTACCATGACACAGCAGCAGCGTACACCTGGTTCATGTTGCTGCACAGCTGTGCACATTGACATGGATTGTGATATGCCATACTCATTCAACTCTTAATTATAACAAATCAGAGACTGCTGAAAGGCCGGGCAAAGTGAGTGTGGACTGGGCCTACCAGAAAACCCCACCAACAAAATGAATATACAATAAAACAAGGCCATTAAGAATACACAGAACAACCCAGGTTGAGAGCTTGTTGAAATCAAATGCCCTGCTTACACCAGCTACATCACTCACCCCTATGAAGACATGGTCTTACTCTTAGTGTCGAGCACTGCGCCCCCTTTTTCGCTCTAGCTGCACTGCTGCTGCTGCTTGTGGGAATGATTCTGCAAACACTTCTGCAGGTGTTGGTCCTGCTGTTTTTCCTCTACCGTCCCTCTGCCTCTTGCTGGCTGCTCTTTTGCTGCCACCACCACCAGCACTCTGCTGCCCACTATTAGAACCAGCTGCAGATCTCCTGATGACACCTTTTGGTCCTGATGTCTCCTTCAGATGCCCAGCAGTAGCACCCACAGGTGCCACGGCACCTCTACTGGCTGCAGCTCCTGCTGATCTACCTCGAGGTGCTGTTCCTACCCCTACTGCTCCAATTCCACCTGCCCCCTCACTAACACGAACACCATCAGGCTCTTCCTCCCTATCTGCCCCTGCTGCTGCTCTATGGGTATTGCCTGTACCACCTGCATCTGTTCCACCTGCTGCTGCCGGCACAGCAGCAGCTGGTGGTCCTATAGTTGCTGCACCTGCACCTGCTGCTGCTGATGGCGGCCCTGCTGCTGCTGCTGCTAGTGGTGTTGCTGGAGCACCACCAGCACCACCAGCAGTTCCGCTGTTCCCATGCCTGCCCTTGACTTCACCTCTATAAAAAGCAGCCAGATTCTTTATGCCCTTTGCCCCGGTAGCAGCTCCCCCTGTCTTAAACTCCACATCCAGTGTCTGTGCTGCTGCACTCTGATCCACCACCCTTCCCCTTGCCTGTCCTTCTGCTAAGGCCTTCTTTTCTATGACAGCCAACAAGGCACTGAGCTCTGACCACCTCTGCCGTTTCTTATGCCGCCAAGCCGTCTCATTGGCTGCCTCTAGTGCCTGTGGCGATTTCCCATACTCTGGCAGAGGCATGGTGAACCACTCCCACAAAGAGGTGAAGGTGGGAAAGGAGGAGAGTGCTGGAAAGGCCCGACCCACATGCTCCTGTGATGCCACTGCAGGCCCTGCAATTTGCAGCTTGCTAGCAGGACCTCCTACTGACCCCTCAAGCCCAGCACCTCCCCCACAAGTCGGCACTGCTGGCTGAGCACATCCAGCCTGCTGCATGGTCTGTAACGCTGCTCTAGCACCAACCTGAGCTGATATGTGAGCTGCATACCGAAGGCATGCAAACATCTTATCATCTTGACCCAGCTGACTAGGCTGAGACATCATTCCCAGACCAGCTGCTATCTGGGGATTCTTATAGATGTTGGGATGTGTCATAGCCAAGAATGCATTTGAGGACAGCTGCAGCTCAGTGGGCACCATGTCCCCCATCCAGGGTTCCCCAAGCTGCTGCTGGTGGTGCAATCCAGGTGCTACTAGGACCGTTTGCTGCGGCTGACCATGTGCAGCAAATGATCCCATTTGCATCTGGTGCTTCCCCTGCTGCTGCTGCTGCTGGTGGTGCTGCTGCTGGGAGGCTACACCGTTTAGCCACTGCTCCTGTTGGCTGGAGGGTGCAAAATTCGGCTGCTGCGGCAGGTGCTGCTGCTGGTGTTGCAGCTGAGAAGGTCCCGCAAGCTGCTGCTGGTGCTGCAGCTGAGAAGGCCCCGAAAGCTGCTGCTGCAGCTGAGGAGCTACAGCAAGCTGCTGCTGCTGGGATAATGGAGGACCAGCAACCTGCAGCTGCTGCGGTGGATGCTGCTGTTGAGGTAATGCAGCAGCAAACTCGTCAGGGTTTATGCCAGCTGCCAGCAGCATCTGCACCTGCTGCTGGGACAAGCCAGTTCCCAGCTGCTGGTGCTGCTGGGGTTTAGGCTCAAGCATATGCTCTGGTGGTGGTAAGAGCAGGGCATACTTCGGATGCTGCTGGGCCTGCTGTTCCTGCTGCTGACAGTGCTTAGTGTGATCCCACCAGGACTTCTGCTTGTCACTGGGGGAGACAGGGGTTCTCCCTTGGAAGCACTGGCGCTTGCGGAAACCCCCACCTGGTGTGTAGAATGTCTCCCCTGCAACACCCTGAACCCCAACCTCAGAGGGATGCCCACTGCCACCTGGGTCGGCATCTTCTGGAGGCTCTTCAACCATGCTGACGAGTTCAACATCATCAGCTGTATCCGACTGCTGCTGCTGCTGCTGCTGGCCCTGCTGCTGCCCACCACAAACCCTAGCCGATCGCCGCCGCCTTAAACTCCTTTGCCCACAGCCTGCCACTGCCCCACTATCCCCACCCCCACCCTCGACCTGCTGTGGCTGCGAAGGACCACTGCTCTTGAACTGAACAGCCAGCTGCAGCTGCTCCGGCTGGCCCTCAGACTCAATCTGCTCCCTGGCTGCAAGCAGCTGCAGCTGCTCTGCTCCCTGATCTTGCTGCTGATGTTGCTGCTGCTGGCCATCTTTGTGCAGCTCCAAGAGCAGGTCTGCTACCTCCTGATCCTCACTGATAGGAGCATCTAGCTTAGCTGCCTCCACGCACTGGGGCATAACCATCAGCTGCCTTGACTGAGCAGGGATGAATCCACTGGGACCCGGACCAGCCACCAGCATGACGTGTTGTGGCTGCTCCATCTTCTTCAAAATGGTCCGCATCATCTCGCGTTTGGTAAGAGGCCGCCCCTTTTCAAAGACATCACAGGCTTTTGCAGCACTGTACTCAACCTTCATAGCCCTACACAGCAACATTGCAAATGCGCTTTGTGAGATGTTGACTGTGCAGATCCA
The DNA here is from genome assembly GCA_963556185.1 of Pseudopediastrum boryanum. Classification (NCBI taxonomy): domain Eukaryota; kingdom Viridiplantae; phylum Chlorophyta; class Chlorophyceae; order Sphaeropleales; family Hydrodictyaceae; genus Pseudopediastrum; species Pseudopediastrum boryanum. The sequence goes on from OY744494.1 coordinate 6,714,240, forward strand.
ACGCAGGTGCAGTGGGAGGTGCTGTGCACTGTAGGAGGGGTAGAAGCAGCAGTGGGAGGTGCTGTGAACTGCAGGAGGGGTAGAAGCAGCAGTGGGAGGTGCTGTGCACTGCAAGAAAGGTAGAAGCAGCAGGCGGAGATGCTGTGCACTGCAGGAGGGGTAGAAGCAGCAGGGGGAGGTGCTGTGAACTGCAGGAGGGGTAGAAGCAGCAGTGGGAGGTGCTGTGCACTGCAAAAGGGGTAGAAGCAGCAGTGGGAGGTGCTGTGCACTGTAGGAGGGGTAGAAGCAGCAGTGGGAGGTGCTGTGAACTGCAGGAGGGGTAGAAGCAGCAGTGGGAGGTGCTGTGAACTGCAGGAGGGGTACAAGCAGCAGTGGAGGTGCTGTGCACTGCAAGAGGGGTAGAAGCAGCAGGGGGAGGTGCTGTGCACTGCAGGAGGGGTAGAAGCAGCAGTGGGAGGGAGTTGCCCTCTCGCAGCCTGCCTCCCAAGCATAGGCTTTAAATGGGCAGCTAAGATACCACAAAACAAAGCACCCATACAAGCAAACTTCTGAAAAGAAGAAGTATTTGGAGAACAAAAAACAAGCAGCCATAAGCCTGCGTAATCATATCAGATAGATTTCCATACTGTAAGCAAATAATGCGAGCATTAGGATCCTAGTATTGGTATTGGCCTGGGAAGCTGACAGCTACCCACCTGAAAGTGTTGTGCTGCAGGAGTAGCTTGTGTGCAGGGTTCTCGGGAGACATGTCCACCAGTTCCAAAGCATCCTGCACAACCACCATGGCCTCATATGGGAGCCACTGCCTGGCAGCCAACACATGGGCTGGCACAGCCTTGCCTGCTGCTTGGGCCTTGGCAATGTTGGCCTCAAAGGTGGGCAGGAAGGGAAACAGTTGGTGGATGAGGTCACCACACACCAAGGGCATGAACCTCTCATGCCAGAAGACATCAAACTCCTTCTCAGCCGCCCCCTCCCAGAAGGCCATTGCCAGCAAGGTGCTGGGCTTAAGCCCCGTCAACAGGTAGGACAGCTGAGCAGATGTCATCTTGCCCCACTGGCCCATGCGCTCAATGTCCTGCACAGGCAGTCAATGACCAATTTGAGTTGGCTTATTGAGCACTTGCTGGGCAAACCAAGTCATCTTTAACTCCTGAGCTTTGACATGGCCACACAATGATCACTGGAGAATGTCATATGACCTACATAGCACTCAATCACTTGTGATCAGTTGCTTGAGAGGTATGCAAGGACCTCAATCTCACACTAGTTGGATCTCGGTCGCTTCTTACAGACACTTTCAATATGGAATAGTAAAGCCCCTTGATTTTCTGGGAGTCAATCAATCAATCAAAACGCAAGACCAGCAATGCCAATGGCCAAACAAACCTAGGCCACAAACACAAGGCTCCTGATCACAATCACGAAGCCACACAACCGATGGTGGATTTGCCACACACAAGCTGAGGCTAGATGCAACGGCGTGCACACCAAGGGGAAACAAACACCACCACTAAAACCCAAAACCTGCTCCACTTCCATCACACATGGGTGGCGGGGAGGCAGCAGGATCAAGCACCACCCTAGTAGGGGCTGGAGGTGGCTCCCACCACCTAGGTACTGGTGAACCACCATCCTCCCAGCCACTGAAAGGCACCACATAGCGCTCCACATGCTTATCAATAGCTTGCTTAGTGCGCCTTCTACACCTCACTAACCGTTGGCTTTCCCAAGGGTGCGTAAGATCCCACAACCTCTTCCTCCAAGCACTCTTAATCTGACATGAAGCCTCCCAGCTCCCCTCATCTTGACCAAGCACCTTCAGATCAGCACACACGCATTTCTCCCAGGTATGGCGAGGCCTACCCACTGGCCTCGTCATGTCACCATGTAATGAAGAGAACAACGCAATATGCGGCAACCTGCCCTCCTCCATGCGGCCCACATGCCCCAGCCACCTCAGCCTATAATTGCTGTGATGTATGCTGACAAGGTGGCTACCCCACATGATTTCCTGATATGCTCATTGGTGTGCCGATCTGACAGCCTGACCCCCAGGATGCTCCTAAGGCAGCTAGAGTGCACCCGCTCAAGCTTTTGCGATTGCACTTTGGTCAGGGACCAACACTCACTCCCGAACAGCAGAATTGGCAACACATATGCCTTGTAACACTTCACCTTCGTAGCCAATGACAGATGCTTGGTACCCCACATCTTTTCAAACTGCTTAAACCTCCCCACAGCCTTACCCCTCCTGATATTCAACTCCACATCCAACCTGCCATCAGTCACAAGCACACTTCCCAAGTACTTGAACTGTGACACCTCTTTTACCACACCCTCACTGATAACCACCTCTGGTCCTTGCTGCACTGGCACATCCCCCTCCTTCCAATCCTTGTCAATGGACAGGATCTCAGTCTTGCTTGCATTGATGCGCAACCCAAGACTAGCAGCAACCTTGTCCATCACCTGCAGCATGACCACCAACTCCTCCCTGCTGGGACTTAGCAACACCATATCATCTGCATACAGCAGAACAGACAACAGCTCCACACACCCACCACTACCACACCCATCACGCTCAAGTTTCCCATCTGCATGATAGGCTAGCTTCACCCCACATCCCTCCGGCATCTGAGCCATTGCCTGCCGAACCACAAAGTCCATGTAGATGTTGAACAGCAAGGGAGCAATGACACATCCCTGCCGCACCCCGCCATGCACATCAAACCACTCAGACACCACACCACCCATCCTAACAGCAGCCTGTGTGCCAGTATGCAAGTCCATCAGCAACTCTATCAGCTTTGTGTGTACCCCGTACACATGCAGGATGCGCCATAGCGTGTCTCTCGGTACAGAATCATATGCCTTACGCAAATCCACAAAAGCCATGAATAGAGGCTGATCGAATGCTACAGACTTAGAGATGACCTGGCGTATGGTGAACAGAGCATCAGTGAGGCCCCTCCCCTTCCTAAAAGCAGATTGGTTATCAAGCAGTTGTGCATCGATATGAGAACTGATCTTAGCCAAAATGACCAAGACATACACCTTCCCCGGTATACTTAGCAAGCTTATCCCCCTATAGCTATCTCTCACTTTGCGCTCTCCTTTGCCTTTATACAGTGCCACCAACAGTGCACGTTTCCACTCCACTGGCGCTTTCCCTGACTCCCACACCGCCACAATGACCCTGTGCAACCATTTCAGCATGGTCCCACTGAGCTTTAGCATAGGCGCTGCGATACCATCAACCCCAGGAGCTGCCCCATTACGACAGGCAAAGACAGCTTCTTCAACCTCCTGCACAGTAGGTGGCTGAGCTGCTGCTTCACTCTGCTGGTTTGCACCTTGCCCTGCCTCCATCTTCTGCACTAACTCCTCAATGGTCTGCTGCATTTGCTGGTCGAGCTTGGCAGGGCAGTTGAGGACATCAGCAAAGTGCTCAGCAAAGCACTTCACCACCTCCTCCCTGCTTTGGAACAGCTGCTTGCCATCAGCACCCCCTAGCACAGCTGTAGGAGCAGCAGAGCTACTGCCCTGCTGCTCCTTGAAGATCCGCTGGACATGCTTGTGGAACACGGCTAGATTACCAGCTTTTAGAGCATGTTCCGCAAACAGCGCTTGCTGCTTGAAGTACCGCTCCTGATCCTTCTTAACCGCTCGCCTAGCAGCATTATTGGCCTCCCTGTAATCTGCCCTGGTAGCATCATTAGGAGAGGACAGCACCGCTGCATGTGCTGCATGTTTCCGCTCAATCTTCTGCAAGGTCGCATCGGATATAGCGAAATCTATTCTGGGAGTCCACAGCCAATATCAGTAAGATCAAGCCAAGAAAGTTGCAGAACCATACCACATTAGCTAACTTTATGTCAGGTAACACCATGTGCAACCCCATCATAAGACAACAACAAGCTGTTATCACGGCTTGAAATCACCTTTTCATCCAGGCTAAACTCATCAGCCAGCCTGGCTGCGAAGATGCATGGGCAATGGGTAGCCTTGTAAGCTGCTATGCACAGGAGGATGAAGAGAGTCCTGGTACGGGTCAGGTGGTTGGTGTAGCTCATGGTCTTGTGTGGGTTAGTGCTGCTGGGCCACAGCTTCAGCGTCTGCCATGCAGGGTCAAAGGGGTCCACAGGGAACTTCTCCTTCTGGATGGTGAACCGGGCAACAAGGTACCTGCCCATGGCCCCTTGTGCACAGAACAAAGGGATCTTGCTGCGGATGCAGCCCTTGATCCCACGCGCGCTACCCACAGTCTTCCCCAACAGCTGGGCATGCCCCATAACAAAGCATGGCGCTGGACCTGTGCAGCAAAACATGACGAGGTTATGTCTTGCAAGATGTTGGTTGTAGTGCGCCCACTGATGGCTTACTAGCACCTCCCGCACTTGCCAGTGAACCTAATCTGCTCAAGAGAGCTCCAGCACACTGTGACCTATGATCTATGGTGTGTGCTTATCAAACCATGCATGATCTTGCAGATTGGACTAAAGACAGCTTGCACCCCCTTGCATTGCAGGGCCAAGGAGCCACACAGTGTATAAGATACAAGCTGATTGGAGCACCCATGCATGGCCAGTGGGAGTCAAGTTGTGAAGGCTAGCACCCCTCTATATTGCAGTGTGTTTTCAAGAGCCCCTAGTACGTACGTAGTGGCACGGCATTTGATCCAGACCAGCAAAACATGCACATGCTTATATGTAGGGGCTTGTGTGCTTACCTATGGTGCGCCTCAGCTTGGGCTCAAACAGCTCAGCCAGGAACCTCTCCCTGGCATCATCACCCCGGCCACATGTGAACGCCTCCATGGCCATCATGCTCCAGTCCCTGGCATCCAAGGGGTTTGCAGAGGCAACCATGTGCTCAGCTATCTTGGTGAACTCGTCAAGAGTGAAGGTGGACTGCTCTGTGTTGGCATGAGGGCCATCTGCTGGTAGGGCCTCGCCCCGCTTCAGCTTGAATTTGTCTTGGCACTGCTCATAGATGTGCTGGTACCCAGGGTCTTGCTTAAGCTTGGAGTGATGGATGGTGTCAGGCTGGGAGGATGTGGCCTCCAGCCTGCCCTTCTTGTAAAGTGCTTGCAGAGCAGCATGTGTGCTCTTAAACACAGAGTCTGACTTGAACACCTTGGGACCTTCACCCTGCATCAGCACATGCAAACACGCTATAGGAAGAGCATAAGATGAGTAAATGCAAATAGTCATATGGGGCAAGATACAAACCTGACAGATGTACACTGAAGGTTAAGAGTGTGGAAACAGTTTGGGACGACTGCCACGACCAGACACGGCAGGGAGAAAGATGCCCCAAACTAGAGAGTGACATCCGCTGACTTACATACATTCTGGTGATGGGATAGAAACCCACAGAGACAGAACACACACAAAGCTGCATGTTTACCCCATGTTTTGCCAAAGATTAAGCATGGGTTCCCTGTCCTATCCACACTCTATACAGCATCAGACTGCATGGGCCCTTTCATTCACCTTGAATCCAACAGCATTCTCCAGTATGTACCACTTCAAGAAGCGGCCCGCAATTGCTGCTCCATGCGGTGGCACAAGTTTGGGCTCTATTGGCTGCCTTCTGGCTCGACCTGTAGCTGGGTCATTCTGGCACGACCACTGCAAAATTGAAGGCAGCAGCAAGGGAATGAGGACATAATAAGGATATGTCTGTGTCCAACAGCTACATGTCTGTACTGGCTCCATAGGTGGACGGCAGCAATAAAATGAGACTTACGCATTGAACTTGACTCTAGCTGCTGTACTGTATGCCAGCATATCAGCATGCCAGCCCAGTGTGCTTATCATGGCAGCACCAACAGAAGCAACATTGTTCAGTCACCAAGAAAACTGCTCAAATCTGTTGAACTTCTGTGTCAAGAGTGCTCACCTCAAACTTTTTGATGTAGCCACCATAGTTCTCAGCTGTCCCCTTGTGATACGAGAGAGGTTTGTCTGTGGCCATCTCCAGCATTTCAGCAGCAGACCACCTGCACATGAACAACCAATCAATGCTAGGTTCTAGCATTAAGTTGCAGATATCATCCAGCATACAAAGCAACTGTAGATAACCCTACCTCTGCCCTGGGTTGGTACTGGCTTCAGCGTTGCTCCTTCTGCGCTGCTCCAGCAGGGCTTCTTCCTCATCATCGTCTTCATCTGGAACCTCATCATCCTCACTGCTGGATGGTTGGTAATCTGGTTCCTGCTCCTTCCTGCTGCCAGCTCTGCCACCCATGCGTGCCGCGCGAAGAGGGCCCTGAGGAGCGGCCTGGACAGCTTGGCCAACAGATGACTTAAAGCTGGGCAGCAGAGCTGCCACACGGCTATCTACAGTGCGCACACGGCTTGATGTTCTCAAAGAGGGCTCCGGGTTGTTAACCATCGGCACCTCATCAGAGCTGGTTGCAGCTTGCGCATCCCCGGTCCTCCGTGCACTTGTATTTTTTGTAGACATCCCTTTACGGGGACCGCTATTAGTTCATGTGAGCCTCAATATAAAGGGGTGTATCATGTTTCGGGTAAAGGTCGCTGGCAGTTTCGAGCTGGGCAGGGGATGTGCCTGTTCACGGCAAAGCAGAAGTTTGGATAGTCCGCTTGTCAGGCCTTGGATACCTTATGGGTAGGCCTTCCATGGACATGGGTGGCAGGCTTCAAAGCTCTTCCTGCTGCTTGCGGCAGGCCTGCGAAACTTTGAAACCGACGTCACTCAGTTCGCGGACAGGCACTACGACCGCATGGTGTCCACGAGTGCCCCAGTGACTGTCCGCGAACTGAACTTAAGTACTAGTCTCCGTGTCCGTGATGAAGCCGTGACGCTGGTTACCCGTTGCCAGTGATGAGTTAGTGCTAGCAACGGGCGGGGGCAGGCTGTCTATCCCCACTTCAGTTATTGGTTCGTCCTGGCCGCTGAACTGAACTTGTGGATGGATGCCGAATAATGGCTGCTCTAACCACACGCTGCATCAACGATGGGTGTGGTATCGCGTGTATTTGTAGGCGTTGACGAGTACCAAGATATCAACGCTCCTATAACTCCTAATACATCCGATATACAGCGCTGTGGGGAAGCTCTGGCTGCTTTGAACAAGATCTTATGCGACGTCCAAGTTGGACCCGAGATCGGTTGCCTGGGCGAAGCCAAGCTGGCTGGCTCGATAGCTGCAGATCTCCACCTAGCCAAAGCAGACGCAGACATTATCTTGGTCCTTAACTTCACCCTTAAGCAGTTCTTAGAGCAGCACTTGAACGTCCTGGAGGCAGTTCGTGCGAGGCTGGGAGCGACCCCTGGCTTCGGGCGTGTCCGGAGCAGCAAGTTCAGCCTCCAATGTGCCTTTGGCGGCCTTGAACTTGACATATTGCTGGCTGTTACCTTGCCCTCCGGTCCTCTCACCTACCTGAACAACACACTTCATCATTGGGACCGCAGGCTTCTATCAGCAAGCTCGGCCCTTGCAACAGCAGCATTTCTCAAGGAGCAGCCTCCGCTCTTTCATGAAGCTGTCCGGGTCATCAAGTACTGGGCCAAACTCAAAAACAACCGTGCTTGGGATCACAGGCTGCGGAATAAGCCCAAGTCCTACCTGCTAGTTCTGCTGACCCTGAAAGCTTATCAGGACCACATGGCGTCTGCTGAAGCCGCCGGCGCTACTCGTGCCGCAGCCTTAGACGACATCATCCGTTTGTTCCTGCGGGAGACTAGCAGCTTGTCAGCTTCCACAGAGATCACATGGACTAACTTCTACAGCCGTGAGGTGATTGAGAAGGTGACGAGCAAGCCATATTTCAGGGCAGGGCTGCACCCCAGGGGCTTTGAAGATCATCCTCTGGTCCTTGATCCCCTGAACCCTACCAACAATGTTGCGCTAGGGACCACCAACCTTGATAAGCTCAGAGAACTAGCAGCAGCAGACCTAGCAGCTGTAGTGGCCAAAGAGAGGCAGCAAGAGGAGGAGCAGAGAAGGAGGGAAGAGCAGGGCAGGCAGCGAGCTTTGCAGGAAAGGAGGGAGCTAAAGCAGCAGCGCAGGAATCAGCAGAGGCAGGAGGAGGAAGAACGTGAATGGGAGGAGCTGGTAGAACGTACATGGCGGGAGGACCAAGAGATACAGAGACAGGAAAAGCTTGCAGAGCGTAGAGAGTTTATCAATAATGTGTTCCTTGTCGTTATGGCTATAGTGTGGATGCTGGGCTGCTTTACTAGCAAGGGTCTGTAATGACCAAGATGCTTACATGGCATTGCTTGATTGCTGCTTCCAATGATGGCACTTGAGCATGCATGGTGAGCAGGTGAAATCCTTATTTTGACAGTGATCCTTGGCCTCTCATTGTCCTGGTGTTGCCTGACAATGGCACACATTTTAGCTGTTAAAGGCCGAAGCTGCTTTGTCCACACTAGACTCGTTACATACGGCCATGGCATCGCATGCTCTTCATGTTACTTCCACTTCATGGCCTTCAGCACTAGTAACAATTGCTTAGAAGCACTCACTAGTGAGGTAGTGAACTTTCATCCTTAAATTACTAGCCCCTGCAGTGTCAGCATCCTTGGTCATCCGGGCAATACCATAAGCAGTATACCCCCCAAATGCAGTGTCTTGGCTGCATACCAGTTTGTTCTACTGGGTATTGCCAGGGGGCCTGGTTGGGAAGATGTGGGATTTGTTATCGACTATTGCTTGCGCCTGGGGTTATAAGCCCTCCTTGTTTTCTAAATAAGAGGGAGGCTCTTACCCCCATCGGGGCAGTGGAGGTTTGGGGTGCTTTGTTTTTAGCTGCTGGACCTCATGTACAGGCATATGTTGTCATGCATGCCGAAGACAACCCATATTCTGTTCCAGCTCGCTGTTCTTTGTGACAGCTTGAGGTGCGGGGCCTATGGCAGTGTTTGCTTTGGCATATTATGAAATGTAGTACTAATAGGAAGATGTGGGATCCACCATGTGACAGGGCAGTCGTGTCAGCTGTGCCCTTCCCCAGGTTGTGGCTTTGTGAAGGCACTACAACAGGTAGCCCCAAAGTGATGCTGGCTTCAATTTGCTGTGATCTTACTCTTGACCTTCAAATAAAATGAATAAGTAGTTACAGGGACGCATAGTTACAAACCTCAACTGAGATCCGCTCTCAGTTTGTGGCAAGTGAGCGGCATGAATCTGTTTTGCACCTTATTTGAGACTTGATGGCACCAAGCAAAGCAGCCTTCCGAAGGCTCCAGGGTGGCAGTTATTGAAGTCAGACATCGAGTGAATACTGTGACAGCGCTGCAATCTTCCTGGGGGGGATACGGATAGTTAGGTAATCTGGTAGGTACCATAGGCATCACTGACATAGCTGCTATGCTGAGTGGTTGATGGTGGCTTTAGAAGGTTGCTGGTGAGCAGCATATATGAACCCGGCCATCAGTATCTTGGCTTACATATCCTCTTTGGGCTTTCCTCAAGCCTGTGGTGAGTCAGTCTGTCCTGTACCAGTACCTGATTGTGGTGACATGAGCCTTTAGGGCTTTGGTTTCCTGGCCCATCTTATATGGCCATATCTGAAGCGGTATGCTTGGTGCTTTCAAAAGCACCGCGCTTCATTGCTTCTGTGGTGCTTTTCATTCGACAACAGTTAATTGGCAGCATCAATACTGCTGTGGATGTACATGGCAAAACAACATAAGCATGTACATGATGTGGTGTGTGGCAATGGGGTTCGTCTGCGTGCATTCCATGCAGTTGTGTGAGGTGTAATGCCACAGCTAGGCACGGAGAGAAGTCAGCATTGGCTTTTGCGGCATGGTCGAGTCTTGCCAGTAGTAGATGGTGACAGCAGAAAATTTAGGGAAGTTGTTTTGCGTGAGGAGCAGTAGCATGTAGGGTTTTTTGGAAGCATGCAGCAGCAGCAGACAGGCTGGCCGCCGCCTGCAGCAGCAGTTACCTAGCGGGGCCTTGGCAGCAGCAGAAGGGAAAGCAGTACTAGCAAGGGGACCAGCACGAGTAGCAGCATCCGGGAATGTATCAGCAAGCTAGCACCAGAGATGAATGACAGGAGCACGTGGGTGTATGTGGGAACAGGGGCCGGCTGCTGCTGACGAGCAGCTGTGACAGCAGTGGCCGGACAGAGACCTGATAGCCACAGCGTATATGAGACGGGACTGGTAAGAGCCAGAGGTGGTGTACCAGCATGCCTCTGGACAATCAATGTCGTTTCGTTGGCTGTATTACGTTCGGCAGGGCCAGCTTGCTGTTCTCGTGAGGATAGATCCGGCCGCTATCAGACGTGCGGAGCACCGGTGCGGAGCTTATGGGCCGCTAGGACAAATTGCATATGTTAAACCACGGTGAGAAGCGAGAGTCCGACGTCTGAGGAAAGGTGACATATGTCATATTGGCAGGGTCGCAGTATTAACGAGCTGGATTCAGTGATACCACATCACACCGGATCGATGCGCCCGGAGCGGGGTGACACAAACACGTCCTCATGGCAACGAATAAGGATGAACTCCCTGCAATCACTGTGACAAGCATCTCGTGTGATGGATGGTATACATACAAGTGACTGACCGTGGGCCATTTCTTACACAACTAGGAAACGCGAGGCTTCCCATCTATCTTCGCGTCCCTACGCAGTCGCTGCTCCAAAAACTTTCCATACAATACAAAAGATGGCACATGGTGACAGATGAAACACTTTGAAGCAATCAGCATGCCACACCCGTACATACCAGAGCCTTATTTGGCAGAAAGGACCACAGGAGCCCACTCACTACTGTCAATTGCCCCTTCCTAGTACATGCGAATTTCCCAACAATCACCCTGACAAACAGCCCAGCCATGAAGCAGCCAATAATATCACGAATGATATCTGAATACATACCTATCTGCATTACCACTGCATTATCTGCTGGTGACTTTCAGCAAAGAAGATGAATGTTCAGAGACGGCAAAACCTTGACAGTATCTCATTCACGCAACTGCCTGTCAGCTGGGTGCTGTGGAAACGTCCTTCCAAACACCAGAATCCAGAAATTTGCAAGAACCTTTGGTCGGCCATCCAGCCACCTGATGCCAATCACCAATCATGATGATTTGCTAGGTAGATCACTGCACAGCTCTCGGGCCGTGCAGCATTCCTCACCTCCCTCAAGGGCGTCCAGGCAGGCCACGCCCTGCTCCTGGGAGAGGTTCCTCAGGGCTGGATGACCTCAGGAAGCTGACACAGGAGTAGGGCCTGGTCTGACTGGACGCCCTTCAGGAGGTCCAGGGAGGAATTGCAGCCGCAGCATGGCAACCAACTGCAACCCTTGCCCACGCCAACTAGATTCATGGCACAACATTATGGCAAACACACAACATGTGCAAAACAACAATGCAAAGCAGTGGACAGCTGCTGCTCAGCCATTCCACCAGAGTCCACCATCTGCTGCAGCTACAGCCACAGCCAGACCGTTATATAAATGAAATCAACAGATGCTTTCATACCTTAGCAGACATCCTCCTTGCTGCTGCTACCAGCACCATCAGCCAAAAACATGGCTTAAACAGAGCACGCCCCATAGCTGCAGGGGAACTTCACTGCATATAAGATATCAATCAAATACGCACAGCACACTTCCCTCATGGTTGGCTGCAAAATGGGCAACTTTAGATGTACAAGCTCTTTCTGGTATTTCTTCCACATCCTAAAAACAAAAGCAGTTGTTCCCGCGCCCCAACAGGGTCCTCCTCTCCTCCTATTGTGCCTGCCAATCCATTTCCTGAGACCGCCTCTCAAATACAACCTGCATTTGCTCACCCTCAACCACCCGCGGCTGTTGTTGCTGCAATTGCCGCCGGCGCTGCTGTTGCTGCTGCTGCTGCTTCTGCTGCTGCTGTTGCTGTGCTTCCCCCTGCAGCTGACCACTTCGACCTGGCATCTCTCCATATGTCCCCCTGAATTCCCATTCTGCCCCAGCCCCTTGAATCCCTATACCCTCCCTCGCACCCTCTGGTACTAAACCCTGCTGATTGTAACCACTGTAACTCGTAGCCTCACTCCTTCTGTACCCGCCTGCATTCCCAGTAACCCCAGCTAAAAACCTTTGAGGCATTTGAGACTGGTGACTAAAACCCCCTCCAGCAGCAACATCTAAACCCTGTATTGCACCTCTCTCAAGGGACCTCTGGGTGACTTGGCGAGCAGCAGCAACAGCAGTAGCACCCATTGATGCTCCAGCATTTGCTGCTGCTGCTGCAGCCGGGCCCAAGCCATTACCACTGCTACTGCCGCCACCTGTCGCATATGCTGCTTGAATGACAGCAGAAGGACCAGTAACTTGCCTGTGCTTGTACTTCATCCCTTTCACACTACCATCACCATGAGAACCCACAGACCCAACTGCACCAACAGCAGCAGCAGCAGTAGCAAATCCCCTGCACGCAGCCCCCACCCCAAAGGGGTTCACCATAGCGCCACACCCATACAGAGAACTCCCATAGCTACTGCCTATGAAGCTCACCCTGCCCACTCCAGCAGTACTAACACCAGCAACAGCACCAGCAGCAACAACGGCAGGGGCAGAGACAGGGCTTCTCGCTCGATGCTGCCTTGGGCTAGCATAAGTGACGACAGGCCCATGTGTGGTGACAGAGCCCAGGCTCAGGTTCCTCACTATCTGCTCCCCTGCTGCTGGTACCTTCACTCCTCCAGTGACTACTGCTGGTCTGCTGGGGGTGGGCAGGTCACGCAGAAACACTTGCTGCGAGGTGATGGTGGTGACAGGCACAAAAGCAGCAGCAGTAGCAGTAGTAGCAGCAGCAGGGGAAGCCGTAGCCTCTGCTGGTGCTGCTGTTGAGTTGTCTCTGCTGCTGGTGGTGGTGGTTATCTGCTGGCCAGCAGATACTGCTGCTGATGTCTCATTGCCTTCACTACCACCACCACCAGCACCAGCACCAGCACCAGCAGCAGCAGCAGGCGCAGGCGCAGTAGAGTTGGTTGTGGTGATAACAGTGGTAGCAAAAGCTGCCTGCTGCCTATGCTGCTGCTGCTGTTGGTTGGTGATACTGCCACCCAGTGTCGCTCTAGGACCAGCACCACCACCAGCAGCAGTAGCAGCAGCAGCAGTGGCATTACTTGTATCAGTAGTCACCACAGGGCGTGGCGGTGGGGCTCTGGACACAAAAGGACTACCTGACCTCCGACGACGTGCAGTAGGAGACGCCCTTGCTGGTACTGGTGATGCTGCTTCCGCACCTGCAGCTGCTATTGCTGTTGATGTTTGTTGTTGAACTCGCCCCCCTGCCTCTCCTGTCACCACCCAACCTGACGGCACCCCTGTAGCTCTCCCCCCAATCGTCCCAGATATAGATACATCACCACCACCACCACCAGCAGCAGCACCAGCAGCACCTGCAATAAGTACTGTTGCTTGTGCTGCTTGTACTGCTGCTTGTGGCTCTGCTACTACCACTGAGGGGTTCAGTATCCCCTCTGGGACTGCTACCACAGTACCAGGAGATGGAGATTGACTCCTTACCCTCCTCCTGCTGCTGCTGCTGCTGCTGTTTCTCCCAACAACAACACCTTCTGGAAGCTCTATCACTGCTGCTGCTGCTGCTACTCCTGCTGCTGCACTAGGTGGTGAGGCGCTTCTACTGTCCCCACGGACCCTAGCCCTCTTCCTTCCAGTCGCTACCAACACTCCTCCTGCTCCTGCTGCTTCTCTTGCTGCTGAACCTGCATGGACCACTGGAGATGTGCTCGTGCCAGCAGCAGCAGCAGCAGCAGGAGCAGTAGTAGCTATACCAGTAGCAGCCATAGCAGTAGCCGGAGCAGTAGCAGCAGTAGCTTGGAATGATGGTGACGGGGAAGGGCTAAGAGCACAGTGCCTGCAAGCCACTACCAGGCCAGTGAACCCACCAGCAGCTAGACTAGAACCCAGGTCCTCAACACCACTAGTACCAGCTGCCGCAGTAGGTGGTGCAGGAGTAACTGACCTAGCCCTCTTACGCTTCAGCCCTCCTGTATCCCCATCACCACCAGCAGCAGTAGTGCCACCAACGGGAAGAGCAGCAGCAGCAGCATCACCAGCCTTAGCTATGAGTTCAGCAGCTAACCCCCCTGGAGGCGGTCTTGCACCCCCTAGCACACTAAACCCTGAGATATTCCACAGATCTAACTGACCAGTGGGAGCTGAATACGAGCGGCCGCTCCGCTTAAGCCCTAGCACCTGCTCACCACCTACGATCGTACCCTGAACCCAGGCAGCAGGCACAGAGGCACTGCTGCGGTTTAGTATGCGCTGAGGTTGGGGCCCTGGTGTGCTAAACCTCACCCATGAGGTGTCGGAAGCTGAAGAGGCAAGCAGTGTAAGACCTGGCTGCATGAGGGGTGTGTTAAACCCTAGTGTTAAGGGGTTGGGCCCTCCTGCTGCTACTGGTGGTGTGTCGGGGCTAAGGTGGCCAGAACCACCTCTTAGGGGAGCAGCAGGAGTGACTACTGGGAGAGGGAGGCGAGGGACTGCTGTGGTCACAATAGCTGATGGAGCAGCAGGACCATTGGCAGCAGCACCAGCAGCACCAGCAGCACTAGCGGCCCTGACAGGAGCAGCAGCACCAGCAGCACCACTACCAACAGGATCACCAGCAGTACTAGCAGCAGGAGCCCCATCACTAGGTGGTGCTGGGGGAGTAGCTGACCTAGACCTCTTATGCATACGCCCTTCTGTATCCCCATCACCACCAGCAGGAGCAGCACCGACAGGAGCAGCAGGACCGGCAGCACTAGCAGAAGCAGCAGAAAGATGACCCTCCTGAGGCAGGCGTTTAGCAGCTAAGGTGGTAGCCACTGCGGCAGGTGTCCTTTCACTGCCAGGTAGTGGTGTAGGGAGGGGTGCACAGGTCACCGGCTGCACACATGATGCAGGAGCAGATGCACCCCTACCAGCAGCAGCAGCACTATTTGCTGCCGCTGCTGTGCCTGCTGCTGCCGGGGAGGGAGATGTTGATGATGGTGATCGTTGCTGTTGTTGTTGCTGCTGCTGCTGCTGGATGGGTATTGGCAAGGGGAGGGGTGGAGGTGTATCAGATCCAGGCTGAGGTGCTAGGGAGGTGAGGGTGCCGGCAGCAGGGGTGCTGACCAAGCTTTGCTGTTGACCTTCTCCCAGCTCCCGCTGTTGCTGTTGCTGTCGTTGTTGCTGTTGTTGCTGCTGCTGCTGCTCTTGATGCTGCTGTTGTTGCTGTTGAGCGTCTAAGCCTGTATCAGCCATGACCTGGTCCTCATCCTCCTTCTCCTCCTCCTGCCTGCCCTTCTGCTGGGTCTGTTGCTGCTGCTGCTGCCATACAGCTTGCTGTTGCTGTTGCCGCTGCTCTTGTTTCTGCTCCAAGCTAACCTCGGCCATGTCTTCATCCTGCTTCACCTCCTCCTGCTGCTTTTGCTGCCCTTGTTGCTGTGCGCCTTTGCCATCACCAGAAACTGCTGCAGGAGCGGAAATCTTGCCCACACTAGGAGGTCTGCTGGCAGTATTAGTAGTAGGCAATATAGCAGCAGCAGCAGCAGCGAGTGGTGGTAGTGGTGATGATGTACCTTCACCTCCTGCCACCACCCCCTGAAGCCCTGGTGCTCCGGCCCCCGTTTGTGCTGCTGCTGGTGGAGCTGACGCTGCTCCTGCTGCATCTACTGCTGCTGCTGCTGCTATTCCTGCTGTTGGCTGTCCTGCAGTCTCCGTCACGTGCTGGTCACGCCCGGCAACCGCAGTAGCAGCAGGCGCAGCAGTAGCAACAGCAGCAGTAGCAGCAGTAACAGAGGCAGCAGCTGTATCATCAGTAGCAGCCAACATCCCAGCATAAGAAGCAGCTGGAGGTGGAGCAGTACCGCCACCAGCAGCAGCAGTATCAGGATGTGCTACCTCCTTTGGTTTACTGCTAGTAGCTTCAGTCGCCTCCAGACCACCAGCAGGTGTTTGCACCTACACAAGACCAGATATAAACCGTGACTGTTACGGTAAAGGACTCCAAGAGACAAAGGAATTAAACAGCTCCAACTGACAGCTGCTTCAAGTCAAAGTTGCTTGTGACGGAGATTGAGGCAAGATGGGACCATGGCACGAGCTAGCAATCAATCAATCAATCAATCAATCAATCAATCAATCAATCAATCAATCAAAACGCAAAACCAGCTATGCCAAAAGGTCACTCAAGACCAAGAAGCACACGACCCCTGATGAACTGGAGTCACACAACCCCATGCCGGCCAACCATATGGCCACCCCTCATACAGGCAAACCACAGGCCACATAAAACACTAGCTAGCCTTCCAATGTAAAAGGCATATGCCCTCGTTGCAGGAGGCTGTGTGCCTACCAATTGCTGCTGTCAAACCCCCACCTACAGCTGTAAGGGCAGCAGACAAGGCGCATGCTATCAGGTACACAGCATGGTATACAACATTAGCTCAGCATTGCATTTTGTGTATAGTATGCTGGAGAATGTAATTCGTAGAGTTCGGCGCTTGCTTTCGAGTGGGGATTACGTGGTGTCGGAGGATTGGCCAGCTGGCAACTTTCGGAGGTGGCATTCAGGTATGACGATTTGGTCTCGATTTCGCCTTTCGGATGGTGGTTTAGCTCTTGCATTTATTCGTCCTTTTCAACATGGAACATGCCATTCCGCCTACAATTGCCTCAATGATCTTCTACAATGTACACCTGATTGCTCAGTTTGCACATAACGAAGTCAGCATGTATCCTGCTTCAACATGCCACACCAACCCAGAACCCCCCCCCCCCCGCCATCTAACAAAATTATACCCTCAGCCAAGCCCCAACCCCTCGTCTGTGCTCTCACCTCTACTGCTGGTGTGTTATCCTGAAGGGGAGGCTTTGTGAAGGTACTGGGCAGCTGATCAGACTGCTGCTGCTGCAGGTGCTGTTGTTCCTCCTGCTGCTGCTGTTGTTGTACTGTGGAGTCCTGCATCCCCCCCGCTCTCATGCTACTGCTGGCTGATGTGGCACCCTGGCTGCTCCCTGGGTAGGTTGAGAACTCCCTGGGCACCCGCCTGGCCATCACTGCAGCACGCTCAGCTGAACCCTGCCACTGTGTTGGCAACCAGAGCAATGACACAAAGCAGTGGATTAGTATTCAAAATACTCATGACAGCTAGGAAGACAAGATCACTCACGGTAGTGTTTTAAGATGGAAGACCATCACTTGAAACTACACAGGCAAAAAGGCTCCAAACAGTATAAGTGCCATAGAGCAATTGGGGAAGACAGACTCTTTATGCAAGCAAACGACTACGGGGTGACGATTGAGAGGTGCCAAGCACAGCCGAAGGTCATAGAGCAAGTGGAGCCCCACGTGGAGCCCTCCACCCTAAGAGAGAGAGAGAGAGAGAGAGAGAGAGATCTACGCGAGGAGACCGTGTATTGTTCTCCAGCGTGGGATTGTGGGAAGGGTTCCTTGGTGTAAAGATTACACGGATCCCTTACCATTTCCCTCCACCCTAACCCCATACAGAGCACCAGCGCATTCAAAGCACACCATGTGGGCCCATGTATGTGCACCCATACGCAGTAGGGTATAATCTGTATATAGTGCTCGTGCCTCGTGTTGGCTCCGGGTTTTTCTTTTTTCAAATGTAACATTCAAACCGTGCTCCCCCATTGGCATTCTGCCTGTCCTACCCCACCCTTATTCCACCATCACCCCCCCCACCACCACCACCAGAGCCCCCCCCCCCCACCTCTCCAACCCCACCCCTCCCACCGGACCCCTCTCCCACCACCACTTCCCCCTGCGCCGTTCCCTTCGTCCCCTCTTACGTTTCCAGCTGCTATCTTGAAGGCCTCCTTGTGATCCAGGTCTGACTGAGCCGCCTTCAGTCGCTTCACTTCCTCCCTGTCAGAAGCAACGAAGGAGGTCATCACTAGTAAGCAGCAGAAGCTACCCCTGTTGTACGTTTCCTTCAGCATCGCGGCTTAGAAAGGTATTTTAAACGATGTAAAGAAAAAGGGTGAGACTTGCACTGCCGGCCTTAACCCTCCCTTCTGCTAACCCTTTGCCCCCAGCCAGAACTTGAAGTGAAGTGCAGTGACCTGGAGCACAAGCGTGTGACTTCATATATGAGATAGATCACTGCACAGCTTTCGGGCCGTGCAGCACCGGCGGCATAACTCCATCCAGTTTGCTAGTATGTGGAAAGCAGATATCGAGACAAAGAGGCGAGACCACTAGAGAGCCAAAGCTGCCAGACAATTCAAGAGACCCAGGAAATTACAAGCGTGTGACTTCATATGCTTTGCCTGCCTGCCTGGTCCTTCTAACGCACTAAACATACTAGTGCAAGTACATACAGAGAGAGAGAGAGAGCTACGCAAGGAGGGGCGTGAGGTGCCCTCCCGCGTAAGATTAAGGGAGGGGCCCATTGGTGTAAGGATTACACTGGGCCAGCCTACCATAGGATAGTTACATCCGTGGGTGGGCTTCCGCCCACCTGCCTTTGTTAGCTTACTTTCTTGTAGTTCCTCCTGTGCCATTGAGGCTCTTTGGGCTTTTCCAGTTTTCTTTTTGTTGTGTATATGCTGTGTAAGGACTTAACTGCTGCAGTATGTACTTCTGAAATGCATTGCTTTAGAGCTTGCCCTTTGATACCGAGGGCTTGAAGATTCATGGTGGTACTGTTGTATATGGTGCCTGCAACTCCGACAAGCAAGGGATAGTACCATACTTTGGCAGTGGGGTCTATGTCTTTGATTTTGTCAATGAGTACTTGGTGTTGATAATCAGCTTTGCTTTGCTGGCCTGTTGGGTCTGAATCCCTGCAGATCTTGACCTCTATTATCCAGTACTCTGCTGGGTTGTTTCCATTCTTGGGTTTGTAGAGCATACCATCAGGGCGCTTGTCGGTGGTGCCTTGTGCTTGTTGCACTGCCTCCTTTAGTCCCCTTGGAAGGAGCTCCCACGGGATGTTTCTAGACTGGTGGGCCATGATGCCGTCTTCTGCACAGTTTTCAGTTGATCCAAGGTCCATTTGAATGACAAATGCTCCTTTGCGTCCCCTTAACACTCTTGTCATGATTAGTCGGCCGACCTTGTTATGCCTGTTGATGTACATTCTTTTCAGAGCTGGGCATCCTGAGGCTGTGTGGTGTCCGCCATCCTCGTCACCGCACAGGAGACATTTGCTACTAGGTGCATGTCCACACCTATAGGCCATTTTCCTTGTCCACATGGTCCCGTACCGGTAGCGCAAAGCGGTTTTACGTTCTGCATACTTGATTTTTCCCGAGGTCATGTACTCGTTGCTAGCAGGCAGGTCCAGTCTTTCCTCAATCCTTTTAAAAGCCTCGAAATAACAGGTAGCTCTGTTTGCCATCCCAAAGCGACTCTTTTGGTGGCAGTAATGACGTACCGAGTCGTGAAGGTCTGTCAAAGGGTTCACCCGCTTGAAACGGTCAATTAACGTGCGCTGCCCATTATTGGTCCGTGACCAACGATTGTTCCATTGGGTCTTGTGCGGCCAATATTGGGTCAACCTGTTGTTACTAGGACTCTCGTACTTCTCACATTCCTCATAGTCGGAGGTGTCCCCTGTCGCAGCCGCCTTAGCGATTGCGTCCGCTCTTTCATTACCGATAATTGAAGCATGGCCCTTGACCTTGTGAAGGGTTGTCCTCAGTCCCCTGTTGACGATCTCGGTTACTATCTCTTTAATTAGATCACAGTGCTGGTGATTTAGGAGATCTTGTGGGCGTCTCAGCATCTTTTTGATTTGGTACATTGAGCTGAGGCTGTCGGTGGCTATCATGTGGGCTCCATGCCTCAGCGCAGCAAGGATACCAACCAGTTCTGCTCTGTTTATGGTGTTCTGGGGATGGCTGTCGCCTGCAGGGACAATTGGAACCCCACGTTCATCGTCCTCATTGGCTGCTTGTGGGGGGAAGTACACCCCTGCCCCTATGCCTGGGGCATCACACTCTGCATCCATTGGTGATGTTTTGTGGCTTGTTTGCTTGTAGCTACCATCTGTGTAGGCATAGTTTTTCCAATTGTACCGGAGGGGTGGGGCTGTTGGTAGGGCAGTGGCTAATTGCGTTTCCAGGTCATCCAGTGTAGTGCTGGCGTCAACCATGGCTGGAGGGTCTTGACTGGTGGCTGAATCGTCCCGGAGGGACTCAGAGCCGTTTGTTTGTTTGGGGTAACCCATTTTGCTGAGCTGTTTTGGCGTCAGCAATGTTGGCTGATGAGATGTGCTGGGCGGGGCATTGCTGCTTGGGGGGTTGTAGTACATGCTGATGTCTTGTATCTCTTTGTCGTCCGGCAGGGACTGATTAATGGCATCCTGCAGCGTTTGCAGAAACCTGGTCATGTAGCCGCTCTCCCAGTAAGGGAGGTGGGCCTCAAAACCCTTTGCGTTGCCTGTGACAATGATATTTACGTCCCATCTAGGGTTTCCTGCATACATGTCGCCCCGTTCCCAAGTTGTGGGTTTCTGGAACCTGAAGTGTTTTCGGGGTATTTGTAGGAGATGCATGCAGTTTTCTGGGAAGTGTTGTAGCCATGCAAGGTAGGCAGTTCTGTTTGCATCGGACCAGGCAGGCATGATATGTATGCCAAAGACAGGGGCTGTTGTGTTACGGGCCGCTGCTATGGCAGTAGCCATGTTCTTGTTCAGGTCTTCATCCTCATACTCTGGGTTGTGCACGCTTCCGCCGGTCCACCTATATCTGTAGCTATCCCATTTCGCCCCAAAGATTTGGTCCCTTTTGTGGGCGCTCCAGTACATCGTAAATGTTGGGTTGTAATTGAGTGGGCTTGCGAATCTCTCTTTTGTTATGTCTGTGAGCTGCCTGAGAGCCTCATACACCTCAGGGGGAGTGGCCCAGTGGTTCTTTATTTGGACCTTCCTAATGGCTTTGTGATCTTTGATCTGTGCTCCATCTCTGTACCTGCACATGAGGGCATACAGTTCTTGGGGAAAGGTACCTGCCTTCAACTTCCGCATAACATTTGGTTTGTGGCGAGTGCTGTGGCAGTACTGTTGGTACAGTATTGCTGTCCTTTCAGGGGTGAGGGTGTAGCGACATTTGCCATCTGGTGTGTATATGCAGGCGAGCGTTTTTATCCACATTTGTCCATCTATGCACATCTCTACCTCTCTAATAAAGACTTCGTGTCTTCCTGTGGGGTGGATATCAGCATGGGGGTTCATTGGTGATGTGTCCATGTCGAAAAGGTTGCTGTACTGCTGTCCAATGTTGATGTTGTATCTTTGAGGGTGATCGGGGTAGTCGCCTTGTTGCTGCAGTGCCGATAACCCTTGCTGAGCTTGAGCCAGCTCGCCAAGTGCAGGAGTTGCCGGGGACCGGTCATTTGCTGCTGCTGCCTGTTGCAACCGGTACGCAGCAATCATCTCAGCAACAACTGGATTATGTGCGATGAGGTCACTCTCACTTTCTCGACTGGGCTTCCAATGGACGTTGTAGTGCCTTATATCAAGAGGGAGGCCTTTAGTGGCATACTGATCCCTGTTACATTCAATGCAGGTCCAGCCTGTCGTGACATCCTCTTCCAATATGTCCCCTGCAGGGCGATGGGTTAGCGGGATGCAAGTACATACATGTCCTGCCCACCACTACTCACACAACTGATGCAAGACGCCGCTGTTGCCTTGGAATGACAGTAGCAACGGAGTATTCCAGGTGCGTCAGAGCAGACCGCCATTCCTCTCATCTCTCACTCCCATGCCATGGAACACTAGAGCACTTGCGCTACTACTACCTGCTGACGTAACGCTGGCTCCACACCACCCAAGTCAGAACCGAATCCATGGTAGACCTTAAGCACCAGCATGTTGCTACATCATACTATTATGTTACATCACCCTGGAGTCCCGACCCGAGATGCACCCCCACTCTCCCCCCCCCCCCACCCTCACCCACCTCATGAAAAGGTTGTAGTCAGAGGGCTCTCTCTTCTTCTTCACTGCAGATATGAACACGTGACAAACAAGAGGCCTTGATCTGGTCCGCACTGATCCCAGGCAACAATAGGAGAAGCAGGAATTGGTAAACAGCAACATGGGCAACAGCCCCCAGGAGACAGACAGCATGACCTTCAGGGCGCACACCATTACCTGCACAGATGCACTTGCCTTGTTGCAATGACGCGGATTCAAAAAGAAGATAATCCATGGGACCAGCACTTCTTATGATTAAAGGCTGCCCTTCATACCTCCAAGTATGGGTGTCAACTCGTCTGAGACCGCTGTCTTTGCACCATGCAGCCAATGTACAGTGATGCCAAGCTGTCTAAGCCCCCAACGACCCTGTGACCGTCCATATACATCGCGGGTTGTTTCCCAGGCGCATTTACATGCCCCCTCAGGCAATCCTCACCATTAACGACAAGGTGATGATATTACACACACATCATCAGAGCATTACCCTTTTCGCAATTCCCACCTTCCGAACAACACCACAATGTGGTGCCCAGCACGCTCCTGTTTCCTGTTACCCTCCAGCTGCAACCTCTCCCCTTACCTTTCTGATCCTTGCCTGCCTCACCACCACCACCACCACCAGCAGCAGCAGCAGCTGTTGTTGCTGGTGGTACATGATACCTCATCTGAGGGTGTGAGGGCCCAGACCCCCCAGGACCATACCCCCCTGCTGCACCCCCGCCATATCCACCATACCCCACACCACCACCACTGCCAAAGCTGCCCCCTGCTGCGTTGCCACTTAGTGCAGGTTGATACCCATAGGGTCCACGGTATCCAAAGCCTCCAGGACCAGGACCAGCAGCAGTAGCAGTAGCAGGGGAGAAAGTTCTTGGTTGGGAGGTCACTTCTGCTGGGGTGCCAGGGGGCTCACGGGGAATGCCACCACGAGTAGCCTGCACGAAGAAACGACAGCAGCAGCAGCAAGATATATGAAGCCGGTAGAGTGAGTGAGTGAGAGACTGAATGCCGGGCATTAGCCCTGCATAGGTTCAAGGAGGCGGCAGGAATAGCAGGCATTGTTTGTGCCGCCTGGAAGCTGTGAAGTGATGTTGGCTGTAGCTTGAGCAAGCACAATGGTGCCCGTGATAGATCCACTTATGTCCTGCTGCTGACCTGCGTCCCCGTCGCTTTCCCCTCTTACCAACATCTCCACCAACATCTCCAGTTTGCGGCACTGGTGGTAGCGCTACATCGTTCAGCCAAGCTAAAGTTCAAAGGTGGACGAGTTAGGAACCTCCCTTGCATGGCTCTCTTTCTCTCTCCTTTACTCGATCTGATTCCTCCCCACACCACATCCCCGCATGTACTGCCCCACCACTACACCAACCCCTGAGGCCCCCCTTCCCCTGATGCACCACCACCCATCCAGCCTCTTCCTCCACCCCCACTCCACCGATCATCCAGTTAAATGACCTCCCTTCTACCACCCACCCACCCACCGCCGGCCACCCTACCCCACAACCCCTACTGCACTACCATCAATTTGAACGTCCCCTCTACCACCCACCCCTTGCACCCACCCAGCAGCCCCCCATGTCCCCCCTCCTACCTGCAGGTGCACCAGGCGGTAGCTATCATGAAGGTCATCCGGGTCAAAGGCCACAGCTGCTGCATCATCATCATCTGCATCATCACCTGGCATGTAATCCAGATCCTGCTGCAGCTGCTGCAGCCGCCGCGCAACATTCACATTGGCACCAGCAGCCTCGGCAAAAGAAGATGGTCTGTACTGGTGGTGCTGCTGCTGCTGCTGCTGCTGCTGGTGGTGGTGGTGGGGCCCCGGCGGCCTGCCATACATACCCTGCTGCTGCTGCTGCTGGTGATAATGATTCCGCTGCTGCTGCTGATGATGCTGGTGACGGCTGTCCTGCAGTAGTGGTCCGCTGTAGCTGCTGATGCGTCTGTTGAGGCTGCCGGCTGCGACGATAGGAGATTCTACTTGGTAGGTGCTGGTCTGACGGCCAACAGCAGCAGCAGCTACAGCAGGAGCAGTGCTGCCAAAGCCAGCGTTTGCGGCATCTCCTGCATCTGCTGCGGATGCGTTATTCTGTAAAGCACAAGCACCAGGGCAAAAAGAGGAGTGAGAATAAACTACGGCATCCCAAAAACTGGTGATGTTAGCCTGCTGTAGCAATGGCGCTGCCCCCTTCAACAAAAGAAGAAGAAGAGCTACGCCAGGCTAGTTGAGTAACTGAGGCTGAGGCGGAGCCTCTGCCAGAGTCCCAGCCTGCATAAGTTAAGGGAGAGGCAACTGAGGTCAGGAGACCTGGCCTCGTGGCCTCTACCATGGCCCCCTTCAACAAAGTGTTTAGATAGGATAAGAGGGCTACTGTTCAATCAGGCACTGGTCTGGAGAAAAAACCTTGCAAGTTGCACGTGACCTCCATCTGTATCTTCACGTTGATTTCAGCAGTGCAATCCCTCACTGGTCTAACCACTGACTGACACATGATCATGGTTTCAAGCAGAACCATTCCACTCCAATTGCAAAGTTGAGCTTGATTTACTCTCCCAGCATTAGCACCTTGCCCCAATTCCCTGGCACCATTATCCAGCCCTGGCAAGCTTCACCGGCAGAGAGCTGTGCTTACAACTCCAGCCAGCCCATGTAAGAGCCTCGAGACAATAACACACAAGGCAAGGGCTCCGTGTAATCTTTACACCAAGGAACCCTTCCCGCAATCTCACGCTGGACAACAATGCCCTCCCTCCCTCCCTCCCTCCCTCTCTCTCAAGACATGAATGGGATAGAGCGGAGCCCAGATGAGCAGAGGCAAAGTTCGGTTCCTGCAATGTACAATGTAATGTCACTATCTGTTCTAACCATGATTCTCATGTAAGAATAGGGGACAACACAACACATGGGCCACTACGACTCTCTACCTTAAACCCACACAGAGCTGACGGCGTTCACTCACTCGCAAGCCCCGCCCCTTAGCAGTGTTTCTAGCACCTTCCACGCCACCACTTCTAGTGATCAGCTCACCTGGAAGCTTGGTGAGATGAAAGTGGCCCCTAGACCTGAAACCCCACCTCCACCAAAACCAGTGCTGCCAGCCCTCCTAGTCAAGGTAGGGTTCACTGCAGACCCCGGCAGCCCTGCTGACCCTCCCCCTCCCCCTCCTCCTTCTGCAGCTGCTGCTTCTATCTCCCTCTGCTTCTCATGCAATTGGAAAGACGGCTGCTGCTGCTGCTGCTGTCCACCGCCACCCCCACCTCCCTGCTGCCTTGATGACTCCCCTGAGGCGATTTGATGCAGGGACACCAAGGCACCACCACCACCACCACTAGCAGCAGCAGCAGCAGCCCCAATGGATCTGGTGCTGTCACTTGCTAGCAAGGAGCTGAAGTCAAAGTCCTGCAGATCCCTTTGCTGTGACAGCATCTGCTGCAGACTCTGATGCTGCTGCAGCCGCTGCTGGTGCTGGTGCTCAACCTGCTGTTGATGCTGTTGGTAGAGGAGAGAGGCACTTCGGCTTGAGCTGCCACCAGCACCAGAGGCAGATAGGTCTGTAGGGACAAAGTTGCTGAGGCCTTTAGGGACTTCCAGGTTGTGTAAGCCGGCTGCAGCTGCTACTGCTGCTGCTGCAGCTGCTGACGCCCCTGGTGTGCGAGAGGCGTGAGAGGGTGGCCAATCTGACAGCAACTGCTGCTGCTGCTGCTGTTGATAATGGTCGGGAACTGTAGGAGGTGACTCCGGTAGTTGGACTTGAAGGACCCTGCCGTAAGGCGAGAAGCAGCAATACCTCTTAATTAGACTAGCTGCGCTCACCAACCATAGAATTCATTGCTGACCGGAATGGGAGGCAGGAGAACCCAGCCTGTTGTCGCCCCTTCCTTTGTATTGCACGTGCACGTGGCAAAAGCCTATGCATGCACCCTGTAACCTAAAGCCCACCTCAACTGCAGCTGCCGGTCGTTTCTGGGCAGCACGGATGGTTTGGATATAGTACAGATTTCATCAGGAGAGTTAAGGTTTTTTAGCAGCCACATCAGTATCATATTAGTACAGCAAGCAGGCGCACCCCTATCAAACCTGCCCCATGGGGCTATTAACTGTGGGGTAGGTGGTGTATGGTATAATCTGTGGAACCAGGTAACAAATCCAAAACCTTACTCGTAGGTGCTTGTTCTGCATTGCTTGCAAAACATATGCATGTGATTTGCCTCAAAGCCTCTGCTGCATGGTTGCAAACCCTACATATTAATGCAAAGGTGGTTGCATACCACTGACTGGTGAATTCCAGTCCCAAAACTCCTGTGGCAGAAGCAATCTGCATAAAGCTTCCCTGCATGGGCCAAATATGCCGGTAGTGCACCCAATGTAGCTATCTGCAAGCCCAGGTGCCGCTGATACATACCTCTTGCAGTTTCCACATCTGACCAGCACTTCAGGGGAACCAGAGGCAAGGTGGGTCGCAGGTACTTCCACCTGCAGACACCGAAGGACAACATGCGAAGCAGCAGAAGCACCGAGGGATGAGATCCAGCGCGAAGGAACATACTCATGTGATGAGCCCGCAACGGCGCATCGCTGCTCATACGTTAACATGTACTGCGAAAGAGCTGCTAAGCGTGATGTTCTATGGGTGAGTTTGACTAGGCTCATGGACATGCATGGGCGGTTTGGACCCATAGATGGCGCAGGCACCTACAAATAAGGCAACTCGTTCCGGCTTCCGTGCTCAGGAGGACACTTTAATTTCAACAACTTGACAGCATTTGCATGCAATCTCTGGCACGGCTTGCAAGCTATTTGAATTCAACCAATCCAAGGCTTCCCAGCGATCAAAAAAGGCACACAGGCTACTTCAGACCCTGCCAAGATCTTACTTGCAGGACTGCACCGCAGGTTGGCGCTTGGCAAGCTACTCTGATGGTTGTCCCTCCTGCCTGTGCGGGCTGCTGCTGCTGTTGTTGCTGCAAAAGTGAAGCAGCTAGATCTGCTGCCAAGCTCCCAGGCTCGGCGAGGCCGACGCTAGCAGGGCGTCCACCAGCAGCAGCTGCTAGGAGAGAAGCTGCATGGTCCATTCGGAACTGCTGCTGCTAAGCGCCAGGGTCAGCAGTCCCTGACAGAAGGTGTCAGTGGCCAAGTCCTGGAGCAGGACAGCGGCCCAACCAAGGTAGCACCTTCGCCACTTGGGATGAAAGGACAACCAGACGAGAAGGCAGCTCCGCGGGCAGAGGTGCTACTGATCACCCTGTGTCCTCAAAACAACGACAGACGTCTGCGGCGGTAGATATGGCTGGCAGTGCCTGACTAGGTTTTGGGCGTGGACGGAATTCTGGGATAGCAGCACTGTGGTGATTTATGTCTGTCACTGGCCCTTATGAGAGGCGTTGCGAGACCGACTGATGGTCGTCCAAGAAGCCAGTCCAAGGGAATGGCGACGGGGGCGGACCGTCCAAGAGTGACTGTACCGGCAAGTGCGTGCCGGCCCCGGCTGATGCTATACGGAGGCCTCAGCAGCAAGTGCTGTGGGTGCTTTCAATGGAAGCAAAGCCTCCATTTTTTGGTAAGCTTGGGACCAAGTCTCGTCATTTTCACATGGTATACGACTGTTTGCGAGGGGATGCCTGACTTTCAATAACATGTATGCATCGGCAGACTCCATAGCGAGCTTACATTCTAGTCTCCTGTCTTTATTCAACGTTATGTCTAGATTGTCAGCGGGCATTTAACATTCAGGTTGGGTGACGTCAGCCAGCCATGCCATGCTCACTGTGCTTTCCCTGGGACATGTACGGATGCGCTGCAAGTGCTCGAGCCTTGATGGTACGTACCGGTTTCTCAAAGCAGAAAGCTTGATTAGCATTTGCTCGTTTGAATACTCGAATAACATTTGCTTTGCAAGATGCTCTGGTGTGGGACTGACAAGCTTGCGCATGCGCGTGAGTCAGACGGCATAATGACCGGCAGGGGCTCGCATGGCCGGAAAGATCTTGCCACCCTGAAAGCCCTCGCTTGCAGCGCAGTTTTGCAATAGTTTAACGCAGATTCACAATAGTTTAAGGCTGTTGCTTGCCAGAGGAAAATGAGTTCACACTGTGCGAACGCTTTGTGCACAGTCGGGTTGGTTCACATAGCTCTCTAAAGCAGTTAAACCGTGGTCGGTACAACAAACATTCAACAGTTACAGTAAGCCACTTCCGGCCACGCAGAGCCCTGGCCAAAACCGGACCTTCTAGACAAAGACACCTTGACAGGCCACCAACCCACCAACCGAGGACCAGAAAGCAGTCCTCCACAACAGCCACGGGCCGCCCACAAACAGAGGTAGCCGTTTGTTAAGGGCGGGGCTGACTAGAAGGGGGGTGAAATGCGCATCACTAAAAAGGGGGTAAAGAGTCAGCATGTACTGCATCAATGACAACAACTAAGGTGTGGCAACCGGAAGAGGGCTGCTAGGTCGAACCGACCAAACAACAAGTAACAACAACAAACACTTAACATTTGGTAATTGGTAATTGGTAATTGGTAACACAACACAACAACGCATCCAATGCCACAGTCTATATTGCACACATACCAAGCACTACTCCTGCTACAAAAGATAGGATCACCTGCAAAAGCACACGACCGAAGCACTGTTGCCAATTCCCTCGGGTTCTGGTACAACTGCCCGCACCCCACTAGGGCATTGCAACGGTTACATCATCCCTGCATACAACAACAACAACAAACATTTAAGGTGTGGCAACCGCAAAGGGCTGCTAGGTCGAAACGACCAAACACACCATCGGATGGATCCAAACACAATGGCTTCCAGACCACCAACCTAGCAGTACTGATACCGGAACATGTATCCAGGCAAGACAGAGCCCATGATCAAGAACACCACCCACTTCTCCATCGGTGGCAATGGCATGGCAAACAATGACGATTACCACGGGCTGGAGATGTACAAGAACCATGCAAAGGACTCAACCAAAGAGGGATATATGCAACCAGACCCAACCACCATGGAATATATGAGATAGATCACTGCACAGCTTTCGGGCCGTGCAGCGCCCGCGGCATAACTCCATCCAGTTTGTTAGTGTGTGGAGAGCAAAATTCGAGACAAAGAGGCGAGACCGCTAGAGAGCCAAAGCTGCCAGACCATTCAAGAGACCCAGGAAATTACAAGCTAAACACTGCAAGCGCTCCAACAACAGCATGCTTTGTGACTGGCCAACACTACCCCATGTACCCTGCCCGACCCCCCACGAATGTGGCCGAATCAATCCCTCCAAAGTCAAGGCAACGCTCCTATCGAGACAGAGCCCATGATCAAGAACACCACCCACTCCTCCATCGGTGGCAATGTCATGGCAAACAATGACGATTACCACGGGCTGGAGATGTACAAGAACCATGCAAAGGACTCAACCACAGAGGGATATATGCAACCAGACCCAACCACCATGGAATATGGCCACCAACCATGGACTGTGGCCAAATCAATCCCTCCAAAGTCAAGGCAACGCTCCTATCGAGACAGAGCCCGTGATCAAGAACACCACCCACTCCTCCATCGGTTGCAATGGCATGGCAAACAATGACGATTACCACAGCCATGTCATAGCCGGCTGTACAGAGGTGGCTGCTGCTGCTGGTGATGATGATTATGGTCCTGATGATGGTGACGGCTGTCTGGCAGTGGTGGTCCAGTAGTGCTGCTGATGCGCCTGTTGAGGCTGCCAGTAGTGATGAAAGGTGACTCTTCTTGGTAGGTGCTGGTCTGACGCCCAACAGCAGCAACAGCAGGAGCAACAGCAGCAGCAGTGCTGCCGAAGCCACCCCCTGCATCTGCTGCAGAGGAATCATTCTGCAGAGCAGCGTGCAAAAGCAGCGTCCAAATAATCAACAGCATTTCAAAAAGGCAATGCTGCTACCCCTGTTTCAGCGCTGGCACCGCCCAACACAGCCTAACAACAAGGGTTATTGGTCAATTGTTATATTCACATACAATTGAATAGTGCACACACTCCTCCAGCCACTAACGTCCCTGCCGTGAAAAGGGCTGAGCTTGGCTGTGCTAAACACTCCAGCAAGCCCCTGTTCGGGTAGGGAAGGAAGGTACCACATGTGCCAGCAGCTACACAGGGCTCATGTGTATGAGATAGATCACTGCACAGCTTCATGCCGTGCAGCGCGCGGCATACTCACTCGATCCAATTGGTTACTACGTGCGTGGAGAGAATAACTCTAGAGAGAGAGATCTACGCAAGGAGACCGTGTATTGTTGCAGAAATCTAGACAAAGAGAAAAGACCGCTAGAGAGCCAAGGCTGCCAGACTACACAGCGCTTATGTCCGCCGTCCACTCCCTCGCAAGCCACTGCTTTTCAGTCCCTTCAGCACCTCCAATGCTACCACTTCTAATAATCAGCTCACCTGGGAGCTTGGTGAGGTGACAATTGCCCCTAGACCTGAACCACCACCTCCAACAAGTCCACTGCTGCCAGTCCTCCTAGTCAAGGTAGGGTTCGATGCAGACCCTGGCAGCCCTGATGACCCTCCACCTCCACCTCCTCCTCCTTGTGCTGCTGCTTCTGCCTCCCTCTGCTTCTCATGTGATAGGAAAGACGCCTGCTGCTGCTGCTGCTCCTGCTGTCCACCCCCACCTCCCTGTTGCCTTGATGACTCTCCTGAGGCGATTTGATGCAGCGACCCTAGAGCACCACCTCCACCACCACCACCACTAGCAGCAGCAGCAGCCCCAATGGATCTGGTGCTGTCACTTGCTAGTAAGGAGCTGAACTCAAAGTCCTGCAGATCCCCTTACTGTGACAACAGCTGCTGCTGGTGGTGGTCGGGGACTGTATGGAGCGACTCAGGCAGCTGGACTTGAAGGACCCTGCGGTCAGTGGTCAGGCCAGAAGCAGCAACACTACACCTGCTAGTTCGACTAGCTATGCCGGTGAATAAATGCTGAACTCAATGGTAGGTGGGAAAACCCACCCTGTGATAGTATCATCATTTCTGAGTACTGCATGTGGCCAAAAGCCTATGCATGCACCCTGAGATGCTATGCTGACATCAACTGCAGCTGCCGGCCATTTATGGGCAGCAGCAAAGGCTTGCGTATGCTACAATTTATCGCAGAGGGGTAAAGAACAACAACAATATTCAATGCGCTTCCAGCCACGCAGGGCCTTAGCCTGAACCCTAGACACAATTCCCAGAGGTGGTGAATGACAACCCACCCAAGAGGAGGTCACGCAAGCAGCAAAACAGCGAACCGCAACACCAACAATAATGGAGAAAGCATGCATAGTACAATGAGACTAGGGTGCCGTATAATGCCGAATGCTGGAGAGGTACAACCACCAGCACCTGCCAAGCCTAGGCAGTGGGCCCCACAACAACCCAGGTTTGGGGCCACACAAACACAAATGGTAGGCAGCATGCATGACCGGCAGTGCCAGAGGCACTCACAGCCCCTCCTTAAACCAGCACCCACCAGCAAGGGACGAGCCGTAGGGATGTAGGGACAAAGCAAAAGAGATGGGAAGAGATCACATAGACACTAAGTCCGCTGAAAGCTGCGGCAGAAAAGCAAAGATTCCAATACATCACCCATGCCAGTATCATCTCACGGCTGACCTGACCCCTGGGGTAATTAACTGTGGGGTAGGTAGTGTATTGTATAGTCTGTGGAAACCAGTGACATGTGCAAAGGCCTAGGGTGCTTACTCTGCATTGCTTGCACAGTAGATGCACGTATTTTGCTGCAAAGCCTCTGCTGCATGGTTGCAAAGTAAACATGCAAAGGTGGTTGCATGTCACATACATGGGTTAAGCCTGTCCCCAGATCCTGTGGCAGAAGCAATCTGCTTAGACCTTCTCTGCAAGAGGTTAAATACGTTATTAGTGCATCCATTGTAGCTCTCTGCATGCCCAGGTGCCACATACCTCTTGCAGTTTCCACATCTGACCAGCACTTCAGGCGAACCAGAGGCCAGCTGGGTTCCAGGTACTTCCACCTACAGACACTGAAGGGGCAACATAAGAAGCAGCACAGGCACCTATGGATGAGTTCAAATGTAAAGGAAGGTACTCGTAGCCGTGGACTCGCTGCTTATGCGTGAGTACTTGCTGCCAAAGAGCTGCTAAGTGTGATGTTCTATGGGTGAGTTTGACTAGGCTCATAGACACGCATGGGCGGGTTGGCCCCATAGATCGCGCAGGCTTCTACAAGTAAGGCAGCTCGTTCGCTTCCGTGCTCAGGAGGGAACCTTCATTGCAACACTACAACCTTTGCATGCAATCTCTGGCAGGGCTTGCAGCTATGCAACCAATCCAAGGTTTCCCATCCATCAAAGAAAAGGAGCTGCGCACAGAGACCCTGCCAATATCTTACCTGCAGGAGCGCACCACAAGTTGGCGCTTGGCAAGCTACTCTGATGGTTGTCCCTCCTGTCTGTGCGGGCTGCTGCTCCTGCTGTTGCTGCAGAAATGAGGCAGCTAGATCCGCTACCAAGCTCCCAGACTCTGCGAGGCCGCCGCTAGCAGGGCGTCCACCACCAGCTGCAGCTGCTGCTAGGAGAGAAGCTGCATCGTCCATCCGTATTTGCTGCTGCTAAGCGCCAGGGTCAGCAGCCCTGACAAAAGCTTTCAGTGGCCAAGTGCTGGAGCAGAACAGCGGCCCAAAACAAGGTAGCACCTTCGCCACTTGGGGTGAAAGGACAACGAGACGAGCTGGCAACTCCGCGGGCAGAGGTGCTACTGATAATCCTGCTGTATCTTCAAACAACGACAGACGTCTGCGGCGGTAGGAACTGACTGGCACTGCTCACAGGCATGTAGCTGCTTCCCCTCCCTGCAGCACCAAACTCTTGGGAGCGGCCTGTAATGAAAGCTGTGTATGGGATTGCGGAAGAAGGCTAGCCCGGAACAGGTATGTAGCTGCAGCTGTAGCATTATCGGGCAGGTACTGAGGGCCAATGAATGACATACCCGGCAGTCACGTGATTCTCGGCAGTTGCCACCGTCAACTAACGACCACGTCATAGCCTGTCTCGGAACGCCTGCAGTGACTGTAAAGTCGCCAAAAGGATGGGCCCATACGTCAATCCTCCGAAGCACGCTAGCAGCATCTGGAATCACGTTTCCTCAGGCTAGCAGCGGTTGTAGTCGCCTGCAGCAGTATAAGGGTAGTCCTGCAGATCAAGCAAAGGTTAACTGCTCGCAAGCACGTTGACTGCCAAAAGCATATATAAAGCTGCAAGCGTTCAACTAGCAAGTGAAAGTTTCTGTTTCGGAAAGCAGAAGACAGCGTGTCCTGTCCTACTTTCAGGCAGCAGCGTGTCTTTGATATCTTTGCGAGACTAACGCCAACCAGACTAGCAGGATGACTGACCTCCGTGTGGATACCAGGAGCATCAAGAACGCCTACATGGCGGGGAGTGAGCCCTGGAGTGTGATGCCTGCATGGCGTCTTGGTGCCAGCCGGACCATGACCACCAAGGAGATGGACGCCGGCACAGCTCGCATTGTGACCGTCATGAAGCGCTTCTTCGAGGCCAGGATGATGGCTGACCACCGCGAGGTACAGAACTCATGCACCGCCGTCTAGCACTTTGCAGAGTCAGCAGCTGCTGGTTGTATATATCGGACCAGCTAGTCTAATGGGAGGCTGCTGCACAGCTGCATGGAAAAGTGGCCGTCGTCTTACGCTTCTGAAACGCAGCGCATAATGGTCTTTCCACATGCCATGGCTAATACTGGGCACACATAGCCCTACCTGATCTTTCGCACGTCCATAGTGTGGGTCTACCGACTGATTTTCTGCAAGGATGACCTGTGTACTAATGCATGTCTTTTTGGGCACGCTCATGGCTTGCATTATCGCTTCCCTCGCTCCTTCTAGGAGCTTGATTCCCTCTGCAAGAGGCCTCTCTTGCACCTGTTCATTCATCCTCGACCTCAACCCTAACCCCTCCTGCTCCTTCCCCTCTTTCCCCGTTTCTCCTCCAGATCGTAGAGAACTTCTCCCACGACCTGCTGTGGGACGGCCCCCCTGTCATCGTATCCAACAAGGGTCACCTGCGTGTGGGCAAGTACCTGTCCAACTTCTTCGCCCATGCTGAGCTCCACCCCAGCATCATCACTGTGACCCCCGTGGGCCCCAACCGCCACCTTGTGGACATGGATTGTGTCATTGTGCAGCACCCCACTAGGGTGTGGTGGATCCCCGCCACCCTGCTGCTGCCTAAGTCCTTCAAGCTCCAGGCGCACTTCAAGATTGGTGTAAATGGACCTCTGGAGACAGGGAAGGTGAGGCTGACCTGCCATGAGATTGCTGTCTACCGATAATCCTGTGGTTCTATCTACTCTGGTTGCCCGTCCGTTGTCTTGCTTGGTATCCTGGGATGATCTGTTTTGTGGGTTTGATCATCTTCTGGGCCCTGCTTTCTGTTGGTTGGTATTTTGAGCATGAACTGAGCAAGTTGCAGACGACCGTATCCCTGCCTAAAATTGTGTGCAGAGCGTGTTGCAGGCAAGTAGGCACATTCCTGTTGTTGTTGTTGCAAAGGTGGCCAGTGGGTTGTCTGATGACAATGCAACCGAGGAAAGGTGTGCTGGATGCCAGTTCCCCTCTCTTAACCAAGAGAATACAATCTGCTTTCCAAATTGCAGCCGATTTCGAATGTGTCCATGTACTAACAGTGGGCCTTCCTCCCTTTCCCATTTCTGCTGTTCCAGATTGAGATGGTTGTGGGCCGCCTGACCAACATCCCCGCCTTCGTGCCCACCTTTGTGCGCCAGTACTTTGGTATGCTGTTTGGTGCCCTGCCCCACATGTTTGAGGGGGTGTGGGGGTACCTGGTGGACTTCACTGGGGACAACTACTACAAGCTCAAGAGGGAGAGGAGGTTCAGGGAGCGTCACCCAAGTAGGTAGAGGGACATAGGGCTTGGTGTATGGCACAAGTCTTTTGCTTGGGTGACAAAACGGCTTTTGTCTTTTCAGAAGATTGTATGCCCGTATGTTACTATGTTGCAACTTTTATGGTATCCTATTGCATTCTATTGCATGCTGGGCAACTGGAATGCAGGCTGATGCGTGTGAACTTATAATTTTGTGACGGTTATGGATTGCCTGAAAGCCAGGCCTTTTTTCCCCCAGGTGTTTAGGGATCCATACTCTCCTAGTTTATGAGACTTATGCATCTGTTCTTTCGAGAAACGTCATGTATCTGTTCTTTCAAGAAACGTAGAAGAGAATAAAAGTAAACAAGAGCCTTTCAATAAAATGGAGTGAAGTTTCAACATTGCTATACCAAGAATGTACCCACCCAAATCCTCCGGGATAATGGTGGATTTGCGCCCTGCAGTCGTATGCTGGGCTTGTTCCTTTTCTGTGCAAGAGGACCCTCCTTCTATGCGATAGCATTGTGTCTATTATGGGTTGCAACCGCTGGCAAACCAGAGTATTTACATGAGGATGATGTATGTGATCTCCCTCTTTCGTCCTCCTGCTGCTTCTTCCTTGCAGATAGCAGCAACCCCCTGCTGGACACTGCCACTGACATCCTGCAGGACAGCAGCCAATGGGCCATCAACAATGCCAAGACTGCCGTGGACACTGCACGGGTGCTGTCACAGGTAGGAGGGTTTTAGGGTGTAGGGTGTTTTGGGGGGTAAGGGTGTTGCTGTGGCGAGGGTGTTTCTGTGCTATGGCAATCTTTGCTGTGGCATATCACGATATGTAATTGTAAGGAGGGTAGCACAGCTTGTGGGATGTAGTGTTACAGTGATGTTGTAAGTTTCCGTTCTGTAGATTTTATCTTTGCAATTGGAGAAAATTTGCCAGACCCCATGGTTTGCAAGGCTGAATTATTACCTGCTGTAAGCGGGTTCTTCTGGATTACTCTACTGTCTCACATTGCTGGACAGTAAAGGCAAATGATTATGG
Organism: Pseudopediastrum boryanum; assembly: GCA_963556185.1. Lineage (NCBI taxonomy): Eukaryota > Viridiplantae > Chlorophyta > Chlorophyceae > Sphaeropleales > Hydrodictyaceae > Pseudopediastrum > Pseudopediastrum boryanum. The sequence continues at coordinate 6,750,119 of OY744494.1, forward strand.
ATGTAGGAACAAAGTTGACATCTGCTGGTGCTGCCGTGTTGCTTGCTTGTTGTCTAGCATATTGTGCTTTGCCAGATTTGTTGCATGAAGAAAATGCAGTGCTGGTGGTTGTCATGCGATAAATCCTGCGTGCTTGGGAGCTTTTGTGGTCCATGTAACTGTTAACATGTTTACATTCTGTCAGAGATGTGACCAGCTTGCATAGTGCATTGCAGGGTGGTATCAAACCTGTGTGATACTGCAAGCTCGTTACTAAGCAGTACACTTGCTCTGCTGCTGCTGCTGTTCCTGCAGGACATTGTGAACACTGGCATTGACTATGCTTCCTGGTGGTTCAACACCATCTCCTCCGTTGTGGAGGGTGGGGTGCAGACTGCCACCACTGTAGCTGCCAAGGCCGCTGGCACTGCTGCTGGTGCTGCCGAGGTGGGGTATGACTACACTTCCTCCGCCGCCGCTGCTGCTGCCAACACTGCTGCTGGTGCGGCGTATGCAGCACGTGATACTGCTGCTGGTGCTGCCAACGCTGCTTATGACACCGCTGCCAACACTGCCAACGCTGCTTATAATACCGCTGCCAACACTGCCTATGCTGCACGTGACACCGCTGCCAACACTGCCTATGCTGCACGTGACACCGCTGCCAACACTGCCTATGCTGCACGTGACACCGCTGCACAGACTGCCTATGCTGCTCGTGATGTGGCAGCACCAGTGGTGGATTCTGCGTACAAGACTGCTGCTGGTGTAGTGGCTGAAGGGGCTGACAATGTGAGGCAGGCAGCTGAGAAGACGGAGAGGAAGGCGGACAGGAAGAGGGTGGAGGGGGTGAAGGTGGCTGGTGCTCCTGCTGGGGTGGATGTTACCACTACCAAGGTGGAGACCATCAGGGGCCCCAGGGTTGGCTCTGCTTACTAAGCAGATGAAGCTGGTGTAGCCTTCGTGGTATGAGGTTAGGGGGGTTTGAGTTGCGGCAAGGAGAATGCTGAGCATGAGAGGAAGCAGTTGTTGGTTGAGGAAGAGAGTGTGATGGTGGGTAGAAGTTGTGTGGAGTTGTGACTGCATAGTGTATTGCTTGTTTAATGTTGTGCAGGAAAGGGGTGGTTGCTGTGTATATACTGCAAACCCGTCCATCACAGCAGCTTATGTGGAAGAAGTGCCATAATATTTGGCAAGTGTGATGCTAAGGACAGAAGGAGAGGATGGGGAAAAGGAAATTATTGTGTGAGCTGGTAGAAACACAATGTGATCTTTCTTGCATGCAGCATTCCAGCTGGTTGTGCATGAGGAATTCAGCACTGCATGCAGCATGCTGTTGCGGGAATTTGCAATCGCTAAGGGAGTTGATTGTTTAAAAAGTGTAGGCTGTGCTACTCCTATGGTGATCCAATTGTAATTGATGTATATCAGCCTGCCACCTGAATAGGGCTGACCATCACTGTGTAGTGCGCAGGAAAGTAGGAATATAGCTTCTGGAGTACAGTGCTACAATGCTACAGCAAAAAAGGGAACACTGATTTCATGCGACAGCTGAATAGGGCTGACCATCCCTGTGTAGTGCGCAGCAAAATAGGAAAAGATTTTCTGGAGTCCAGTGCTACAATGCTATAGCGGAAGTAGGAACACCGATTTTATGCCACGGTGTACGAAGTTTTTATCCTGCACACACGACAGGTAACTGATCAAAACAAGTGGCTAAGCTGAGGCTAATATAAACCAGGCGCAATCTGCTGTGCGCACTTGTCTGTTAAAGGCTGCAATTCCTGAGCTTCCGGCTCTGCGCCTTCTAGTAACTATCTTTAACTCTGCCATGACATCCTACAAATTTTTCACATGCGACAACGGCCATGAACCGGCCTGAATTAAACTGTCACCATGTGCACGCCGAGTTTTGCCCCCTTGTCAGTTAGGCATGCCCAGCATGTCCTGGAAAAAAAACGCTTTGTGCGGAATGAAGCATCGGCATCAAGAAAGCCTACACTGCAGTGGAAAATGTATGTAAGACACTGCTTTGGCAGCTGAGTCCATGCAGTGACTTGGTCAGCATTCTCGGTTGCTCCCCGGTTGGATGAAGGCCAAAGTCGCCATCAGCAAGCCAAGCACTGGTGAAACCGCAATGGAGGAGGCATCAGCAGCTCCTCCGCAAGATCTAGCACATCTCATAGTCGTATCGCCCTTGCTGAGCTACTTCAGCATATTGGACCTGGTGTATGTCTCTTGTACCAGCAAAGCTCTCGGACAGCTATGCCAGACAGAACTCAGCAGTGGCAGCAAGCAGGCAGCCCATGCGCTCATATACGACGCCTCCGAGGACGCAGCAGCTTTTAGCCAGGAAGAGACATCTCCAAGGGAGGTTGGCCAGCTTCCTTGGAAGAATTTGTCGCAGCTCATCTGCAAAGGGGTGGAGTGGCTCCTTACCACATCTGGCATAGAGCTTTCTGATACTTCAGATCCAAACACAGCTCAGACTTTACAGACCCTGCTGCACACATGGAACGTGCCCCTACTACTGGCCCAAGTGCTGCTGGCAGCTGGACTCCAGGTTGGTTATGAGCAGCTTGTGAGACCAGCAAGGGCTGGTGTGAGAGGCCTTTCAGTTTGGAGGGTTGCTTTGGGAGAGATGGAACTGCTCTCAACCTTGCCAAAGGTCAGTGGATGCTTACTGGGAATCAGCATGCATGCGCAATATTGTGGTTGACTGACCAGCAAGCATGCTCTTAAGCTTATTACAGCATGATATGCAATAATGAAATCAAAGTGCCATAGGCCCCAATCTTCAGGCTGTCACAAGTTTTTGGTCGCTAGTGCTTAGCAGGTCATAAGTCCCACAAGCTGAAAAGTTGCAGGGCCACGCAAGCAATCAGCCATGCTCTGGTTTGTACATTCCCACTTATTCCCGGGCACTCTCAGCAGTAGGTGGCATGTATGTGTTTTAAGATCTTAGTACCTTGATCATGTAGCCGTAGCAGCGGCCGTCTGCTCCCCACTGGGGACATGTAACTGTGGTCATACCATTGGACTGCTTGTAGGGTGTGCCATGCACTGTTTGGAGCTATGCTGAACTACCTGGTCTTACGCAGCGTCACTGCAGTTTTCTGTGCTGAGTCTGCAGCTATCAGAGTCCTCCATCATACTTATAGCACACCTAAAAACCCTCTCAAACAATCTCCTCATAGTAAGGACTGATAGGACCACACCATGTTCCCCAGAATGTTTGACCTTGCTATTTGACTTCTGACCCTAGGCTTCTGGCTTCTTTCCAACTACTGTACAGGTGCATCTGGATATGCCTACCAGCCAGCTAGAAGACATCTTGTATGTGATCACAAGCACTGGTGAAAACAGCCACGACCGCGCCCTCATACTGCAGATCTGCACATCTGCTGGAACTGCAGCCCAGGAGCTAGGAGCAGAATCCGTGGAGGCGCTGCTGCAGCATAGTGTGTGGATGACATCATTTGTCAACCTCATGACCCTGGTTAAGTGCTTACCCACTGCACAGACCCTAAGCTCTACAGCAGCTGGGGGTCTACTGCTATCAGCAGTGGAAGCTATCAGGGGGGGCGTGGGGGAGTCCATGGTATCGTTCCTCTGCCGTGAAACACCAGCAGCAGCAGCAGTTGATGCAGGAAGTTGCAGGAAGGTGCTTCTCAGGGCGATGGAACTGAGGCAAGAGCAGTCAGCGGAGGCCTTGGTCCAGCTGCCTGCAGTAAAACAGTTGCCAGCAACAGCTGTTTGTGAGCTGCTCGCTGCGGCCATACAAGCAGATTTCGCTTATATAGCGCACACGCTGTGCGAGATGCCAGGGGCAGAGCAACTTGAGCATGAGGCCCTGGTGGAGCTGATATGTGCTGCAGAAGACACTTGGACTTACTGGGACATTAGCAGGCAGTTAAGCAAGCAGAAGCCCGACCGGACCCTTTGGAGCCTTCCAGATTTGAGCAGCCTTGCAATTGAAGAGTATCATCATAGCCAGTTGGGTTTAGGGCACTGAATCAACTCCCCACTCTCAACTGCCAAATCCCTGTATGCCAGAGCGATGTATGCCCAGTGGCGGCGCAGAAGTATAGGGTGACTAGGAGGAGGAGGATTGGATGCCCGTTTTGTGTAGGTTTAGAGGATTTGCCAGGTCGAGGTAGCCATAGTGGCAGGGTGGTAGGGTGGTATGATGCTATTGCTGATTAAATGTAAAGCAATGTTAGCTTGAGAGGTCCAGTGATGGCATTGGTGGTGCTCACAAACTTCTTTTTAAAGCATGACGTGGCATAGCAAAATTGCCATCAACCCAGAAAGGTGGTGGGACAACAGCTCGGAAGCCTTGGGTGATATTGGTATTGTGGTGTTGGCTGCTGGGGGCACGGTTTGATGTATGTGACCTTGTGCCAAGCCTGTGCTGTCTTCTATTTGCGGCCGGGGGAGGGACAAAGTCGGTCAGCTTCTGATTCTTGGGTGGATGATTTAGGTGAGCCCTAAACAGGGGGACCCCATGCAAGCTAGAGTAGGGGGCTCCGCATTCCTATATAGCACCCTGTGTTTCACCTGCTAAGAAGGGCCCTTGATCCGGGGGGCAGCTGTGATCAGTTGTACTGTATGTAATGCTGGAGTAGCACAGCATAGCTGCCTCTGCCACAGGTCTAGTTTGTCAGAAGTCTTTCTGCCACGGCTGTGTGGCTGTGTCGTGGTTCTGCAGGTCCTGTTGTGCCATGAGCAGCTAGATGGGTCAGATTGTTGTCAGCAGCATGGGCACTGATGATGGGGCTAAAACAACTTTGTTGGGGCCCTAAGCTTCCTCAGCGGTATTAGCTATGGCAACATTCTGCTATTGTCATGAAATGATGAATTATGTCCTGTGGGGCTGAAAATCTGTGCCAAGGGCCCACATTGGCATCGCTCACTGGACATAGGTAGTTACCAGGGCATGTCGTGCTTATGCATCTCCGCTGTCTATCTGTTATATCGAATGGCAAAGCCCGGCGACTGCCTTATGCCGCCTCGCTGGCTTCCCTTCTCCCTAATCATGATATCCTAGACAGGCTGATCTACGTAGTGCTGCTAATACTGTCCTGGGCGCAGCTATACCAAGAACAGGGACCTGAGAGGTTTCGATGTCTGTAGGTTCTTACATGCCAAACACACTGCCATAGATGCGGCCGTAGACACAAACCAAGCCTGGCCTTGAACACACGCATGCAAGTACCGACCCTGGCCTGGGACAGACCAGGGCTATGCTGAGAACATACAGCACACACGTTTCCTACATATGACAAGGATACATCGGGACAAGCTGGCCATCAGCTTGTCCACACATATATGCAATCAACAACATGCAGAACTCCCGCCAAGTTCGTCACCCAAAGTCTGAACCCTAGTGTGTTGAACCCAATCGTGCAGCAAGGTCAATAGGCGTGACAGCTGTCGTGCTTATGCATCTCCGCTGTCTATCTGTCTCAACAAGTACACCCACACCCCCCCACATCAATGCCTGGGGAGATACCAGTGTGGAAGTTCCACTAGGATTAGTCGAGCAAGACTTGAACCCAAAAGCAAGGCATTGATGTACACACTCTATGCGAAGGTGTGCATATGTTGTACCATACTCCAAACTCCATGCAACAAAGCCTCGTCTCAAGCAGCCTAAACCTCCAACCATAGGAAATGATCTCAAGCAGTAAATGCAACCGTACTCCCATCAGCAGTTTTGTACCCATGTGCACATTACCTACGACACCCATGCCATTAACCAATAAGTATGCTGCGTATGCTGGCTAATCAATGACCCACAAGCAGGCTCTCTCATCCAGTCCACCCTTCTAGAACACAACCATGCTTCACCAACTGGTCTGCTGTCCATGCTAGCTAGCTTGGTAGGCATGTGTTACTCGGCATTGAGGCTTAACATACCGTCCTCAAACCAGTCTTAACATTTAAGCAAGACCACTTCTCTACTGGCCCACTGCAACCCACTGACGCCAACACATGACATGCATCCACCTGATGCACATCCGCCGATGCGTATCCACCTCCTGACGGCTTGTACGGCAACAAGCAGTCGTCACATACCCACCACCATTCAATCTATCCATGGCATTGATAAGCTGGTTGGCTTGTTGGCACAATGAAGAACTCAACACATCAGATGCTAATAAGTATCAAGCTCAGGTGCCATAAGCAACATGTCCATAAGCAGCCAAGTGCATCTCGGGCTATAAAGATCTCCCAAAATCGTGGCAGATAGATCCATACAGCAGGCATGGATGCCCACATGCAGCTCAAATTGACCTTTCCAATGTCTCCAGCGATGCGCTCTTGCAACCATTGTAGGCTGAGGGTGTCGCTTGCCACATTACCACTGATCTTTCGCTGCAAGTGGTGGGCGTAGAGGTTTCGCAATCCCCGATTTACCACCAATCTTGGCCATAGATGTTGTTGGTTGAGAGGTCTTCGCGCGCCCTGCTTCCCATGCCGTACATGCGCTGCTGCTGCGAGGCAAGAATCGCACTACAAGGCCATCGACATAAGGTCTCCGCAGAAGAGCATTCGCCACTATCCAAGACTCCATGAATCACACGCTGCAAGACTCCAAAAGGCGATGTTCCGCTTCACACTCTGGCCACGGGATAGCACTTTCAAGAAGCTCCACCCGCAAAGAAGCTTCAGAGGTCCCGATGTATATCGACTGGCGAAGCCCGGCGACTGCCTTATGCCGCCTCGCTGGCTTCTCTGCTCCCTAATCATGATATCCTAGACAGGCTGATCTACGTAGTGCTGCTTAATACTGTCCTGGGCGCAGCTATACCAAGAACAGGGACCTGAGAGGTTTCGATGTCTGTAGGTTCTTACATGCCAAACACACTGCCATAGATGCGGCCGTAGACACAAACCAAGCCTGGCCTTGAACACACGCATGCAAGTACCGACCCTGGCCTGGGACAGACCAGGGCTATGCTGAGAACATACAGCACACACGTTTCCTACATATGACAAGGATACATCGGGACAAGCTGGCCATCAGCTTGTCCACACATATATGCAATCAACAACATGCAGAACTCCCGCCAAGTTCGTCACCCAAAGTCTGAACCCTAGTGTGTTGAACCCAGTCGTGCAGCAAGGTCAATAGGCGTGACAGGCACCCTGGGTACATGTACCACGTGGTGACCATGGACCTGGATCATATGCCGTGTACATCCCTTTTTTCTGTAGTCTTTGGTAGGTTATTCCTGGAGGTACGCTATGCTGGACCTCTGTATAGCACCTGCTCTTGCGTGATTCATGACAGCTCACGTAGTTAGCCCATCGGAGTTGGAGACAGATCTTTCTGATGATTTGTCTAATGAGGAACTTGTTGAAGTCTATATGGATATACATGATTGGGTATTAGTCTTGGTTGGTGCTTTGGACATCTTGGGTGGTACAGATGAGGTGGACTCCAAGGTGGGTAGGTCCATGCTTGGGTATTCGTCTTGGTTGGTGCTCTGGATTGTGTTTGATTTGGAGACAGTAGATCCTCCTGGTGATTTGTTTCCTGCTGCGCACTGTTTGCAGCCTCCGTAGTTGGATGAAACTTTCAAACCGTGGATGTATGCTTGGGTATTCCCATTGATTGGTGGTGTGGAATCCATTGTTTATGGACCCATCCGATGGTGTGTTTGGTCGTTTCAACCTAGCAGCCCTTTGCGGTTGCTGCACCTTATATTTTTGTTTGTTTTGTTTGTTTAGCACTTGGCTGAGCACACTCGTTCTGCTCTAGGTGCCTGCATGTCTGTTCCAGTGCTGTGGCTGTGCTGCATCTTCTGCAGGCAGCTAGCTGAACATGAGGCGGCTGCTATATTCTGCTGTCAGCAGGATCATTCTGAAAGGGCGGGGGCGCTGAGCCCTTTTGAGCTGCAAGGGGTACAATCTGTACACGTCTATCTATCTGCGATGCTTTTACAGGCACAAATTTGCAGATGTCCAGAGGTGATCATGATATGACATAACATAACATAACAAACATTTAAGGTGTGGCAACCGCCAAGGGCTGCTAGGTCGAACCGACCAAACACACCATCGGATGGATCCAAAACACAATGGGTTCCATACCACCAAGCAAATGGATACCAGGCAGGTATTCACTCATCTAGAGGACTTCAACCAGTTCATCCTCAGAATTATCACCAGAAATATCAGACTCCGAATCAAACATATCTAAACACTGATCTTCCGGAAGCAAGATGTCTGGCAAGTCCACCACATCAGTACCACCAGACTGGTGGCATTGTCGACCGACACGAACGCAGATGGCAACATACTTGACCAACACTGGAAGAGGGACCCTGCCAGTTGAATACAGTGCCCAAAAGTCAGCATACCTGAGAGACGACAGTGCGGACACAGGTGGCACAACAGCTGACAAGAAGACATCTCGTGCCTCAACAATTGTCGGGTGTTCACACAAGAAGAGACAATGTGCCTCATCATCCACGGCTGTGGAACTACAGCGCAAACAAGTACGTTGAGGACGTAGGAGGGCAGGCAGCTGCCAACGTCCTGTGTGAATGCGCAGATGATGGCAGCCAAGACGAAAACGCAAGAAGCGTACCAACACACCATGAGAAAGTCTACATGAGTAAAAAGAAGGGACCACGCCCAAAGCATGTGTACCCACAACCCTGAAATACAGACCAATACGGGATCCAGTACCATGTTCAACCTGGGACAGATGCTGGATGTGCTGAGTGTACCTAGTGGACAATGCCTCATCAATGGCAGTAGCATCCAAAGGCAGGCAATTCCGCAAGGTGCGTGTAATTCCACCTGCACGAGGCAGGAGAATCCGTAACACCTGAAAGAGAGCCCCCACAAAATTATGGGCCCGAGAGCGAGTCGAGAGAGCATCATCAATGTTCTGTCGTAGCACACCTCGATACACTGAAGCAACATCTAGGTCAACAAGGCAGGATATGATTGTCCTTACTTTGTCGAGTTTGACAATCGGTGGTTGTTGTGGCTGCATGTCTATCTCCTATTCACAGTTTTGCCGTCCTGGTTGGCACTAGCTGGTCCGGGCAGCACTTCAGTCGACTGCAGACACAAACAAACAAACAAAAATTTAAGGTGCGGCAACCGCAAAGGGCTGCTAGGTCGAAACGACCAAACACACCATCGGATGGGTCCAAAAACAATGGAATCCATACCACCAAGCAAGAGGAATACCCAAGCAGACATCCAACCCCAACATCAGGCCACAAGACCTACAGAAGGCAACTTGTTGCAACCGTCGCTGCATATGCCCACCACAACACAGCCTTACTTCAATATATACTGCTCACTAGGTAGGGCGCAGCAGAATTGTTCACTCCAGTTACTGGAGACATACATACATAACATAACATAACATACATTTAAGGTGTGGCAACCGCCAAGGGCTGCTAGGTCGAACCGACCAAACACACCATCGGATGGATCCAAAACACAATGGGTTCCATACCACCAAGCAAATGGATACCAGGCAGGTATTCACTCATCTAGAGGACTTCAACCAGTTCATCCTCAGAATTATCACCAGAAATATCAGACTCCGAATCAAACATATCTAAATACTGATCTTCCGGAAGCAAAATGTCTGGCAAGTCCACCACATCAGTACCATCAGTACCACATAACAAACGCCCTGCCAGCCTACCTACAGACACAGATGCAATAGCTTCTTTTGTGCAACTTGTGAGAGAAGTAGGACCCCGAAGGAAGCTCTTGGGCGTCCGCTTTAGGGACCCTTGAGTTATCCTGGCTTTGAATCATACATCAATGCAGGTGGGCTATGGCACAGCTAGCAAGTGACGGCAGCCAACATCTAGGAACACTCCAGAACACTCCACAGCCTTCAAAACTGATGCCTCTCCCACATGCAGAAGAATTGAAGTAATTTACACAGCAAAGAAGGGACTCGGTCGATACTGACCACCAAGGCATATGGGCCTGGTTCCCAATTGACAACAAGAGCACCGATACCAATGCAGTAGCCTTGGCCAGCCAAGCAGCATGCATACTTGCATAAAGCAAGGCATCATATTGGATGATGTTTGTTTGGCCAATAGAGAAGAGCCTAAAGTAGAACCAATACTTGGGCCGAAGGCTGTTAAACCCAGCAACTTCAGTTCCCATACCAGCTGCAGCAGTGAGGTCTCACGCCTGCTGAACCCTAGACCAGACAGCACATATGTCCAGCATACACTTGAACTTTTCTCAACTAGCCAGCTGTAAAACTGTCCTTTTTGTATCAGTAGTGAGACGAGAGAATTGATGGTAGGGGTGGGTTGGGTCCTCGCTGAAGTGGATGGTGCGAGGGTGATGGCATAGCAGTAGGGCTGATGAGGTAGCTGCTAGGAAGGCTGGGTAGTACAATGGTGGGGCTGGGTGCAGGCTGTGGTCTGAGAGCAGGAGAGCCTGCAGCTGCAAGACAAGGTCAGGGAGAGGGAAGTCAAGTGGGTGCTTGGGAGAGGGTGGCCCATGCGACAGGGGAAGAGAATAGAAAGGATTTTGAGTGGAGTGTGGGTGCATGGGTTTTGGGTGGTTCCTCCTGCATGGGGGCCCTGCCTCCGGCTGAAAGTCTGAACCTGGTAGGGGTGCACATTTCCAACATCCGGACCTATTGCATGGCGTTGGTCTATTCCAGCCAGCTGAGCTATGCTATGGCGTCGTTATGAACCAGCGGCGCATTCTGTACTATTATGTTGCCAAGTTTCACAGCTGTGCAGCCATCTGCTTGTTTTAGTCCTTCCCTCCAATGCGGGAAACTGGACGAAAGTCCCTTGTAGCCACAGGACTGAAACCGGTATGGAATCGTCAATCGGAACTATCAAACACAGTATCTGTGCATCCATTCTATCTGTGGTTCCAACTTCCCCTCTATGGTGACCTCCGTGAGCCTATGGGATGTTCCATTCCTTGCTGTGACAGGCCATGCACAGCCTCCACATACCCTCGCCCACCAAACACCGGGTGCTTTGCCCACAAGCTGAGGTTTGCACATAGGAGGCCACTACTAGCAGATCAAGCAGGTCAAGGAGGCTCACCCGATGAACAGTGCTCCAGCGCTCTTGAGTTGACCAAGGCCTTGATGTAGGTTGCTGGCTTGTTCTTCCGTCTGGTGTTGGCATCCGGTGCTTCTGGCAGGTCCTTGAAGTCTTTCAAGCTGCTTCAGCATGGGCACCTGTATGCTGACAAGGGGTGGCTGCGGAGGAAAGGGGCTCCTCATGGATCCCCCCAAACAGCACAACGTGACAAATGTCAGCATGGCAGGAAGGGAAGGGTCACTTTAAGCATACTTATTAAACCAGCAGTGGCCAGTAATGACGCAAATGATGCTTTTTCCATGCATGCTTCCAACAGCAGTCACACTCATGCACAAGCCATCCACAGACCCCTAGCCGCACCCAAGGAGCACTAGGCGTTGAAGTGCGCGTAGGACCTTGCCACCAACGGGCCCGGGCTCTTGTGCTGCCGGTGCTTTTTTCTTTTCGACGAAGTATCCGGCACTTATTATAGCTTACTTTGTTGTCCAACCCTTGCATTGAAGTGCCCCTTGATGGCACCACATCCAAGGGGAAAAGAGTACCCTGTGATTGCTGTTGGAATGCACACAGTCTGACATATGACTGGGAACAATATGCAGATCTTAGAGATAGCTGGGGATGTGACCACCGACCCGCCCAAAAGCAGCATCCAGACAAAACACCAGATAATTCACAGTCCACTTCCAGTTGTAACACTTACAGCAATGATGCTTGTGGTCGCTCCCTGATCTTGAGGTGTAGCATGTCGTGGTTGCCTCAGGCTTGTCTCTGATCTGCTGGGCTGCTGGTAGGAAAGAGGAGGGACCTGAGGCAACTGATCTTGAAAGCAGCAAACAAGCATCAGCATCCTGCCTTGACACCATGGAGTAGCCGAGTGACATACACGCCTTGTAGTCCTAAGTTCACTCCAAGAAGTTGTTGGAACCACTCACCTAAAAAGCCCCATGCCCGTCCATGCGTCACGCACAGCATAAACAGTTCTCCTTTGGTTTATGCAAACGGTAGACAAGGCCATTAAAGCAGATACACGTCAGCTCATGCCTTCACACTAGCTGTCATGACATTTAGCTTGCAAGTGGCGTCAAGCCTGACCCCAGTCCAGCTCCTCTCTCTCATACGCGATCAGAAGAAGTCGCAAAAGCTTGCACTGGCTTATAAAACCATGCACGGGTGGAACACGCTGCATTTCTCCCAATATTTGCCTGCCATGAAATTGGCTGTGCCTTAAACCCCTTGCAAACCCCCTGGTGCCCCTCACCTGCTTGAGGCCATCAATAAGGCCAGGCCCAGTCAGCAATCTTCTAGATTCCACCACCATACTGGCTGACCACAGTGTTGCAAATGTCAGCAAACTTCCTGTCCTCGAGATCAAGAAGTCATGCTTCTTAGCTAACTCCTGCAGCCACGGGACAACAACCTCATCCCACCTGCAGCAGGAACAGCAAGGCATGCCAAATAAGCCACATGTGCAATGGCCACCACCTGACATCACATGCTTACATCGCGTGCTTACATGCCCCATTGAGACAATGACGGGGCTGTGGACCAGACCCGAGCAGGCGGAGCTCAACTAAAAGCATAGGAAAAGGCCCTAACCCCAGGTCCAACGGTTGTGACCCCGATGCGAACGGCAATTGCTGCCCTTGAACTGCCCTTCAACGCTCAATGTAGGAGCAAGTTACATTCTGGCTACTTAACATAGCTCCTGCTGTAGCCAATGCAGCACCAGCGGAACTGCAGGTCCGCTGGATATTCCGCCCCTGTTGCGTTGGCACAGATGCATTGACAAAATGCACTCATACTGCGAGGTTACAGAGGCCAAAAGGAGGGACAATGGTAGTGTAGCCGCCAGTCAACTACACAGCCAGAACTGATTACAGAGAGGATCTCAAAGTCCCGGACAGGGTGGACTACTTGTTCCATCTCAATTTTCTGTGAGGGTCTGAGGTACCGGGCCAATGGCGCTTTTGCGTAACCAAATTCTTTATACCTTACCTTCTGCCTGTTCACAAAAGCTTAGCCCACAGCTGCTCTTGAAGGGTGCCAAAATTTCAGGCAGAGAGAGAAGACCAAACCAGCCAAGCGACATCAGGGCTAACCGAAACGCCTCAAAGGTATGATGAACACCTACCCGAATAAGCAAAGAAGGCTTGAATGTCCTGACCAGCTGGCAGTCCATCACTGATTATGCAGAACCATTAGAACAAGCTCTCTACAGCACACCATGCCTCTGAGTCCCACTCAAAGTGCCAGACCCCTAGAGCACACCATCCTTTCACATTGATATATTTGGCAAACCCACTACACCTGTTATCAAACAACACCTGGATTTGCCACAGCGTTCAAATGTTCCACTTAATGCCCGCCCTCTTTCCTGTCAAAGGTGTCCAAATGTGCCTTGCAAATTCAAATACCCAAGCCCACATTCCCGCTATGCCTGTCATCTCTTCTTTTCAGCACCAACCCCTCCTCTCCCCTTAAACCCACCTTCCAAACCCCATCCCCTCCTCTTACTTGTCAAAGGTGTCCACACGTGTCTTGAAGATACAGATGTGTGATTCCACCTGTTCTGCCAGCTGCAGCATCTCCTCTGCAGTGGCCACATCAGCAGCCACAGACAGGTTGGTGCGCTTGCGGGCCATCCGATCAGCTCCAAACACTGCTATCAGTTGACCAAACCGTTGATGTAAGTTGCTGGCTTGTCCTTCAGTTGGTGTTGGCATGTGGTGCTTCTGGCAGGCCTTTGAAGCCTTCTAAGCTGATTCAGCATGGGCACCTGCAGCTGGAAAGGGGTGGCTGAGGAGGAAGGGGCCTCCTCATGAACCCCACCAACCACCCCCAACCAAAAGGAGAACATGCCAGAGGTCAGCATGGCAGGAAGGGAAGCATATTCAGCACATACTTAACACCAGCCGTGGCCAATAACGACAAAAATGATGTGTTTCCCATGCATGCTTCCTACAGCAGTCACACTCATGCACAAGCCATCCACAGACCCCTAGCCGCACCCAAGAGGCACTAGGCCCGTCAAGTGCGCATAGCAACCTGGCAACCAACGGGCCCGGGCTCTTGTGCTGCCGGTGTGTTTCTTATCCGGCACTTTTTTTTATTTTATCTTGTTGTCCAACCCTTGCATTGAAGTGCCCCTTGATGGCACAACATCCAAGGGGAAAGTGTACCCTGTGACTGCTGTCTGAAGTTTGGCGTATATAAGGCACAAAGTCTGACATGTGACTGGCAACAACATGCATATACCTAGACACCAGCCCCAAAAGCAGCATCGTGACAGACCACCAGATAAACCACAATCCACATCAGTTGGTGCACTTACAGCAGTGATGCTTGTGATAGCTCCCTGGGGTTGAGGTGTAGCATGTTGTGGTTGCCGTAGGCTTGTTGCTGATCTGCTAGTAGGAACGAGAAGAGGCCTGCACATGATCCGGAAAGGAGCAAACAAGCACGAGCATTCTGCCTGCATGCCATGAAGACTACTTTCAAATGACGCACAGGCATTGTGGTCACAACTCCTAAGCTTTGTGTGGGAAGTGAAGTAAGACTGCAGGACTGAAAGCGCCTGTTCTTTTTAGCCGCCCTTGATGAGCTTCTAACCAGTAATGTTTGTTGCCAGACCATGCATAGCTTCAACATGCTCCTGCCGACCAGATGCTGAGTGCTCAGCCCAACAAGCTGAGGTTTACACACAACAGGCCAGTACTAAGTGCATAAGCAGCTCAAGGGGGCTCACCTGATGCACAGTGCTCTTCAGTTGACCAAACCCTTGATGTAAGTTGCTGGCTTGTCCTTCAGTTGGTGTTGGCATGTGGTGCTTCTGGCAGGCCTTTGAAGCCTTCTAAGCTGATTCAGCATGGGCACCTGCAGCTGGAAAGGGGTGGCTGAGGAGGAAGGGGCCTCCTCATGAACCCCACCAACCACCCCCAACCAAAAGGAGAACATGCCAGAGGTCAGCATGGCAGGAAGGGAAGCATTTTCAGCACATACTTAACACCAGCCGTGGCCAATAACGACAAAAATGATGTGTTTCCCATGCATGCTTCCTACAGCAGTCACACTCATGCACAAGCCATCCACAGACCCCTAGCCGCACCCAAGAGGCACTAGGCCCGTCAAGTGCGCATAGCAACCTGGCAACCAACGGGCCCGGGCTCTTGTGCTGCCGGTGTGTTTCTTATCCGGCACTTTTTTTTATTTTATCTTGTTGTCCAACCCTTGCATTGAAGTGCCCCTTGATGGCACCACATCCAAGGGGAAAGTGTACCCTGTGACTGCTGTCTGAAGTTTGGCGTATATAAGGCACAAAGTCTGACATGTGACTGGCAACAACATGCATATACCTAGACACCAGCCCCAAAAGCAGCATCGTGACAGACCACCAGATAAAAACCACAATCCACATCAGTAGGCTCCTTGCTTACACAGGCTCTGCCCGTATTTGCTGGGCGGCAATGCCTTCAACTGGTTCTGAAAGGAGCAAACAAGAGTGTATACTCAACAGCCTATGAGGGCACAATGGTTATCCTGTTCAAGCAAGATACAGGTATTGATTTGGGTTGCCAGGCTCCTGCGGGTACCTAGACGTGCTACAATGCATTGTATCGCTCACCTTAGTGCCATTTCTGGGACGACTTCTATACCGATCCTTCGGCCTGCCGAACGTGTCATGTCAAATCAACCCTGCTCTCTGCCAGTTGACTTGGCAGCTCAAGATATAGTTCCCCGGTAGACGCATCTGGCGCCTGCTGCTTGGACCATTCAGGGTTAGTCTTGCGTGTAATAGCCCGGATGCCCGAGATGTGCCGGCCATGCCTTACGTGCATACTCAGTTCTCTAGGACGGATTCTATCCCTTGCCATATTGGGGTATAATTGTCAGTGAGGCGAGCGAGCGAAACCATACATCAGAACACGGTGCAGGACAGGGCACGAAGCTTTGCCTCTAATAATGGCCAAATAACCACGACGTAACTTTGCAACCTTTGTTTCATTTAAGCTTGAAGTTGGGGCCGGGAGAGAGGGCTGCGGTCATATTGCATGGGCCCAGCAAGGCTCTCCATTGCGTGACCGACGTCCGGAGTGTCGATTGGTTTCGCGACCCGACTCGAGTTCTTAATCAATCGAGTGCCCAGGCTGTAGCATACTTAGACGTGCTCATTGCCGCAAGTGTCCATCGCTCCTATTCGTGGTTTACGAGGTCCAAATGCTTGAGCACTTTGATAGGAACATTGCTTGAGGTGAATATCTCTCCTTCGACAACGGCGGACCCAGTTTGCCCTCATCGCTTGTACGTACTCTGCTGTATCATCAAACTGCTTCCAATCATGCAAGAGATGAAGTTGCAAGTGTGTTTTACTTAGATATACCAGGTGCAAGGGCACATACGCTGCCTTAATGCGTCCATCAAGAGCACATTTGCATTGATACAGCAGTAGACGTCAATAGTCCCTCCTTTCCACCAGCATCGCACACAGATACCACTTAGAAACACTTCAGTGATATGAAGGGGTCTACTTTAAGATGTGCGTAGCAGCAAGATCGAGCATTGGCGATAGCGAGCACGTCCTGAGATGCTCTGGACTTCAACAATCGGCAGCATCGCAACTGTCAGGCTCTAGCAGCGCACGCCATGCCGGACCATCTGGCCGCACACTTTGCTTACCTGTACAGTCCGCAACCTGGAGACGGCCGCTTGGAACAGGTTTTCCGTTCTCTTTCAAAAAGGATATGCACGGGCAGCCCAGCCAGCAATGAGGTCATAGAGAAGGCAGTTCTGTTACTGCAAGGCAGTTTAGACATCCGCTACGAAGGCCGTGCCAGCGTCTTCCCATATGGGTCCCAGGTGCGCATAGTTTGCTGCCCATTGCCTCCAACTCATAGCCAATCAACAACACTCATAATACAGTCATGGCAGGTTGTCTTGTGTTGTGCGGCATGCATCCTCTGCCTACTGTGGGAACCAAGCCCCACCTGCTTTCTTGATGTGTAGCTGGTTGATACCCTTATCATTGCCCAGTTTGCTTTGAAAAGCATGCACAGAGTGACCCAGCAGTATTTCACCTCCTGCTGTTGTGCGTCTTGCTGTCATGAATACTCAATCAATCATGGTATGTTGCTGATTCAGGTGCAGGGGCTTGCTTTTGGTGATAGTGACTTGGACGCGACATTCTTTAATGTCCCTAACTGCCCTAACCTCACTGGCGACGTACTCGACCCTGCCGACCTCAAACGGGTTCAGGAGGAGCTGACCATGATCCAAAAGCAGTTGATTGCTGACAAAATCCATCCCAAGGGCTCCGAGACAACTCCTGTTGGCAATCGCGTACCTGTGCTGACGCAAACTATGACATTTGGCAACCCCGGGGCAGCTCCTTGTGTGTCCATTGACATGGACATGTGTGTGGGGAATGGGAAGTCCGTCAATACAGCAACCTGGTTGCGCCAGCTGGTACGCCATAAGTGGAAGGGATTCACAAACTTGCACAGCCATGCAGCTGATCCTCTGATCCAGCCTGCATGTATCAGTATCAGTGGCAGTGCATCTTGCAGTTGGCACTGAATGGTAAAAGGCAGCTAGGTTTGCATGCATGCTTGTGGTGCATCTCATGCCTTGGTCACTCCGCACAACAATAAGTAGTAGATCAGGCCAAACTACAGGCTCCCTGACCTCCTATCTTGTCACTGAAACATTGGCTCAGCACGTGTACCGCATAGATCATAGTGAGTTGGATGCCCCCAAGGCACAGGGAGAGGTAAAGGACCAGTGTGCTGCAAACTGGGAGCACTTCTTGTGTCTCCATTCTTTCTGAATCAATGAAAAGCTTTGGACAGCAGCAGCTCAAATCTTTTACCTCATCCTGCTGGTCAATGGAGACTGTTTACAGCAGCAGAGACTATCAAGAGCAATACCTGAGACACACCCACATTCTTCTGTTGCTGCAGATGCTGGATTACCCCTTCCTACACCCCCTCATCATCTTCTTCAAGGCTCTTGTCAAGGCAGCTGGTCTCAACAGCTGCTTCCACGGTAGTCTGAGCAGCTTCACCGTGATCCTGCTAGTCCTGGGTTTTGCACAGACCTTCCTTGGAGTTGTTGTTCCTCCTTTCCCAACCTCCAACCCCACTGCTGACAGTGCAGCATTACCTGCTGTACGTGCGTCCTTGGATGCTCTGGCTGCCAAGTTTCTGCAACCAGGAGCTATCAGTGGTTTTGCTGCTATGCTAGAGCACTTGCTGCTTTACTTCGGCAGTATGTTTGACTTCAAGACGCAGATGGTAAGCGTAAGGCACGGCGGTGTTACCTCAATCCCAGCTGAGCTGCAGAATGGGAAGAAGCAGCTGAGGGTGATGGATCCATTGGTCGAGGGTTTGAACCATGGTGGTTCTTGCTGCTGTGTGGCAGAGCTGCAGGAGGAGCTCATTCGCCTAGCTCTCTGCGTGCGTGCACTGCGAGCTGCAGCACCCAAGGCTAGCAGCACAGCTAACACCAGTGGTAGCAGTGGTGCAGCACAGGGGCGTAGGGAAGGCGGGGGTGTGCGGGGCAACGGCAGCAGTAGGACAGTCAGCAGTAGCAGTGATGGCGCAGCGGGTGCTACTGACCCAGGCAGCAGTAGCAGGGGTGCGAAGGGTCACTCTGGGGAGGTTGGGGGAGGTGAGGGGAGCAAGGGTGCAGTGGAGGATGGCGGCAGCAGCGGTTTAGGGGTTGAGGAGGAGGGGGCTGACAGGAGGAGTGATGTGGTGGGTGGCAGCAGCAGGGTTACAGGAGGTGCTGCAGCAGTTGACGCCTCGCTCCTTGACATAACAGTGCTTGAACAGCTGACAGGGATGTCAGGGCCTGCAGTCAAAAGGAGGAAGGTTGAGGCGGGGGATGTATCAGGGGCTGGGCGTGCTGTGGCTGCTGAGGTGCTGGCGTCAAGTGGTGGGGGGGAGGGGTCTGCTATCATCAGCATAGGATTGCCGGAAGTGGGGGAGGCAGCTGCCTGGAATGCAGCTGATGACAGCTTCCTTTACATTGAAAGCATCATAGATCCCAAGATCGTGCTGGGAGGCAAGAAAGCTCCTGCAGCAAAGCTCTTTGAACAGAGCGGAGCCTGGAACAAACAGAAGTATGAGGCCAAGCAGCAGTACAAACAAGAGCAGCAGTACAAACAAGAGCAGCAGTACAAACAAGAGCAGCAGTACAAACAAGAGCAGCAGTACCAACAGCAGCAGCAGTACCGCAGAGCACCTGAGCAGCCAAGCAGACATTTCAAATTTGTCCGAGAAGGCTTCCAGACCGGGCCTCAGGCAGCAGCTGTTCAGACTGCTGCTGCCCCTGCCAAAGCTGCTGGCTCTGGTGCTGGCAGCCTCAAGTGGTCAGCAGGGGCAGCCACTGGTGGCGGTGGTTATAGGGATGGGCTTGGACAGAATGTTGGTGGTGGCCGGGCGGGTGGGCGTGGGCCGGGTGGGCGTGGGAGTGGTGCTGGTGGGCGTGGTGGGCGTGGACCTTCTGGGATGTCAGGGGAGCAGCAGGTGGCAGCAGCTAAACAGGAGCTGGAGAAGCAGCTGGAGAAGCAGGCGCTTGCATTGGCACTCCTGCGGGCTCAGCAAAGGACACAAGAGGCTAAGAAGTAAATGCAGGAGTTGGAAAAGAAGGGGGGGAAGGGTGGTGGGCGTGCTTAAGCACTTTTCCTTGCTGTGCTGTGCACACGAGGCTGCTTTGTTTTGAGTCGGGGTGTGAGCCAGGAAATGGGGGCCGGACTATAGAGGAAAAGTTATTGTGCATTGGGAAATGCTCTTTTTGGCCAATGAAAGTTTGTGCAATTGATGGGATAATGTGATTTTCCCTTGATGGGTTGAAAAGGTGCTCTCACAATGGAGTCAGGCGGTACTCACTGGGCCTTTGCAATTGCTTGATGCTCTAACAATCAACTTGTCTCAGTTCTGCTCTATCTGCTTGGTTCAGGCTCAATATCTGCGGGCAAGTGGTCGACAATTTGTTTGTGGTTCTGTGCTTGAAAGATGCAGTGTTATGCCAGACAGCAGCCAGTAAATGGTCCAGGACGCTCTTTTACTTGATCCGATGTAGTGTCCTGTGATGCCATGCGGAAGGTTGGCAGTGAGGTCTCTTGGCACTTGGCTATTTGCCAGAGACAAGACTTTAGTGTGGGGTGCCTGTGCTAGGCATCTTGATGGATCTGTATATGCAGAATAGACGGATCATTAAATTTGTATGTGGGCCCGGCTGCATGGGTCCAGAGTCTCTCTATGTAGTTCACCCCAACTCAGTGTGACCGATGGTGATTTAGCCTGGCATAGAACTGTCCACTCCCAAGAAAATACCGATGGGATACTATGTGAGGCAAAATCGTCTTCTTGATTGAGAAGACGCCATTTGCTGTAATGTGTGACCACTTAACTGCTTTGCAGTGTAGAGCAAGTTGCGGCCGAATACAATCGGGAATTCACACAGTTTACCCGTAGCATGCGTAAGTTCAGATATGAAACATAACATGAGGGGACACCCTGTTTGTGTACGTGGCGGCGGCTACTCCATGACGCAATAATGCCGTCAGCGATACACAATATTGTCCAGGATATGTCCAGAACAGTGTCCAGGATATGTCCAGAACAGTGTCCAGGATGTGTCCAGAACATGTCAAGTGGACTAATGGGTCCAGGGTCCATTCCATCCTAGTGGACTGTCCAAAGTGTCCATTGGACATGGACGTTTACTGGACATCATGTGGACAGCGTGTTCTCCATAGTGAATTGGCAGGAAAATGTTGATGCTCTTGTACAATTTATTGTCAGCAGTGCCTGCTCTGCTGCATGATGATTCAGTAATCAAGCTCATTGATTACAAGGTGGACAAACCGGGTATCAACCTTGCTTTTGCGTCCTCCCTCTCGGTATGCATGAGATAGACCACTGCACAGCCTTCGGACCATGCAGCACCCACCACATTATGACTCCAACCAGTTTATTAGTGTGTGTTGAAAGGGACCAATTCGAAATGCTACGACGAGAGCGAAGACTAGTCAGACACCAAGAGACATAGTGGAATCACACAGCCAAGAGCAGTACAGACCGCATGCTTTGTGACTGGCCAACAACCCCAGTACCCTGCGACCCCCCACGTAGTCCGGAATGCAAGCTAAAGCTGTATGGGCTGCAACTAAACAGGCAATGCAACTGCTAGACAAGAAAGCGAGGACTAAGGACCACTGGGGCACCTGAATGCAAGCATACATGAAAAGCAGGCTAGTTAGTACAAATAACGCAAATGGAGGCCTCTGAGCATGCAAGCACGCTGTAATCTTCCCTGTTTATATCCGCTCAGTGCACGTAAAGATGACGCCATCCAGCTTATTTCCTCCCGCCAGGCTAAGGGCCAGCCACAAACAGTCCAAGGCACACATGTTGCAGCTTCGTTCAGATCTGTCTCTGGCTTGACTACGATGGGAGTGCCTGTCATCACATCTTTGACCTTCTTGCCAAGTGCTGCTGTTTGCCAACAGTGTCTTCACCTCCTTGAAACCCTGCCACGTCTGATCAGCTGCCTGGAATACCACCCTGTCATGTTGTGTGACCTGGCCCGGCTTGTGTAATGCCAGCAGATCGAAATCTGATACTACCGTACATCAACCATATGTGGCTGGCATCTACCACTTGAAGACCTGTGATACAGTGCTTGACCAACATCTCCAGGCCATCATCAACTGTGTCGTTTGGGCTGCAAGAAAACACGGAGCCGGCAGCTGTCATAGCATCTGATACTCCTTTGTAAGCCTTCTGTTCATATAGGTATACACATGGTTGTGGCCTTCCATTCTGGGTGTCTTAAGCACTTTGTGATGGCTGGCGCCACTACTGACAGGTGGACTACTTTGTGACCCTGCACAACTTTCAAGTGCTGCTGCAGGCTAGTGCTGGTCTCCAGTGATGTCTCTTTCTTGGCCATCTTCCGAAGACAACAACATGCCGCTGTTTGCGGAGTCTCTGCTGGTAGGGAAGCTGCTCAAGCAGCCAATCTCTGGAGACAAGCAAGGAGCATTGGAACCGCGTGCGGTGGCCCATTCCCCTCTCTGTAGACCAGCCAGGCTCTTCAGTGATCAATCGTGATTGAGACCGGTGCAGGAACGTTAACGTCGCAGAAATCATCAAGGGGGTATGCGAAACTACCGTCCTCATGATCGAATCAACGGCGGTTCGGACCCGACCGATCGGTTTGCACTGGTCGAAGCCAAGTAGCGGGGACTGTCGAACCTTTTACACATGTGAGCCAGATACACAGGGTTCTAAGAGCACTGTACACAAGCATGCCATCGTGTCTGTTGAACTAAGAGCCGACTGGTTTATGATTTTCGTGCGGCAGTGACCATTCACCCAGCACCTAGGCGGACAACGCACGGGAAGAAGCTGATCCAGGCCACTTAGCAAGCAACATTGAAGCCCTTCCCGCAACGTGCCCAGGTATGATGCACGCCGTTTCCGCCATCCGGCATCATTCTGACCGCTCCAGCAGACAGCCTTGACCCCCGCCCGTACTACTACAAGATCAAAGGGCCAATTGACTCAACAACCAGATTACCAGATTACCAACTAGCCCACAAGGGCATCCCATGGGAGCCAATGAAGGCTCATAGGGCCAAAAACACCAACACATAATAATAGATCCAGACATACCTCATGATATATGGTGATTTTCCTCATATCCACTAAAACTGTTCCAGCCAGAAATCAAACAATGACAACATACATAATGGGCTCAATGGTTCTACCTCCAACATATAGAAATGTACCATGGTAAACATGTAGAATATGTACAGCTCAACCATCACCATCAGAAGAGAACAGGTCAACATACCAATTACCAATTACAAAATGGCCCCGTCAAAGCGGGGCGCCGGTGGGGGCAGCGCCACCCACAAGGAGCCAACTTAGGCTCCAACGGCATACTCAAGTTCCTGTCCAAAACTCACACAACGGCTGCCACCAGCCCACCCTAAATCCCTTGCTAGCCAATGTATAACATAACATAACAGCCTTCAAATTGCCTACTGAGATCAACAACATTGCCAAGTGCATTCCCCGGCTCTTGCCCGTCTGGGTAGCCCCTACTCAGCCAAAACTGCCTCGAACGCCTCCCACCCTGCCTTCTCATGCTGCTCTGCTGCCGCCGGGGGATCTGCTGCTTTGATAATTCCCCGCCCAACGATGATCACATCACTTCTGCTAGCACCAATCACTGCCTTAGGCGTGTTATACTGCTGCTCCAGATCATCTCCACCCTCTGCCAGCTGCACTCCAGGAGTCACATGGATAAGCCCAGGGCTCCCAGGACCAGCTGGCCAAGAGGCAGGGTTCACTGAGATGAAGCCCATGACAAAGTCCTGGTTCTCCTCTGCTGCCTTAGCCACTGCTGCAGTGTAGCTGCCAGTGGCCAGGTTGCCCTTGCCGCTCATCTCAGCAAGCAGCAGCAAGCCACGACCCTTGGGTAGACCCACCTGGCCAGGTAGAACAGCAACAGTGGTTAAGCTAGCAAGGGTTCCTTTCATGGCTTGATGCAAACTTAGGTTTTACGTGATATGAGCACAGCTGTTATGAGTGCAACCAGTCTGCACTGGTGTGCAGAAATATAAGAAAAAAACGGAGACAGAGGGCAGAGGTTACCTGAACAAAACGCGGCAGCGCCTGATAAGTTCACTCCAAGAAGTTGTTGGAACCACTCACCTAAAAAGCCCCATGCCCGTCCATGGGCCACGCACAGCATAAACAGTTCTCCTTTGGTTTATGCAAACGGTAGACAAGGCCATTAAAGCAGATACACATCAGCTCATGCCTTCACACTAGCTGTCATGACATTTAGCTTGCAAGTGGCGTCAAGCCTGACCCCAGTCCAGCTCCTCTCTCTCATACGCGATCAGAAGAAGTCGCAAAAGTTTGCACTGGCTTATAAAACCATGCACGGGTGGAACACGCTGCATTTCTCCCAATATTTGCCTGCCATGAAATTGGCTGTGCCTTAAACCCCTTGCAAACCCCCTGGTGCCCCTCACCTGCTTGAGGCCATCAATAAGGCCAGGCCCAGTCAGCAATCTTCTAGATTCCACCACCATACTGGCTGACCACAGTGTTGCAAATGTCAGCAAACTTCCTGTCCTCGAGATCAAGAAGTCATGCTTCTTAGCTAACTCCTGCAGCCACGGGACAACAACCTCATCCCACCTGCAGCAGGAACAGCAAGGCATGCCAAATAAGCCACATGTGCAATGGCCACCACCTGACATCACATGCTTACATCGCGTGCTTACATGCCCCATTGAGACAATGACGGGGCTGTGGACCAGACCCGAGCAGGCGGAGCTCAACTAAAAGCATAGGAAAAGGCCCTAACCCCAGGTCCAACGGTTGTGACCCCGATGCGAACGGCAATTGCTGCCCTTGAACTGCCCTTCAACGCTCAATGTAGGAGCAAGTTACATTCTGGCTACTTAACATAGCTCCTGCTGTAGCCAATGCAGCACCAGCGGAACTGCAGGTCAGCTGGATATTCCGCCCCTGTTGCGTTGGCACAGATGCATTGACAAAATGCACTCATACTGCGAGGTTACAGAGGCCAATGGAGGGACAATGGTAGTGTAGCCGCCAGTCAACTACGCAGCCAGAACTGACTACAGAGAGGATCTCAAAGTCCCGGACAGGGTGGACTACTTGTTCCATCTCACTTTTCTGTGAGGGTCTGAGGTACCGGGCCAATGGCGCTTTTGCGTAACCAAATTCTTTATACCTTACCTTCTGCCTGTTCACAAAAGCTTAGCCCACAGCTGCTCTTGAAGGGTGCCAAAATTTCAGGCAGAGAGAGAAGACCAAACCAGCCAAGCGACATCAGGGCTAACCGAAACGCCTCAAAGGTATGATGAACACCTACCCGAATAAGCAAAGAAGGCTTGAATGTCCTGACCAGCTGGCAGTCCATCACTGATTATGCAGAACCATTAGAACAAGCTCTCTACAGCACACCATGCCTCTGAGTCCCACTCAAAGTGCCAGACCCCTAGAGCACACCATCCTTTCACATTGATATATTTGGCAAACCCACTACACCTGTTATCAAACAACACCTGGATTTGCCACAGCGTTCAAATGTTCCACTTAATGCCCGCCCTCTTTCCTGTCAAAGGTGTCCAAATGTGCCTTGCAAATTCAAATACCCAAGCCCACATTCCCGCTATGCCTGTCATCTCTTCTTTTCAGCACCAACCCCTCCTCTCCCCTTAAACCCACCTTCCAAACCCCATCCCCTCCTCTTACTTGTCAAAGGTGTCCACACGTGTCTTGAAGATACAGATGTGTGATTCCACCTGTTCTGCCAGCTGCAGCATGTCCTCTGCAGTGGCCACATCAGCAGCCACAGACAGGTTGGTGCGCTTGCGGGCCATCCGATCAGCTCCAAACACTGCTATCAGTTGACCAAACCCTTGATGTAAGTTGCTGGCTTGTCCTTCAGTTGGTGTTGGCATGTGGTGCTTCTGGCAGGCCTTTGAAGCCTTCTAAGCCGATTCAGCATGGGCACCTGCAGCTGGAAAGGGGTGGCTGAGGAGGAAGGGGCCTCCTCATGAACCCCACCAACCACCCCCAACCAAAAGGAGAACATGCCAGAGGTCAGCATGGCAGGAAGGGAAGCATTTTCAGCACATACTTAACACCAGCCGTGGCCAATAACGACAAAAATGATGTGTTTCCCATGCATGCTTCCTACAGCAGTCACACTCATGCACAAGCCATCCACAGACCCCTAGCCGCACCCAAGAGGCACTAGGCCCGTCAAGTGCGCATAGCAACCTGGCAACCAACGGGCCCGGGCTCTTGTGCTGCCGGTGTGTTTCTTATCCGGCACTTTTTTTTATGTTATCTTGTTGTCCAACCCTTGCATTGAAGTGCCCCTTGATGGCACCACATCCAAGGGGAAAGTGTACCCTGTGACTGCTGTCTGAAGTTTGGCGTATATAAGGCACAAAGTCTGACATGTGACTGGCAACAACATGCATATACCTAGACACCAGCCCCAAAAGCAGCATCGTGACAGACCACCAGATAAACCACAATCCACATCAGTTGGTGCACTTACAGCAGTGATGCTTGTGATAGCTCCCTGGGGTTGAGGTGTAGCATGTTGTGGTTGCCGTAGGCTTGTTGCTGATCTGCTAGTAGGAACGAGAAGAGGCCTGCACATGATCCGGAAAGGAGCAAACAAGCACGAGCATTCTGCCTGCATGCCATGAAGACTACTTTCAAATGACGCACAGGCATTGTGGTCACAACTCCTAAGCTTTGTGTGGGAAGTGAAGTAAGACTGCAGGACTGAAAGCGCCTGTTCTTTTTAGCCGCCCTTGATGAGCTTCTAACCAGTAATGTTTGTTGCCAGACAATGCATAGCTTCAACATGCTCCTGCCGACCAGATGCTGAGTGCTCAGCCCAACAAGCTGAGGTTTACACACAACAGGCCAGTACTAAGTGCATAAGCAGCTCAAGGGGGCTCACCTGATGCACAGTGCTCTTCAGTTGACCAAACCCTTGATGTAAGTTGCTGGCTTGTCCTTCAGTTGGTGTTGGCATGTGGTGCTTCTGGCAGGCCTTTGAAGCCTTCTAAGCTGATTCAGCATGGGCACCTGCAGCTGGAAAGGGGTGGCTGAGGAGGAAGGGGCCTCCTCATGAACCCCACCAACCACCCCCAACCAAAAGGAGAACATGCCAGAGGTCAGCATGGCAGGAAGGGAAGCATTTTCAGCACATACTTAACACCAGCAGTGGCCAACAGCGACCAGAGTGATGCTTTTTCCATGCATGCTTCCGACAGCAGTCACACTTCTGCACAAGCCATCCACAGACCCCTAGCCGCACCCAAGAGGCACTAGGCCTGTCAAGTGCGCATAGCAACCTGGCAACCAACGGGCCCGGGCTCTTGTGCTGCCGGTGTGTTTCTTATCCGGCACTTTTTTTTATTTTATCTTGTTGTCCAACCCTTGCATTGAAGTGCCCCTTGATGGCACCACATCCAAGGGGAAAGTGTACCCTGTGGCTGCTGTCTGAAGTTTGGTGTATATAAGGCACAAAGTCTGACATGTGACTGGCAACAACATGCATATACCTAGACACCAGCCCCAAAAGCAGCATCGTGACAGACCACCAGATACAAACCACAATCCACATCAGTTGGTGCACTTACAGCAGTGATGCTTGTGATAGCTCCCTGGGCTTGAGGTGTAGCATGTTGTGGTTGCCGTAGGCTTGTTGCTGATCTGCTAGTAAAAACGAGAAGAGGCCTGCACATGATCCGGAAAGGAGCAAACAAGCATGAGCATTCTGCCTGGATGCCATGAAGACTACTTTCAAATCACGCACAGGCATTGTGGTCACAACTCCTAAGCTTTGTGTGGGAAGTGAAGTAAGACTGCAGGACTGAAAGCGCCTGTTCTTTTTAGCCACCCTCGCAAACGAGCATCCTGCCTGGACACCATGTAGTAGCCAAGTGACATATACGCCTTGTGGTCCTAACTGGAAAGCTCTGTGCTTGATGTGAAGCAAGACTGCAGCAGTGAAAGGCCTGAGTTTTGCGAGCCGCTGTCACTAAGCCTGCAACACATTGCATTTATTGCCATGGCAGACAATTTAGTGGTGCCATGACAGACATTTCTGTTGCCAGACAGACAATGCACAGCTCCCACATACCTTTGCCCAACACATGCTGAGTCCTTTGCCCACTAGCTGAGGTCTACACACTTGAGGCCATTGCTAAGGGCACAAGCAGGTCAAGGAGGCTCACCTGATGCACAGTGCTTCATGCTCAGTCTTGATCAACTCAAGACCCTGGTATAGGTTGCTGGGTTGTCCTTCTGTCTTGTGTTGGCATGCGGTAGGTTCTGGCAAGCCATTGAAGCCTTCTAGGCTGCTTCAGCATAGGCACCTGCAGCTGACAAGGGGGTGGCTGAGGAAGAAAGGGGCTCCTCATGGACCCCACCAACCACCCCCAAACAAAAAACGCAAGATGATCGAGGTCAGCATGGGAGGTCAGCATGGCAGGAATGGACGGATTGTGAAAAAGCCTTTGCAACCAGCCCTTGCCCAGAAAACATTTATGCTTTTTCAATGCAGGCTTCTAACAGCAGTCACACTCCTGCACAAGCCATCCACATACCCCTGGCCGCACCCTACAGGCACTAGGCCCGTAAGTTCGTAAAGGGGTTACTATCATCCAACGGGCCTGGGCTCTTGTGCCGCCGGTGCCTTTTTTTGCTTTTTAACGATGTATCCGGCAGTTATTGTAGCTTACTTTGTTGTCCCACCCTTGCATTGAAGTGCCCTTCGACAGCACCACATCCAAGAGGAAAGGATACCCTGTGACTGCTATTGGAATCTTGGTGTATCATGCACAAAGTCTGACATGTGACTGGCAACAACATGCAAATCTCAAAGATAGCTGGGGATGTCACGACACCCGCCACATCAGAGGAATTTCGCACTATCTTTCAATTGGACCACTTACAGCGAAAAAGCTTATGGGAGCTCAATGGGCTGGAGATCGTTAGTGCCGTAGGCTTGTCGCTGATCTGCTGGGCTGCTGGTAGGAAAGAGGAGGGACCTGAGGCAACTGATCCTGAAAAGAGCAAACAAGCATCAGCGATCTCCCTTAACACCATTAGGTTTCAAGTGACTCACAGGCATCATAGGTCATGATTGCAAGGCTCTGTGCGGGATGTGAAGTAAAATTGCCGGAGTGAAAGTGGCATTTCAATGCGAGGTGCCTGTTGCATTTGCTACCATGATAGAGAATGCACAGCTTCACATACCTCGCCCACCATATGATGAGTGCTTTGCCCAACCAGCTGAGCGGTACTGACATGAGGGCACAGGCAGGTCAAGAAGGCTCATCCAATGCCCAGTGTTCCAGAGCTCTTGATGTAGGTTATTGGCTTGTCCTTCAACCTTATATTGGCATGTGGTGCTTCTGGCATATGACAATAAGCAACCCACAGAAACATTTGCCAGAAGCCAAGCCAGGCAGCCACCTGGACTACCCAATTTCCCAATACAGTTGAAGGCTCTGTCTGCTCTGACGCCTGGCTTCGGCTGACCATCTGGCATCTGTTGTATCCTAGCTTGCATACTGCAGATGATTGCACAAAGTTGTGCTCTGCTCGTCTTCACAACGGCTGCTTGGCACCAGCACGGGCAGTATGGGGAAACTTCAGCTCGGATGCAAGTAAGCAGGTTACGCCCAAGATGGTTGCACCAGAAATCGTGTGACTGCTCAGATCTAAAATGTCTACGGTGCTCGCGCGGATGCAGCTTCCAAGGCTGATGGCCACCGTCAGGCCCGCAGCAAATAAACAGATGGTCTGCAAAGAATGCTGCTGAATGCTGTTACAAATACCGGCGCACCTCTCGGATGCAGTGACAGTCCCTGCAGCTGACAAGTCAGACTGACGCAGCGGATTATCTCCCAGTCTTTGCTGCTCTTCTGAACCTCACGGCCAATCAGTAGAACCCGGTGCCAGCTGCCCGCTAAGCATATGCACCCCCTTAAAGCTGACTGGAAAGTTGGCGACACGTGTATGTCCATTAACCTGGGCCGGATTCAACGAAAAGCAAAGGAAGTACCATGCTTCCGAGAAGATGCTTGGAAGCATTATCTAAGTGAGTGCCATTTTCCAGCTGAGCCACAGCCTGTATAAGGCGTTTCTGAGAGCGGGATGCTATGGCTGCCATCCAGGTATGAAGCAATGTTTTGTAAGGGCGAAGACGTCGACATCGCGTGAGGTGGCATTAATCACGCGCTGGATCATAGGATAGAACTGACGAGAATTACTGTGAGGCATCGTATATATTCCTTCAAATGCCTCCCTTTGGGACCGCGATGCACTCAGTCCCGGACGAGAATGGTTTCGCGACCCGGTGCCTCACCGGTGACCTGGGCTGTAGCAAGCAAACCAGCTACTTTGCCCGGCTCTGATGCTGATGCTTGTGAGCTACTACCATTCATACAAGTGACAAAAATGTCGGAGGGGCGGCTGCTTACTCATGACTACTGTATGATTGTGTTCTCCCTGACATCGCTTACCACTGCTCTCAAAGGACGTGGGAATATTGTAACTTAGCACAATGTCAACCTAACAGGACATATCAGCAGACTAAAGTCAGACAGAACTTCAATAGACCAACTATCTGCTTCTATTGGACTTTGACATCTTTGGCAGCACCATTCGTTGTGCATGCCCTAGCATCCGTTCAAAGGCAGCCCGCTTGCGGACACGCGCAGCTTTCTTACTAAGTCCACAACCATTTGCGCTATTATCAGGGCAGATAATGTGTTAGAGCGTCTCAGATGTTGTGACATCGTTGGGCCAAGTCGCTGGAAGCCAGTGGCAACACGAAGCGATGGAATGCCCCAAGCATAAACCACTTAAGGTCTACCAGCGACGACCTGGAGATGCTCGGGTGGCGAAAGTGGCTGCGAGACTTTCGTCCAACGCCTGCAGTGGCAACTATGGGAACGGAGTGGCAGCAGCGAAACTGCTGCCCCTGCTTCAACGCAGCCTAGTCACGTTATACCCCCAAGGCAACACAAGGCTGGTGGTTTACGGGTCGCAGGTGTGTTTCTCTTGTACGGTGTAGTGGAGAACTGCATGATTATTCTGGAATGTGAGAAGTGGTCCAATCCTGCATAAGCAGATGCTCATCTGCTGACTGAAGTACGCATGGTCCCTACAACACCAGAGTCCGCTCGCCACCAGTGCAAATTGGATCGATACCATTAGGGCAACAGTTCATCAAAGCCCCGTTTCAGCCTGCCAGCTGTTGCAGTGAGCTCCTTTGCATGCATCTCTGCCCTTTGACTCTTGCTGTGGCCTTTTGTTAACCACCGGTGCTCTCTTCTGCTGCCCCAGGCCCAAGGCCTTGCCATAGGAGGTAGTGATTTTGACGCCACCATCCTGAACGTGCCCGGCTGTCCTGAGATGACTGGCGACCTGCTCGCCCCCAGCCATCTCAAGTGGGTTAACTTTGAGCTACAGAAGGTTCAGCAACAGTTCATTGATGACAAGGTGCACCCTTCAAACATCATAGTAGTGCAGTGGAAGAGGGCGGGGAAGGTGATGCTGGTGGGGGAAGCAGTGATGGTGGTGATGGTGGTGCGCCCGGGAGCAGTAGCAGACACAGGGTGGTGCGTGGTACTCGGCAACACAGCAGCAGCTGGGGTGACGAAGATGGTGCGGAAGTGGGTGGGGGGAGTGGTATAGGTGCTCCTGGATGCAGCAGTAGCTCCGGTGTGGATCGTGGATTGTGGGACGGTAGCAGCAAGGGCAGCGGCAGTTTGGGTGGGGAGGGTGATGGGGCTGACCTGGCAGGGAGCAGCAACCACAAGACAATGAGAACTAGCACTGCGAGCGTTGCTGCTGAGGGCACTGGTGGTGTGGTGGGCAGCAGCAGTGGAGGTGCAGGAGGTAGTGGTGGTGCTGCTGCTGCTGCCGACGCTTTAGTGCTCAAACTGTCAGATGGTGAAGCAGTCACAGGGTTGCGAGAGCCTCAGACAAAGCGCAGGAAGGTGACCACAGGGGGTGTATCAGCGGCTGGGCTTGCTGTGCCTGCTGCTGAGGTGGCGGGGTCAAGTGCTGGGGGGGAGGGTGCTAAGATCAGCACAGTACTGCCGGATTTGGGGAAGGCAGCTGCTTGGAACGCAGCAGATGCCGATATCCCTGGCATGAAGAACATAATTGACCTTGTGCTGGGATTGAAGGGGGCTCCTGAGCCGGTGCTCTGTAAACATAGCATGGCTTGGGACAAGCAGCAGCAGGACGAGCAGCAACAGAAACCTGAGCAGCAGCAATTTTCAGGGTGGCAGCAGCAGCACAGGGGAGGGTACAAGGGTTTTGATGGCCAAGGGTACCCTGGTCACTCTGGCAACCAGCAGCAACAGTACTGGAGTGATGACAAAGTATCTGTGCCCGGCAAGCAGACAGTTCAAGTGGGTTCGAGGAGGTTTCCAGACCGGGACTGAGGCAGCAGCTGTCCAGACTGCAGCTGCCCCTGTGAATGCTGCTGGTGCTGGTGCTGGCAGCCTTCGGTGGTCAGCAGGGGCAGGTACTGGTGGTGGTGGTGGTTATGGGGGTGGGCCTGGACAGAATGGTGGTGGCGGGCGTGGTGGTGGCCGGGCGGGCGGGCGTGGGGATGGTGCTGCTGGTGGTGGGCGTGGCGGCCGGGCGGGTGGGCATCTGAATGATGCTGGTGGGCGCGGGGATGGTGGTGGTGGGGGCCGGGCGGGTGGGGGTGTGAATGGTATTGGTGGTCGGTCGAGTGGGCGTGGGGATGGGAGTGGTGGTGGGCGTGGGCGTGGGGGCCCAAGAAGCAATGCTGGTGTTGGTGCTGCTGCTTTGGGTTCTGGTGTGAGTAACTCAGTGGATCAGCAGCGGATTGCAGCGGAGCTCAGGGCTAAAGAGCAGAAAATACAGGATCTACGGAAAAAGCTCATAGCAGAGCTAGAGAGGAAGCAGAAGCAGCAGGAAATAGAGGAGATGCGGAAGCAGGTTGCAGAGCTGGAGAGGAAGCAGAAGCAGGGTGGTGGGGGTGCTTAAGATTACTCGTTGCTGTGCTGTGCACATGAGGCAGCTTGAGATTGAGCAAGGGGCCGGGCCAGAGAATGGCGCAGGGCCAGGGCTACAACAATCTGGTTTTGAGAAATATCTGGAATGTGCTGTATATCTTCGTACAATCGGTGAAGAATGCAATATTCGTCAATTGGTTTTGAATGCGTTGTGCTCTCTGCATGATGGAGCCTTGCGGAGTTGATTCGTGCAAGTGCTTAATGTCGTTGCACTCAATCTTTGCTATCTTCACATATCTTAAAGTAAATGGTTGACAACTGGGCCACAGTAGTCTTAGTTCTGCATCTGTGCTGTTGGGCTAAGCAGATGTGTGGCCTCCCAGTTTGGGTGTTTTAAGTTTGCATATGGCTGGAGCCCCTCCAGGCACAGCCAGGGCTGGCTTTATGTCACTGAATAGGTTGCAAGTAGTGCTTCTGCACGCTAAGTGCTGGTTAGCAGTAAGGTCTCTTGCTTGGCCATCTGCCAGAGATAACAAGAGTCTCCTTGCTAGTTTGGCGTGTCTTGTCCTGGGGAATTTCCCCAAAATGTTTTTGAAAAAATGTATTATCGGGACTGTGTATGAATTCTGGATGATAGGAGCAACTGTGTTCTTGGTGATGTGGTCCAGGTCCAGGTCCAGGCCTCTGTGGACACCAGCCAAACTGTCCAGTGATCACCGGTAATCGAGAAGGAGTGCAGAAACGGTTCATTTGCTGGATAGTATCAAGGGATAAGCTGTTGTATCGTTTTCTTACTGTGAGAGTACCACCGCTTCGGCCGTGGACTGCCGACTCAACCGGCTCGATGGGCACCGGTTGAAAAACGATAAGTAGCCGGGTGAAATCGAAAGATGACCGTAGTCTGGGCCATCTTTACCATGTCGAAATTTAGCAAAGGTATGCTACTTGTCGGGCCACCTAGAGCCGACGGGGTTTCAGTAACATGTTGATTGCCAGGGCATCGCGGAGCACGCACCCAGGACCTAGGCGGCCCCGACGGACGGGAGCTGACCCAGTCCAATAGACAACACGTCCCTCGATTATATGCCTCAATTAGGGATTTTCGTTTAGAGAGATGAGGCGTGACCTCGACACCATGTATCAGCAGCACTTCCCCTTCAAATTACGTTCCGATCTCAGCTCTTCAGTATCAGGTCCTCAATACTCGTACTCAGTCATGTTAAAAGCATCGAACAAAACCAAATGGCCAACACATACCCTACAATTACTTAAACTACATTCCCCGGGTTGGAGTCATGTGGCGGGTGCTGCACCGTCCGAGGGCTGTGCAATGATCTCTACTAACACAACTACATCCCCCGGAAGCTCCCGCCTTTTGCGCCTGGGGTAGCCCCTATCTACTTAGCCAAAGCTGCCTCGTACGCCTCCCACCCTGCCTTCTTATACTCCTCTGCTGCCGCCGCTGGATCTGCTGCTTTGATGATCCCCCGCCCAACAATGATCACATCACTTCCCCTAGCACCAATCACTGCCTTAGGCGTGTTATACTGCTGCCCCAAATCATCTCCACCCTCTGCCAGCTGCACTCCAGGAGTCATATGGATAAGCCCAGGGCTCCCAGGACCAGCTGGCCAAGAGGCGGGGTTCACTGAGATGAAGCCCATCACAAAGTCCTGGTTCTCCTCTGCTGCCTTAGCCACTGCTGCAGTGTAGCTGCCAGTGGCCAGGTTGCCCTTACTGCTCATCTCAGCAAGCAGCAGCAAGCCACGACCCTTGGGTAGACCAACCTGACCAGGCAGAACAGCAACAGTGATAGCGGGTTAGCTAGCAATGATTCCATGGTTGATGCATACCTCAACGCCCAGGACCCAGCAGGATCACCTATTATGATACATAACCCAGATCAACTGGATCCAACCAGTCTATCTTGTGTGGGGAGCAAAGACCAAGACAGAGGGCATAGCCTACCTGTGCCGACCACAACTGATATTTCAACTTTAAGACTTCGCAGGCATCCGTAATCTACCGTTAGCAGCCCCATGCCCCGACCACATGGGCACGCAAAGCATAGAAAGTTCTCCTTGACTTTACTGCACACGGTAGACACCACCACCAACGCACCTCCATCAGGTGGTCTTGTGAAACAATTAGCTCACAAATGCTGACAACCCTGACTCCACTCCAGCTCACATAGACAAGCAGTGCCTTTCCCCGATCAGAAGCAGTCCCAAAATTCACACTTGCTTTCAAAGCATGCACGGGTGGAATACACTGCAAGTATCCCAGTACCAGCCTGCCATGACATTGGCAGTGCCTTAAACCCCTGCCACCTCCCCTGGGCCCCTCACCTGCTTGAGGCCATTAATAATGCCAGGCCCTGAAACCAAGTGAGCGTTAGTGATGTGACTCCAGTCAGCAATCTTGTAGATACCACCACCATACTGGCTGACCACTGTGTTGCCAATGTCAGCAAACTTCCTGTCCTCAAAGATCAAGAAGTCATGCTTCTCAGCTAACTCCTGCAGCCGCTGGACAATACTCTCATCCCACCTGCAGCAGCAGCAGCAAGGCATGCCCAATAAGCCACATATGCGATGATCAATAATCCGAGTCCATACATGGCGTGCTTACATGCCCCATTAAAATGACGATTGGGCTGCGGAATGACGATTGGGCCCCCTCCCCCTTGCAAACCATGGGTAGAGTACTTGTTTCGTCTCGTCTTTTTGTTTCATCTCGTCTTTTTGTGAGAATCTGACCTGCACGGCCTAAGGCACTTTTGCCTGAACATGCCTTGAACACATACTTCCTTTACCTTACCTTCTGCCTGAACATGAAGGCTTAACCTCACAGCTGCTCTGCGGGGGTGCCAAAACTCAAGCCAGAGCTGGATCAAAAAAACCAACCAAGCCACATCCATCCAAAACCCCTTAGGGTGGGGATGTCAAGAACCCCATTCTTGCATACAAAAAACAAGCAAAGAAAGCTTGATTTCCGTGACCAGCTGGCAGCCCCTCACAGACAATGCAGTCCCCTTAACACAAGCTCAGTATAAAACACCATGCCTTTGGAACTAAATCAGCGTGCCAGACCCTTATAGCACACTATCCTTTCATTTTGACATACTTGCCAAACCCACTACACCTGTCGTCAAATAACACCTGGGTTTGCCAACAGGCTTCAATCTCTCGAACAATGCCCGTCCTCTTCCTCGCCAACATTTACCCGAGCCGCCTGGGCATACACCCAAGCCCGCTCTGCCGCTATGCATGTCGCTCTCTCCTTTACAGCATTGACCCCCTCCCCCACGATCCCACCCCTGCCTGAAAAGACCACACGTGTCTTGAAGACAGAAATACCCAAGCCCACACTCCAGCTATGCCTACCACCCTCTGCTTTTCAGCACTGACCCCTCCTCTTTCCATAAAGTCCACCCTCTTAGCCCACCCACTCCTCTTACTTGTCAAAGATGTCCACATGTGTCTTGAACACGCAGATGTGAGGTCCCACCTGGTCTGCCAGCTGCAGCATCTCCTCTGCAGTGGCCACATCAGCAGCCACAGACAGGTTGGTGCGCTTGCGGGCCATCAGCTCCAGGCACTGCTTGGCCATGGGGTTCTTGGCTACTGCTGCACGCTCCTCATACGTCAACCTGCACCAGCAGCACAATAATCAGCTTTCATTCGAACCACTGAAACAAAGGCTTCTTGTAAACGGTTTGGTGCTTCACAAGAATTGAGATGTGAACAGTCAATGCCCAACTTGGTCATATCTGGTTCTTGACAGAAGAATGCACTGGCTTGTGTCAACTTTGACCCACTGTCTTACTTGTTTTCAATGTCCCCAATCTATCAGAAGTTCTCAGTGCATGGATGTACGGTGTGCAAACATGTGAAAGTAGGTGCTGCACCTCTGCCTGAACTGCTTGCTGTTTACATACCGCACCAAGGTAAGCCAAGGCAGTAACTGGGTGCAGAGCAGCACCCGGTGCTGGTTGAAAAAGAACTGCCCTGGTCGCACCTGCAGCATCCGCACTGCATCTGAGCAATGTAAAGAGTACGCTGCTGCCATGCAAGAAAGAATCCCTGCTGCTCCATAGTATCACAGTAACCCCACTTCCTTGCTTGCTATAGCCACACATCGTAGCGCACACAGCCGTCCTTGCCATGCTATCACTGCTTGTGTATGTATTATCTGAGAGAGTGAAAGGACTTGCACAACTAAAGCCTGTAACTGAAGCCTATTACCTCACTCTGTGTTTTTCAACACTGAAAGTTCCCAATACCATCCGCTTACCTCTTAGGCTTGCTGGGTGCTGCCGCCACCGCAGCTGCTGCTGCCCCTGCTGCTGGTAGCTTGGTCTGGTTCTCTGCAATGAAGGCCCGCACCTTGTCCGCCACCTCCTCTGTCACCAGCTGATGCTTGGTCAGCACATCCAGCAAGGCAGACAGCTTGAAGGCAGCATGCAGCTTCATGCCATTAGCAGCTAGGTGCGCCTCTCCTCCTTGTTCACGGTCAATCAGGACCACCACGTCAGTCACCTTCAGACCTATCTCCTGTAAGTGAGAAAGGGTGTACGCAGCAATAAGTGAGCAGTTGTTGTCAGGGTAACACTGGGCAATTGAAGGACGGCCTGAACTGTATCTCCAGAGATGAGAGGGAAGCACTCATAAAGAAGTGGTTGAGGCCCAAAATGATTGATGCAGGTGTATAAAATCGGACGCATTATGGGTGTGATTTCGACACTTCATGAGCAATTTCAACCTTGAACCTATCCCCAAGGGGGGCACATGCTCATGACATTCTCGCTGCTGCAACACCTTTGTGCCAGACCTGAACATGTAAGCAAAGCTCAGCTGTGAGTTGCCAGTTAGGTCAACGGATAAGGTCCCTGATTGCTGGGTGGCAACAGTACTCCA
This sequence comes from Pseudopediastrum boryanum, assembly GCA_963556185.1. Lineage (NCBI taxonomy): Eukaryota > Viridiplantae > Chlorophyta > Chlorophyceae > Sphaeropleales > Hydrodictyaceae > Pseudopediastrum > Pseudopediastrum boryanum. The sequence continues at coordinate 6,787,684 of OY744494.1, forward strand.
GCTCGGGCAGCTGCTCAGAGACTGCCACAATAACATCTCCCAGCAGTGCATGCTGCTAACGAGCGTAACTCCAAGGTACCCTGTATGCCTACACCCCAGACGCCTTGCATAATATCAAAATACCAACCCTGTACTCCGCTCAGGGCAATTGCCTCACCTGCAGAGGTTCCACGGTCTCCAACACTGATGCCCCACTGGTGACCAGATCCTCCACAATCAAGCAGCGCTGGCCAGCAGTGTAAGCCCCTTCAATGGCCTTCTTGGTGCCGTAGTCCTTCACCTGAGGACGGCAGGGCATAAGAGCTAATAAGGTATGGTAGCAGATCTGCTATCACCTAGCTGCAGGGGAGTTTTTTGGATTTGGCTGGTGGATTGCAGTGGCTAAGCAGATAGAGCAAAAACGACCTGATTATTGCTGTTGATACTGAGGAACCATCCAGGCTGCAGGCAGGTGAAAACCAGGTACATGGGCTGCTAAATCCAACGCGGTCATGTGAAAAATGCGGTAAGCGGCTTGTGGCACTGCAAGTCTGGCGGCACTGGGAGCTCATGGTACCACATGACAGTAAACACGTGTTCTACTGCAGGCAGTAGGTAACTGTATGAACCAAGGGTGCTGTGTGGGCCTGGCCTCTTACCTCCTTTCTCCGCATGACCATGGGTAGGCCAAAGCCCAAGCTGATGCAGGTAGCAATGGGAAGGGCTGTGTAGGGCACACCACACATGATGTCAAACTCCACGTCCTTCACCTTGTTCCACATCATACGGGAGACCTGGCAGCAAGAAACAAGTCCTTCAATGATTGCATTCAGGTTAAGGGCATGGCCATGGCACCTTTCCCGGAAATCACACATGCTGCTGGTGAGGTGGTTGATAGCAGCCCTGCTGTGTTGCCGCACCTTAAATGTCGTCTTACTTTTACTAAATGAGTTTACCATAGGTTCTCCAGCTGAAGAATTCCATGGTAAAAGGATGGTTGCTGCGCAGTACCTCCTGTCATAGCTTACAGTCCCTCCAACTTCTTAATACTGCTACTGCTGCTGCTGAGAAGTGTTAAGCTCCGAGGCCCTGCCCGAGCCGTGCTTGCGCAAATTTACTTTCAATCTGGAGGTGGTAACCTGTGCTGCTTGATTGGGATGAAGGAAAAGCCAGCATTCACTGTTCCATGGGCATATATGCCGGTCAGGGTCTGCAGTGTGAGGCAGATGTCTATAGCTGCATTATCAAGGGAGGTACTGCTTATGGCTTCTGCTTGGGGAGGGTAGATGGCTCCAGCAGAAGCTGACACTGCTTTTGCTTAGATGCTGGCATCTGCTGCTGCTGAAGATGCACGATTGCACCCTCACCTGCTCAAGGACATCGGGATAGGACACGATGACCCGAAGATCCACGTAGACGGGTGACAAAAGACCACTCTTGAGCTTGAACTCACCAAACTTGACTGCCTGCACCAAAGCTGGAACCTCAAGAGACCGTATAAGCTACTGTAAGGAGCAAAGAGAGGTCAGCCCGAACCTCGATCTTGTTCAACTTCAGCACCAAGTCTTCAACCTCTTCTTGGGTCATAGGCTCCCTCTGAGAAGTTGCATCAGTCAGTCCTTTTGCTCGATAAACCTGCAGGATAGCATAGGCGCGCAACTGCTTACCGACGTGGCCTCCGCCACAACGCCTGCACCTCGCTGAGGTGCATCCGCCTTCTTGTCACCAGCCTTGCGAGAGAAGAAACCCATGGTTTTCTGCCGAGGGCTCCTGGGGCTCGACGTAGGGGATAGAGGCACTTTTGCAGATGGCACGGGCTGAGATAGTGCAGTTGCAACAGAAGGTGTAGGCTTTGCGCTGCAGGAAGCCACTCCTGACCGCCTCTTGGAGAACAAACCTCGCATACGGCGACAGGAAATATACGTTTAGCTTTCTGTCTGACGCAGTTGACATGCGAGAGCGGTTGGCGCCACTAGAGCCAAGAGACTTGCTTGCAACTACCACATGGTCCTTGCCGTCTAGACAATTGTTGAGCGGTATCACAAAACCAGGTCCCTTGTCTTGGAATGGAGTGGCGGCAGCTGTCGCAAGAACTCGAGCAGCCACTTGATGGCACCCGGAGTGACGAATCAAGCTGAACAGGCTCCAGGACACTAGGCCCTTCAAGTATGCCCCGGGTTGAAGAAGCACATTATAAGAATGTCCTCATAGTGCCCTGTTCTTTGCCTGTTGGTGTGGTGGAAGAGCTGTTCTGCGCCATCTTTGCTAATACGGCCGCAGTTAGTCCTGGCCACGAGACTTCATTGTGCTAAAATGCAGTGCAGCAAGGGCTTGGCCCATCCCCGCATTATCTGCCCAAGCTTGCCTTCAACTTCAGGCCGCCATTTGTCACCATGCGTGTTACACTCTCATTCGCTTGTCCACCACCGGTTCACGTGCGCAGTGCAGTCATCTGATACTCAGGTACTACTAGTTACGGTGGCTCCACAGCTGGGAGATGACCTAGGGAGTGTGATTACGAGAAACAGAGTCCATGGCCTTCCCTTGGCCCTTCCCCTATAGCCCGTCTGTCCTGGCAGATCAGGGTCTCAAGCAGCTTCAAACCTCTAACCCCCTTAAAGGATACTTTAGCATGTATGAACTGGCAGAGCATGTTCATGGGCTTAGCCATCCAACAAGCATCTGCGGTTCATTCACAGTGCTGCTCAAGGCAGCAGCATCTGCTTTGTGCCTGCCAAACACCATCCCTGCATGGCAACAGCCTACAGAGTAATAATGTCCATAACAAGCTCATCCCTTTACCCCATATGCAGAGAGTGGAGGGTGTCTCCGAGCAGCTTGCTGAGCATCATTTTCACCTGCGATGCTGGAGTGACATGTTACAGGGATTTTCCCTTCTCACAACCAACAAGGTGTTGCTTGTGCGCTCCCGCAGGCGAAGACTGAGGAGGAGCGGATCCGGGATGCACGGCAAGAAGTAACTCGCCGGATCAAGGCCCTTGGAGCACAAAGAAGAATAAAGGACGCTATTAAGGAGTTGGCAAGCCTTTCCAAGCTAGGCATCCAACCAGACACACAAGCAGCCACAGCACTTGTCGCAGCAGCAGCACAGTCCAATAACATGACCATTGCACAGAACGTCTTCGACGAGCTTTTTGGTAAGTGCTTCTATGGCTGTCAAGGGGACCCTCTTGCGTTTCCTGCAGGGGTCGACGTTAGAGCTGCTAAGCAAGGGGGAGCAAGAGCCAGACGGTTGGGAGAATCTTGCAGCAGCAGGCTGAATGTTGTTTGCCATACAGAAAGGCCAACGCGGTAGGAAGATGGTATGTCTCTTTGAAAGTGGCTTGCGATAGGTGGCAGCCTGGGCTGACAGGAGCAGCAGAAGACAGAGGAAAGGCTGGTGTCTTGTGTATGACATAAATGTAGACGGTCAGGCCCTGCGATCAATTGGCATGTACAGCAGAATGGGTGCTGCTCTGAGCAAGCCAAAAAGATCATGTTAATGGCAGAAACAGTGTCTAGGGACTCTGCACCCACTTCAGACAGCTGAAGATGGAAAAGCAGGGCAACGGCTGTGGGCTTGATGACATACTTTGAACAAAACTACACACACCTGGTGGCTGTTGGCCATTGCCATCCTTCTACGTTGGTGTACAAAGTCGGCTGAAGTGCTAGGGCCATGTCTCACTTGAGAAACTGGGCTGTAAAAGTAAAAGCTGTTATGCAGTCTTTAAGGTAGTTGTTGCTGTCTGTTGCTTGCAGGTAGTGAATTCTTGCAGCCAGATGAAGTCACCTTTGCTGTCCTGCTGAGAGGCTATGGGGCCAGTGACCCCCCAGCATGGCAAAGGATAGATGCTGCCCTTACTAGCATGATGCAGCAGTACAGGTTGCGGCCAACATCGAGTAAGGAAAGCTTGCAGTTGCTGTACACATGGGCTTGCAACCCTCTGTGTTCATGAAGTTTTTATTCCTGCCAATGGTTTTGCACATAGTGGCGGCACAGCTTGTGATCCTGGCAAATGCTACAGATGTGTTGAAGAATACTGAGCTGTGTTGGAATATGATGTTTAGAAAACAGCACAGAGCTAAATGGCCCAGCATGCTATTGTAGGTTTTATCTATGTTTAGAGCTGCTAGAGGGAAGACAGTGATGCGTGCATCCTGGGCTAGCTAGAGCGTCATGAAAGTTAAGATATTGTGACAAGCGGAGCTTTTTCTTGACGACATCGCAGAGGCATGCAGCAGAGCCTGAGCGATCATATGCGGCATGTGAATTAGCTTTCAAAATCAGCCAAAGCCGACAGGGGAGGGGCAATGGCCAATCAGGCACAGAAGCAGGAGAGCTTGTTGAGCAGGAGAGCTTGTTGTGCAGCAGAGATGAGCTGTATGGCACATAGAAGGGAGAATGCAAAATAGTAGTGACATGGAAGGTAGTGCTGGTGCAAGACCTAACGACTCTGTGCAAGTTAAACCCTGTTGTATGCAAGAAGCTGATATGTCATGGAACAGGCACACCGCTCAGCTGGGGACAATTCTGCACTGCTGCTGCCTTCGAGATTCTGAATATCCTTGCCTTGTTATTGTGTGCACAGCCAGCTACAACGCGCTATTGGAAGTATGCCTCAAATCTCAAGACATGGATCGTGGCTTTGATGTTCTGGATCGCATGGCCAATGACGGTGTGGAGCCGGATGATGTAACCCGGGAATTGGTGGCACGCAAGAGGAGCCTTAGGTCCTACTACAGGAAGATGTTTGATTGAAGGCGAATGGTGTCTAAGGCGCGGCGATTAATGGGTGGCATCTACAAAGGCGCCTAACAAGAGCAGAAGGTACCTCTTGAGAGATTGTGCCAGATTAGGTGCAGTGTCCTGTACGAGACGAGTCTCGCAAGGGTTTGAAGCAGGCTGATGGCTCTGGAGAGTGTGTTTGTCGAGAAGTAGCGGGGACATTTGCTCTGCAGAATCCATGAAACTGTCTCTGCAGACCCATGTCTTAGTTGACATGTGGCGAGGCCCAGACTGGAGGAGCCAGAGGAGCATTTCAATGCATGTGTTGTGCAGAACGTGGAAGGCTGCTTTTTTAGGGATACTGATACACTGGCACGTCCTTCTTTCGCCTAAGTCAAGGCTTGCGTACTAGTCATGCGCCAAGATCTAGCCCCGGTTGTGGGGCGTCCTTTCTCTTAGCAGGCATTGATGCGTCACATTTCCGACTTATCCTGGAACGTTTGCAGGCTGGTGTTGATGCATTGTAAGGATCCTCCTGTGACGAGTTCAAGGCAGTACGGCTCCGCAGTCAGCTTTTCGTTCTTGTCGGGATGTTACAAGCAAGCTTGGTAAAGCCTATGAGGCAGGGGTGATAGGCGCATTAGTGACAACTACACACCGTACTTCACCTCATGGTTGTCACATGCAACTTGCCGCCAACCCAGTTCCACCGCCCATGTATGAAAGCCCCTAACACTCCTAGCGTCCTCATGTGCTTGAGTAGATATGACGACACTAGACAATCGCCAGTACTTTCCTGCCTTTAGTGAATTGCCTTTGATGGACGAGTTCTGTGATCCTGCCTATTACGTAGAGACCGCAGATGGCAAAGTGGTGCCAACTAAGACGTGGTGTTTTTTTGCTGAGATTGTGGATAACTCCCTTAGCCAGGTATGTACAATAGTATTAAACGCTTCGCCGTTTCATGGAGTGGATTCAGACTTGTAGCCCCCTGGGACGGGGCACATGGCAAGCCCCTGTTTGGTCCCTTGGCGAAGGGGCATGGCAGCCAGCAACGGCTCATCTGGATTCTATATTCATGTTGAAACATTCTCGATGATTATGTGGAACCTTAGGTCTTCGTGCTGTGTATGTGCAGATGCCAGAGTTCTTTCACAGAGTAGAAGTCAGAGACATCTCTGGGGAGACAACTAGCGTCCTCTTTTCTGCTGACGAGTACGCCTTCGATTACCGGAAGCTCAAATGCGGGAATACAGTCTTTGTACGATACGCCAGCAAATGCTACTTTAGTGATCTCATGACCCAGGTGCTCAAGGTGGACGACATGGACTTCGTCAAGGTCATTAGCCAGCCTCTGGACACTCTCCTGTGCTTCTCCAGCTTCTACTACGGCATGCCCAACCGCTGCTTAGGCTGTGCGGGGGCAATAAGCAGCAGCATGTCAGGACGCTGCAGCTGTGAACACTGCGGGGCAGCAAACTACTGCAGCATGCCCTGCAGACAGCGGCATATGCCAGAGCACCAGCAGCATTGTCATGTATGCCAAGAGTTGGGGGATGTTGTGAATGTGGATTTCGAGCGGTACTTGTCGCCGGTGCCATTCCGGTGACCTGGCCTGATCGGAAGGCAGGTGATCTCGGGGGGGAGGGGGGGGGGGGGGGGGCAAGGACGCTTTTTGCTGCACCTAGTTGCAGGAAAAGCAGCTGTTTATGATACTGATCACACAAGGGATCTGCAGATGTGCATTCCATGCCACGAACCTATGGCAGTCCTTTGGGCCTGGGCCAAAGTCTAGGTTCTGTGGAGACAAAGAATTAGGTGCAGTGCAGCTGTATGCATGCACGCATCGAATTACTGAATAGACCTGCTCTCTGGAGCACCCAGGCATAGCCTTGTTTTGTGCACATTGCGCTTCTGTAGAGCATCACTTAGCGCTTCATTGGTCTCATATGACTACGGTTGCTTAACCTGACTGTGCATTTAGTGAAAGGATGCAATCAGTGTGTGCTGCAGCTGTTGAGGCCAAGGATAGGGCCATGCTGCTGATGCACTGTTTTTGAGTTTAATGAAGGGCTTTGGAGACCATATACTGATCTGTTTCAGAGGGGGGTCTTTCCGTGGGAAAGGGTTACCTTGTGCTTTTTGGGGGTGATTGTGTAAATGTCTTACTCACATGTTTGTAAAGGAGCCTAAGATGATACCTCCTGCTGAAATGGCAGGGCCCTGCTTGGATGGACATGCAGGGCCATGGAGGCAGCAGCAGATGTGTTAGCAGCTGTTAATAACAAAGCCTTGGCTCATATTGGTGTAAAGGGTTCAAGCAGGGGCCATTGTATAGGCTTGCTTCTGGTGGTGGTTCAAGTCTTCGTCATAGCCAGGGGCAACAAGGCATGGGGCTGTCCCTTACCTGATGTATCATTTGCGCATCAAGCTGTTGTGCACGCTGGACATCCATAAGCATAGCCCTGCCCTCAACCGATCTCCACTGCCTGGATGCATTATGCTGATGGTCTTTGCAACAAGTACAGATAGTCGTTGCTACCAGAGCACATCATGCGCCTCCATGGCAATGTGCAGCTAGCATTGCCCATGTTCTAGGATATAGTTGGTTGTTATGGATGGCTTGATGGCTGTTATGACATTTTTGTGTATACACGCTCAAACATGGCTGTTCCTTACTGGCAAGTGCGCATGAGTGCAGTGAGGTTTTGATGGATGTCTGGGGTTTGCAAACTGGTGAAGCTGGTCATTGTGGCAATGCCCTGCAGGTCCCAGTGGGTCATGCTGCCTTGTCTGTAGTTGCACTTCTGTATAGCTAGCTCCTCTTGTGTATAATGTGATTCCGGGCCGTTTGAGGGGGACTCATTAACACGTGAGGTGTGCAGATGCTGAGTTGAAAGCTGTACTGTGGATATATTGGCTCTACATGACAAGTGCCATTCAGGGGTTATCAGGCCAGATGCCCACAGCGACATCGGGCCAGATGTGAGCTCTGTCCACTTAATGGTGGCAATTAATGATATCCAGGTATGTTCTGTTGGAGGCAGGTTATTTGGGTGCAGCAAGGGCCTTGAAGCATGCTTCTTTGCAGGACCAAGCAGCAGTTGTGGCTGGGTCCATTTTGTTTTTGTAGCATATGACAGGTGTAGTCGTGTAAGGACGTAGTGCACTTAGCGTGAGTGTCTCTCCGCTCCTGTATGGATCCGAAGGCTTTGGTTCGCTGAGGGTTCTGGGTTGCTTAGAAGATACGTTAGCCAAGTACACGCATACGCATGCATGGTGGCGAATATGGCATGGGTCAGCGGCTGTATATGGTCGCCGTCTGCATCAGGGGCATAGGTCTATTACTTTATGTTTTCTGCAGTTAATACCGACGAGCTTGCACTATGCAGGTTGTGCCTCACACATGTACCCTGCTTTTCGAATTTTCGCGGTGCACAGCTGAGGTGGTTACGGGTTACCCATCGTCAAAGATTGGTGTATCATTAACACTGATTGCGCCCATGCATGGTTCCTGGCTGGTATCCAAGGACTCACACCACACGCATTTGAAATCACAGTTGGTTAATTGGGGTAGTTCTGCTTTGGCCGATACGTACTGGTGATCTGTCGGGTGCCTCTTGCAGTTCATGTGATTCCTGCATCCTGATATCCTTGGACTACTTTTCAAGCGCAGAAAAGAACTTACATCTTTTTCCACACAGCTATACAACGTTCGCAGAATGTCCCTCCTCAAAGGCACTGCAGCAGGGGTTCTCTCTGCACGACCGACAAAGCAGAGTCCTATGGGCGTCCGGCAAACATCTCACAGGGCCTCACGCATCAATTTGGATCATAGAACGCATGGGGTACACGGGATTACGTTGCAACGTATGACAAGGTCTGCCAACCAACAACCTGGCACAGGAAGGTCCCCATACCTCATGGTGCACAGCGATGGGTACAGCCAGGCAGTTGTAGGTGACGCCCGCATCAAGGTTATTGGCGTCGGTGGAGGTGGGGGGAACGCATTGAACCGGATGATCCAAGGTGGCCTGCAGGTAAGGGCTTACATGGGCTTGAGTGCAACAGAACCCTCAGCAAGCATGTATGCCTCCATGTGTGCAGCATTGGAAAGTCTCTGCCTTGATCAGCAGATCGATGTTCACAGATAAAGGTCAATGAGGATACGCCTGGGCCCTTCCTAGCAATGACCTAACCCAACTGTTCTCACTGCAGGGTGTTGAGTTTTGGGCAGTCAACACAGACGCACAGGCCCTGGCCCATCATGGGGCTGCAAACAAGCTCCAAATTGGGACAGGCATAACGCGAGGGCTGGGTTGTGGCGGCAACCCTGACCTTGGCCGTCAAGCAGCCGAGGAAAGTGTTAGTGGCCTGCAGCAAATGCTTCAAGGTGCAGACCTGGTATTCATCACTGCTGGCATGGGTGGAGGAACAGGCACAGGAGCTGCACCTGTGGTAGCCAAGACCAGCAAAGAGCTAGGTGGGTAGTACACTAGGTGCGTGTTTACTAGGTGCGTGTTCAAATAGGCAGCTAGCAAAGGATGGCAGCAAGAGGACGTCTGCCAGCATCTGATCCTCAGTACCGTAGTGGCCCTAACTAGGGCCCTGGAGGCTCTGGGGCTTCTGCAGTTGCACTTTTGCTCGTGCAATTGTCTGTACAACTTTCTGACCACAGAGCATGCTATGCATGGGTGGCCCTTGCTTCAATGCATGATATGCCTAGAATCACACAACCCGTGAAAACTCAAGGAGGAGGCCTGGGGAATCCTGTCCTGATCACTGCTGCTGCTGGGCAACTAGTAATGCAAGCTCAACCCCCCACGTAAGATGCACATCTGATCTCTGCCTGTTCCCTGTCATCAAATCTGGTACAGGCATCCTGACGGTGGGAGTGGTCACCTACCCGTTCACCTTTGAAGGCCGCAGACGCAGCAATCAGGCCCTACAGGGTATTCAAGGGCTGAGGGACTCTGTTGACAGTGTGATTGTTATTCCTAATGACAAGCTCCTGGATGTTTCAGAGGCAAACACTGCTTTAACAGATGCTTTCTCATTGGCGGATGATGTGCTACGACAGGGAGTGCAGGTGAGAAAAGCATCCAGACATGTACACCTGGCAGCTAACAGCCTAGTACCCTGCAGATGCCAAGCTGTTTATTGATGGTTTATGCAGGGGATGCAGTGGGCCCCGTTAACTCACTTTATGGCAGCTGCAGTTCGTCCTTGTTTCTTATGCAGATGGGCAGGTTGCCACGGGTCCCAAGGTGTATTCATGCACATATGCTCAACATTGCAACGGGGTCGCTGCTGTTGGGTCAGTGCTGCTGAGGTAGAGTTGGTTTTTTGTTGCTTAGCAGACCCTTTTCCTATAGGTGCCGAGCTTTGACATCGCAAAAGGCAAAACCACATCTGGCTGCCATGGTACCTCAATCATTCTGGAATAAAAATTACAGATGTGGGAATGGTGACTGACTTGCACTCTGATCACGACCGGATACTGAAGCATGTATGTTCATGTTTTGTTTATTGCAGGGCATCAGTGACATCATCACTGTGCCAGGTCTCATCAATGTAGACTTTGCAGATGTACGGACCATCATGGCAAACGCAGGCACAGCCATGTTGGGGATGGGCAGTGCCACAGGGCCTGATAGGGCAGAAGCAGCTGCTCTTGCTGCTGTGAGCGCACCACTCATCCAGCAGTCAGTGCAGAGTGCCACAGGTGAGCAATTGAGAAGGCATAAAGGGGCAAGCCAGGCTCTTATAGCAGAGCAGGACGGTATGGAAGGAGGTTCAGTAGAAGCAGGCGCGCAGACAGTGGGCTTCATGTTTCGCGGCTCCTTAATTGCCCAGTCTTGTCAGCTTCTGCCAAGATGAGAACACTGGTTTTAAAGTGTGCAAGGGAACAACCATGGCGTACAGCTACAGTGCACATTGTCGGCTTTGCCTCCTCTTGCCTCCACTGGTTATGACGTTCCCATCTGTCCCATAGCGAGGCCTTGGTGTGTTTCTGTTTCTCAGGTATTGTCTTCAACATCACTGGCGGTCAAGACCTAACACTGAATGAGGTCAACCGCGTCAGTGAAGTGGTGATGGACCTGGCAGACCCTTCGGCCAACGTCATCTTTGGCGCTGTTGTTGATGACAGGTAGGATGCATTGGTATGAGCACAGCAACATGACGGCTTCCTAATCTCTTGCCAGGTCATCCCAAGTTTTGGCCCTGGTGTGGTTTGGTCGCTCAGGCCTGCCTACCTTCTAAGCAGCCATTCCTTCGATTTTTGTTCCAATGTTCTGCTCACACCCACCTAGTACACACAAGGAAGGAAGAAAGCACAAAGCCTGCTGATACACTACGGCCACCTTCCACATATAAGATTCCCCCAGCTGTGCCAGGCAGCTTTGGAATGCCATACCAGTTGCTGAACAGCAGAGTACAAAGCCGCCAATACAATATCACTGAGTTGTGGCATTTCTCTTGTTATCAAATGTCCTCACTGATGGGGTGGTACGGACAGTAGTAGCTCTTCTGCATAACTTTGCTGAGACAAATACAGCAGTGCAACCTGCTTGCTGGGCATCTTGCTGGCCCTGCTGCTGCCAGGGATTTCTTGACTCCTGCTGCTTCAGCTGGTCTTGCTTTGCTAACACTGGCTGCTTCCTTGCTGCCGCTGCGCTGTTGGGTCCATGGGCACTTGCTGCTGCTGTCGCTGTGTCTGACATTGGTACATTGTGTCTGACATTGGTACAGTGTGTCTGACATCCCCCATGCTCTCCACCCTGAGGCTGAAAAAGCCCTGCAGCATCCGCATGGTGCTTGACAAGGTGGCTCTGCTGCTGCTGCTGACTGCTGCAACTGAGCTTGGTTCCATTTCCTTGTGCTGCAGGTACTCTGGAGAGATCCATGTTACAATCATAGCCACAGGCTTCAGCTCCTCGTATGAAGACTCCCTTCTAGGGCGAGGAACCACCAAGGGCAGGGGCAGAGCAGGGGCTAGGAGCATTGAGGATGCCGGAGCAGCAGCAGCAGCACCAACAGCTGGAACAGCATCACCTGGCAGGCCAAGCAGCCCGGAGCAAAACAAAGGAGGCTGGTTTGGCACTGGAAGCAACACTAGTACACAAGGTCTGCCTTGGAACACCCAACGGCCTGACCGTGCGAGCCGCAATTTCACTGGGAGAAGCATTATCTAGACTTCGTGTTGGAGCTAATCATGCAGGCGTCCTGCTGACCAGATTACCCGATTACCAACTATCCCAGAAGGGAATTTCATGCAAGCCAATGGAGGCTCATACGGCACAGCCAGATGTGCTAACGAGTAGACAGACCCGATAACATGACATAACAAACATTTAAGGTGTGGCACGGTTCCTGCATGCTACGGTTGCACTAGCAGGAGCTGCTGTGTGCCCTGAGCTTACCTTTGTGTAAGGGAAAGGTGTGCCGGGTATGTATGTGGGGGTACACGAGTTCATCCTAACTTGTGTTGGCATGAATGTAAAGCTATCCAGCCACTGACTTACTTAGAACAGCAGATGGCTACTTGCTTGGGTAGCATGAGCTTGGGGCTGTTTCTTGCTCTCTGCGCCAGGCGCTCAGTTGTATCAAGCCCCTCTGAGGTTTCAAATCTCTGGTTGCACTACAAGCTTGAGGCTGTTGGGATATCCATGAGATGTGAGAGACCTGAACATTTTGCCGAGTGAAATGTGGCCCCATGGATTTTGATATTTGGTACATGTTGGTCGTATGCAAATTGACTCATCTCACCACAATCTATTACTGCTACTAGGTGCCTACTAACAGACTGGATGGATGGAGTTATGTTTTATATTTTTTAGTTAGAAGAGGAAGTTAAAATGCCGCGGGCGCTGCACGGCACTATCTAGATGTGGCTGCCAAACAGAGGTTGGCAGGGCACATGATGTGCACTACCCCCTCTCAAGCTACTTTGAGGACCCTGTTGCCCCTTCGCTATGGCATATCAATGTGAATGTAACAGTATGGGAATGTGCAACCTGATTGATTGCTGTCAAAGACTGGCGTGCATACAGTCAACATAAGGTGTAGCATGGGCAATCAGCAGCCTAGTACATGGCAGCTAGGCCAAGCAGCAGTCCCTTGAAAGGGAGGGTTATGGGGCGACGACGGAGGGAAGACTTTCATGTATGACTCAGCTGCAATTACGTCAGTAACAATCCCACAGACGCATCTGTTGCCAAAACATACAGGTCTATCTGCAAAGCAAGCACTGGCCAAACCCGAACTCAGCTAGGAAGGCCAGACCCAAACGAAGAGGACATTAATTAGCTCGTCAGCCATCCGTGGCATATCGCCAACGGCACAACAAACACAGCGCGTTACAGCGCCCGTCTGCATATACTTTTGCTTCGAGAAGACAGATTCAACATTCCTATTCTGGGACTGGGGTAGCAGGTCTTGACCGAGGCAGGCCAAGCCGGCTGTACTTCACATTCCCATTTGCACGACCCCGCCACAAGAAACCAATGGCAACAACCCCAAAGACACATATGAGCAACGCCCATGGGACAATTTGTGTGAGTAATCCAACTTTTCGGTCTTCATCATCTTGGTTGTCATGAGTCCCGATTATCGTTATCTTGCCACCGCTGCTGCTGCTGCCACGGCCACTTGGCCCATCTGGCCTTGTGCTTGAAGGCTCCGGTGGCTGCTGCTTCTCTTCAGATGGCTGTTGTTGTCCCCCTTTGGAGTCCACCACTTGAATAGGTGCCTGCTTTTGCGGCTGCCCCTGTTTTGCCGGTATTTCAGGCACTGCAGTGCTCACCCCTCCATCCGGAGCTTTCACAGGTGGCGCTGACACAGCAGCTGTTGGCTCCCGCTTTGTTGTTGGCTCTTGACTGGGCGGCACCGGCTTTGCTGCAGGCTCCTGTACTGCTGCTGCTGCTGATGAAGGTTTGGCGGCCTGCCTCCTGGGTTTGGTTGCATCAAACTGTGCAGGCTCCTTCCCTGCCACCAGCGCTGGTCCCGCCTGCCAAGCATCTTCCTTGGGGCAGCTCCTGTCTCCTTGCCGATGGTGGCAGGGTGCATTGGGATAGCACGTCAAGGGGTTCTGCAGAACCCACGAGTACTGTGTAAAGTTTACACCCTCCCGTCGCTGTGGCAACTGATCGTAGCCTGCTGCCGTGTAAGCTTCTGTCAGTGTAGCCTCTGGCTTCCACAAGCCATTGTCTGCTTTTTGCAGCAGCTGCTGTAAGGCTGCTACCAGGAAGTCAAAGCAGGGCAGCATCTGCACGGGTGGCACACAAGAATGTCAGCAGAGCAAAGTAAGAGCAACAGCAGTAGGTGCTGTGCGTTTTATCGTGCATGAACTCCTGGTGTACACTCACAAATTAACAAGATGATCATAACCGCCTGAGCATGTAACCAACATATACCAATACTTTACACGAGCCCTCTGTGCAGTGAACACCATATTATTCTGTACACTGCAACACCCTCCTGGCTATCAATTGCAGATGTGGCATGTGCCCTCAGCTCAAGCTGCCTTCACAATAAAAACAAGGTTGCTGTGATGGGCCAAATCTAATCACTATCTAAACTTATCTAGATGCGGATGGAGTGCCCCGACATCAAAACATGTCCCAGCAGTACACAGCAATTGCAAGGTGCCCCATCAAGCGGCTTGACAGTTCTCCTTGTTACTCAAAAGTATGATCTACAGTGTATAATCCTTCCCCTTGCACATAGCTTGCCCCTCACTCTGTATCTAAACACTTGGGTGCATCAAATCAGCCCCGCACTTTTCCAACCAAGAAGGCAGAGCAATCAAATTATCCAGTCCCCCTGAAAACCAAATTCGTACCCATGCCTGTGAGGCCCATACATGGGACCCCACTCTCTATAATACCTTTGTCCTGCACCCTTGCCATCCCCCCTCAACATTGTGTTCTCCCCTCGCCCACTAGTCAGCATCCCGATACCCTGCTTCCCCGCCGTACCATGTGACTGCTGTCCAAGCAGTTATTGTCCCCCATGACAAACACGAGGCCCTTGCCACTCTTCACCCAACCCAGGGAGGCATGGGTGCCAGGCACACTCTGACCCTTGCCTGCTACATTGTTCAAGGTGCTTTTGAACAGGCTGCCACCATTTGGGAAGCGTACCAAATTTGGGCCATAGGCGAACTGCAGCAGGAGGTGGTGGCACAGCAAAAGCATGTGTGAGGAGTTGTGGTGGTAACAAAGGGCAGATAAAAGCATTGTGCCAAACCCTTTCCAACTAGCAATGCAATCACATTCTGATCTTGGAGAATATGTAAGCAACACATCAGCAGCAATGCAGCTACTGGGATGCTTGTACGACGGTAGTTGAATCTCCCCTGTCCTTTGCGTAGCAGCAACTGCCAGCACCACTAGTTGCACCTTGACACATGAGGATTTGCTATTCCCCCAGCTTAAACATAAGCATCCAGGGATGGAAGCCCAGATACCTGGGCTACGGGACATCCTTGAGAGTAGTCAATGCCTCCAACCGTCCCTCTCATCTCTAGCTGCATGAAGAAGTATGCAGCTAGAGCGCCCACTCCTAGCAAGCGCTCTTCCTACCCACTTTTAATGCCTCTTAGCTGTATATACAACATGCCCCGAACCAGCCAAACCTCCATACAACAACCAATTATAGTACACCTAAACCCCACCCTGAACGCCCCAATCCACCATAATCCAATTTTTAGCATGCCTCCTAAGTGTTCCCCTCCCTCTTCAATGGTGATCAGTGGTATAAGCTGACTGTGCCCCTTAACCCCCAGCACCAGAGGCCCTGCCATGGACTCAGCCCACCCACCTGCACTGAGTACTTCCCCATGTCCAGTACCCCTGTCAGTATGGCATCACCCAGAGCCACCCCATGCGGCTTCAGCAGATCATTCAGTGCAGGCACATTGCCCCCTCCTGTGATAGGGGTCCACCAGCTGCGGGTGTTGTCATCAAAGAAGCGCATCTGGGCCAGGCTCTCTGCATGGTACCTGGATAGAATAAAAGCAAGCACAAGATGGCAATCATTAGCATGCATGTGCAAACTGCAGCTATGCGGAGCTGCCTGCATGCACCCACCAGGACCATGAGAACGAAAGCGTGAATAACAAGATGTGAGGTATTATTGAGTACAGCCTGCATTGGCAACCACAAGCCATTCTACACCCACCCGCAAATGCCACCCCAACCCTACTGGCTCTGACGCAGGGCTTTGGAACTGCAGCGGGGCCCCTCGCATCCTCCAGAAACCTTTTTTCTGATCCGCAACAGCTAAGTCAAACTCAACTTGAGCTCAACAGGGTTTTCACAGTCACTTCACACCTTATTTGGATACAGCATTGCAGCATCTCCCCCAGCTGGACCCAGCATCTGCCAATGTTTGCCACAGCAGGGTTGCTTGGTGTACGGCTTGGCATTAACCGCAACATGGACACTTCCTTATGATCCCAACCTAGCCGCAGATCCCCCCTCCCCCCGTAAGAGCTTCCATAGCAGTCAAATTCACCCTAGACAGGCGGTATGAAGGGTTATAAGCAACCCACCAAAGCTGCCCCATCCTTAGTTACTATCTCCCTCTCGCTCGGTACCTACTGAACATTTCCATAGCCTTACACCCCTTCTCCCTTCATCAGCACACCCGGGTCTACAACGGTCCCCACACCCCCGCCTCCTCACCATTCAGCAAACACAAACAGTGAAAACCCATGTTCTTTGATGTCCTTTTCCAACTTCTCAATCTCCTCCTTGTAAAACTCCTCCTCGCTATCCACCAGCAGGAGGCCGCCATAGTTGCGTGCATCAAAACACGTGTAGGGGCTGGACAAGACCTCCACATAGAACCCTGCTGCCCTTAGCGAGTTGAAGAGGTCGTGGTAGTTGGTGAACAGGTGATCGCCATGCCAGTCCAGAATATCAGTCTGGAACAGAGAGGAGACGACGGGCAGACTGTGGTCAATGGGTTAAATGCACACAGGGCTAACACACAAACAAAAGGGCAGACGAGTATTGAGAAGGGCGACTTGAATAAAAGCCTGCAGGACAACCAACTGTCAGGAAGGGAACCAATGCATGCTTGAAGAACAACACTGCACATCCCTCCAACAATGCAGCGCCTGCGGGCATGACTCCAATCAGGTTTTAGTGTGTCGAGGATGAGAGACAGAAATTGACATTGAGAGAGAAATCACAAGAGAACAAGACAAGCAGACAGTAGGCTGAACCAGATAACTACATGGCTAACGCGGAAAGCACTTCCAACAGAATGTGTGATGACTGGCCAACATCCCCTTCCCTGCCTTCCCCCTGCCTAAACACGTCCAGATGCATACTAAAGCTGAATATGTTGATCCATACAGAGCAACTAAAAGGACATATGTTACAAAGCAGGCACACCTGCAGAAATACAGGCCAAAAGAGCAGATAACACAAGTCATACAGAAGATGCCACACTGAATCCAGATAGCCGGTAGATGAGGATAGGGAAAACAATCTATGCAAGTGCGATACTCAAACACTGTCGGGGACCTGTGAATGCCGGAGTTGCATTGGTGTCCCTGGTTCCTTGTTCCCTTTCTCTGACCTCTTCCCTGACTCCTACCTTCCCCCTTCGCCCTTCCTCTCATTCCACGTCTTTCCACACACCCTCATACATCCACCCCATATCTCCTATCCCTCTCGTGCTGCTCTTGTCCCGTGCCCCCGCCCCTGTGCGACCAGTCACTCCTCCTTTCCTCCTGATTCAGGGTCGTTCCTGGACATAACCCCCAATCCTCCTCAATTTCTCCCTATCCATGGCCATCACTCCCTCTTCCCCATTGCTTGTCCCAGCAGCCTCCGCCATGCCTCTCCCATTAACCATCCACTAGCAGCCATGTGAGCTTCCCCTGTAAATCAATCAGTACCTTGCCATTATCTTTCCCAGCCCAGATGCTTGATCTTGAGGCCTTGATGACCACACTGTCCCTGGCCACCATCTTCCATTCATGCTCACCCATCAATGCCTTCTTTCCATCATCCTGACCCAAACAATGCCTTCTCCCCATTCACCCTCACCCCTATTTCCCCTGACATCCCCCATCTACCACATCCACCACCCCTCCGATTGTCCCCGGCTCCTCCCTTCCACCATAACCCCTGTACCCCATAACCCCAGGGGACCCCCCCCCCCAGGGGAACCATCATAACCCCCACCACCCCATAACACCATAACGCCCTACACCCCACAACACCAGGGGACTGGAGCTCACCTTAATATCCAAGTTGTCCCTAGGTACATATCCTGGTGGATACTTCAAGTTGTGAAACTGATCCCACAGCAGCCGCTTCTCCCGAGGCGGTGTTGGCACGATGGGCACCTTCAAAGGCACCCGTACCTCAGACTGGCGAGGGCTGTCCTCACCGGGACGGGGCGGGCTCTCCACTGTGAAGATGATCTCGCCCGTGGCAGTCCCTGTGAAGTTCCAAGCAGAAGGGTGCACCTGCGTGACAGGAATAGCAAATAATTACTAAGAGGCGTGCCATGAGGAGGCAAGATCTTGATACCTCATGATGCATGCGCCCCCTGCCACATAGATATAATGTGATATGGGTATGCAGTTTCCGCATCCGTTACAGGCTACCTGCCCAAGATACCTGTAGAATCCGCGTGCAATTGTGCAATCACCGTACATGCACCCGTTCACTGCTTTGCTGTAGGCAGGGCCCGATTTAAACCCTTTGGCGCACAATCCAACACATGCAACCCAGCTCATGTGACCCAACCCGGCTGTGAACCACTCCAGCCTAAACCTGCTCCGGGTGCCCTCTCCAGCACATAAAAACCACGCGATTGACAAAACACCCCTTTGTGACCAGATGACTCCTACATTTGCATTTACAGCTGCCCCAATGCCATATCAACTGCAGTCAAACCCTAATCCTGAATATTGCATGGCCTTCTGTCAAGACGCCAATGGGCCCTCACCTCGATATACACTGCCAGGTATCCAGACCACGGCCATATGAGGTCACTGTACGTGAACGTAACATGCAGCAGGTCTCCTGCCGCATCTGCACCCTTATACTCTGGGGCCTTGACCACCTTCCCTGTGACACCCATGCCATTCACTATTGTGGCGTTGTAAACCACTGGCAAGGCATACGCATAGAGCGGCTGATGGCAATACGGCCACATGTAGGGACAGCTGGTGAAGTCCAACGCGTTGGGGGATAGGGATGCACGAGGGGTGTACTCAGCCAAGATCTTTTGGGAGGCAATCAGGTCAATTTTGCCATTGCCTTGTTCAAGCTGGTTGAGGTCCTTCAGCTTGACACAGCCTTCCACCAGAGCTTGCTTCATGGAGGCTGGATTCAGCATCTGCAGAGCAAGCGACACACAAACGCATTCAGGCAAAGCATGGACTCGCAGGCAGTGCGCAAAATCTATACATGCGACATGCAGCGTATATGCAGTGCACAGAAGACCTGCATGCCATGCTGAAACACACAATGTGTTCAGCAAGGTAGCACCTCGACGGCAACTGTGTTGCGTGGTGCAATCTAATTCAGCCTGTAGAACATGTTGGCAAAGAAGCAAGCACGGCCAGAGCTGTATAGCTGTCTACATTACCCTATAAAGGCTGCCAAATCCCAATAACCCTGCAAGCACGCCTCCCAGGAGTTGCATAACTTCATATAGCCCTGATTGGTGTCATGATGGCTGAGGGCAAAGTGGTTCCATGGGTGAGGGCGCGTGTAACTGGCTGCCCTCAGTTGACTGAGGCTGAGGGCAAAGTGGTTCCATGGGTGAGGGCGCGTGTAACTGGCTGCCCTCAGTTGACTCGAGGCGGCAGCTAAAGGGACGTAGCCAGAGCAATTCTCCTTATACTAGTGAGTTCTTACATCAAGTGCACATAATTACGTATCTTTGACCTGTCAACCATTATCAAATCCTCACTCACCCATCTTTTTGCTTCTGGCAGAGTGCTGGCTAGCAGGGTCACTGCCCCCGCCACCACTGGAGAGGCCACACTTGTCCCTGACAGAGTGCGGCATCCGCCCTGGATTTTACTGCCTGACACATCCCGGCCGTACGCCATCACATCAGGCTTCATGCGCCCTGCGCGACAAGGGAATGTTTAGCCACATGATGGACAGCACACAATACATAGTTCAAAACCCTACAACAGGGACAACCCTGCTGAATACCTACCTTGCTATAACCCCAGCAACGCTAAGGAACAGAGACTCTCAAGCGCATTGCCCCAACTACGATTTCCCCACCACCTTCGGTTCCTTCAGCACAGGCGGTCCTGATGGCCATGGCCCCACCCCAAAAACACGACAATTCAAGTGCACAAAAGTACAATAGACAGCAAGAGATACCATTTACTTGTTTGACAATGCACTCACCTACTCCCGTAGGTAGCTCCCAGGTGGTCATGCCCCTTGAGCTGAACCCAGCAATGGCATCACTGTTATCGATACCACCCACACCAATCACATCCAGCTGGTCCGCAGGGTTGTTCAAGGTTCCATACAGCGGCCCGTCATTGCCAATGGCAGACACCATGATGATGCCATTGCTGGTCACCTCGAACACCTTCTCCACAAAGGGCTTGTCAAGGTAGTCGGGGCCTCCAATGGATAGGTTCACTAGATCCAGGTCGCTGGCGATGGCATAATTGAAGGCGTCCAAAAACCAGCTTGTGTAAGACACCTGATCGTCTGTAAACACCTGTGAATGTGAAACAGAAGCTGCTTGTTAGCCCAGTGTGCTATGCTGAAGCTGCAGAGGTGATGGATCTCAAGATTCTGCTTAAGATGTGTGGTGTAATATCCTAGCCCCGCCTTGGGTACTACTGCATTTGCCCAAGAGAAGGCTTGTACAATAGAGCAAAAAACTGCCTTTGACTTGCCGCGACCACGGCGCACTAGCTACACGACCAGGCACGTAAAGGTATAGAGCATGGGCAGGGGAGGACCATGCCCCAGATGGGCTATATGACCACTCTCATTCAACATTAGCCTAGGCCACAAGCCTGCCCCACAGAGAACAATGTACTATTCTCTTGTAAAACTGCAAGTAATGAGATTCCTTTAGACTAAAAACACATCAGTCCCAACCACAATCAAGCAGTAAATTCCAACAGCTCCAATGGTGGCAGCTATAGGTGGATTATGATATACACTGCTAACGTCTGACTGCCAGGACAACTCCTGACAAACTTTCAGCATTTGCTCTCTAAGCTCCCAAGCAAGTTTTGTTTACCTAAACGTGCCTACCTATCCCCCCCTTCCCGGCGCCTATTGTGAAACCCCCTTGGCGTCTGCCATCCTGACCCTACCCAGGCTTTTCTTTGCCCACCTTGAAGGTATACAGCTCCATGTCAGGCGCAAAGCCAGGGCACAGCTTGTCCTGGCTGCCTATGACACCCGCTACGAAGCTGCCATGTCCCAAGCCATCTGCCAGGGAGTTCTGATGTGTCCAGTTGGTGCGCTCCTTGATGTTCCGGATGTGGGGGTGGTTCTCAATGATGCCAGTGTCAAAGACACCCACCTAACATGCAAGGCACAGTACACCATAAGCATGAGCACAATACGAATGCCTATGAGTAAGCACTAGTTCAAACTGCAAAGCCCCGCTGTCGCTCAGCTTTCGGCACGGGCAAACAGTACACATACTTGCAGCATTTCATAGAAATCTATAGCAGCAAGAAGAAATGGTAACTAGGAAGCTTAAACCATAAACTGTTGATAGGTGCAACTTGCTGCAATTCGCTGCGGCACGGGGACAACACAAGGAACTCAGCATGCTGGCAATTCAAAAACTCCACTGCATGCGCAGTCTGCCAACATCTGGAAGGATAGCTGAAAAGCCATACAGGCAGCCAGGACCATCAAAGAGGCCCATACTCTGTCGTACTCCCAAAAGACACAACTATCGTGCTGATCCTATACAGCAACCCACAGGGCCCAGGATCAAGAGTATGTACATGCCCTCTGCTGTGACAATACACAGAAAGCGAATGTAACTACCAACATTGCAATGCATTTGCTTCCAGTCCCGGCCTGCTTCCTTTCTCCCTAGCTCACCTTAATGCCTTTGCCACTGTAGCCTTGGTCCCACAGCACCTGTGCTTTCAGCAGCTTAGTCACAGCATCAGCAGGAGTCTCATCCTGCAGCAGCTGCCTTGCCCGCCTCCTGCTACTGGACCTCCGCCGCCGTAGTTCATCCTTCCCTTCCACTTGATCCAGACCTATAGTCGGCTTAGTTGTAAACCTGCCTGGAGGTTTCGTGGTGTAGAAGATGCTGTCGGGATCAAGTTCAGCATCAATGCCATCAGGGTCGATTGCTGTGCTTGGCTGTGGGCTAGGGGCCGGAGGAGGGATGTCCTCGGACCCTTGCTGACTGCTGCTGCTGCTATGCGTAGGCTGTGAATTTGTAGAAGCTGCTTCTGGTGGTGACTGCAGGAGATCCCGGCCAGGGGAGGTTTCCCAAAAGACATCCTTTTGCCTCTGCTGCTGCTGCTGCTGTGTTTGAGCTCCTAGACTTGCATCCACAAAAGCACCGGCTAATGCTCCCTCTGGGCTCCACTTCAACCTCCCTGTGATCTTTTTGTCAGGGTGCATATCCTTGAAACCTATGAGACTTAATAGCTGCTGCTGCACTTTCTGCAGCTGCACTGCTGGTATCAAGAGTAGGGCAAAGTCCGTTGGCAGTCCAGAGGCTGCATTTGCTCGATGAACAAAGCGCCAGCTGCTGCTGCTTTGGGCTCCGAGGTGACCTGTAAGATCAGCTTCAAGCTCGCCAACTTGCTTGTATTTATTGAATCGCACTATGTAACGTGGTTCTCCCGTGAGGACTGAAGACCCCTGAGAGCTGCTTGCTGGAGCAGGGGGTCTGGCTTCATGATCCAGCCCTTGCTCCTGTCCGAGATGCTGCTGCTGCTGTTGCCATTTTGGGCGCTGCTGTTGCTGTTGTTGTCGTTGAGAGCTACAACTGCCCTGCTGGCACTCCAGGGTTGATGCTGGGTGGTTGCTGTGATGCCAGTGTCCATGGGCTGCTGATGGCCACGGGCATGTGGCCGTTGCTGTGGGCTGCTGCTGCTCTTGGTTCACGGCGAGTAGGGTACGAGACCACAAGCAACCCAACGCGATTACCAGCAGCAAGTGGCTGGATCCCCATAGGGCCCTGCAGGCACCGCTGCAAGGTTAGAGTGACGACTGGGACAACCGCTGCAAGGATAGTGGATAATGCACATGGCCGTGCATGCCTACACATTCAACCGTTCTATGTATAGGAGGCCCCAGATATGCGCTGTTTGTCATTTCAGTTTGGTACAACCGTGCTTCGGAGCTTGCTCAGGGACCCTGGGTCTAATCTCACACCTGTGGTTCCTGAGAAAAGCCATGTAGGTTTATGCAGGGAATCTCATGGCGTCCGCTGGAGTATGCCGACGGCTTCTGCCTATCAACAAGGCAGGCTGGAAGCTGTGTCGGTTGACTGGCTGCGACTCGATGGGGCGCTATCAGAAGAGTATATTGTACGGGTGGGCCGACAGGGTCCTTGTAAATGTGGATCCGAGGCTGGTATTGCGCCTTTTTCAAACAAGCTGGCTCTTATGAGAAGGGAACCTAGTCCGAGGAAGCAACTCCGGGATGCTTACCGCACAGCACCGGCGGTATCAAGCCTGCATTACCTCATTATATGGCAGCACCGGAGGTATGAACTGAGGCCGCCTACGCCCTCAAGGCCCTCGTAGCATGGACATGTCAGCTGTGCAACCCAAACCAATTGTCACTATTCACGAGGGTTCAACTGAGGGCTTGCACTCGGTGAGTCGATGGGCGCCAGGAGCGAGTATGCTGCTTCGCATCCCACTGGCGTGGTGTGCATGGCAATGTTTCCTTTGCCAGCCCAGTGCAGGTGATCTCGGGTGCATGCAGAGAAGAAGTCTTCTGCTACTTTAGTCTAGGCGATCTATCTCATACTGGCAGAAGGCTTTTTCGAGCTTTGAACGGCCCTTTCGTATTAAGTTGAAGCACCAGAGAGAATATTCTGCCCTCGGTAGGGTAGTCGCCTCGGCCCCGGGGCTGGGCTTGAGGGTGGTCGCGCACGATGTCTGGGGCTGGTGACTTCTTTTTGAGATATTACGTTGGTCACATCGGCAAATATGGGCACGAGTTCCTAGAGTTTGAGTTTCGGGCTAATGGGGAGGTACGCTCCCGCTGCCGGTGCCGGAGTAGCCTGCAGACTTTGCGAAGTCTCATACACTCTGCCCTGCACAGATGAGGTACAGGAACAACTCACAGTACAAGAACGACACGGAGATCCGGAAGCGGGCATACGTATCGCAGGCTGTACTGAGTGAGCTCAAACGGATCATAGAGGACAGTGAGGTGAGGTTAACCATTTCAGCTGTGCGTGGCTGTTCTACCAGACCAAAGGGTATGAATGCAGCCCTCCTCTTTGTGCTCAGATCATGAAGGAAGATGACAACAACTGGCCCATGCCCGATCGGGTGGGAAAGCAGGAACTAGAGATCAGGATGAATGGAGAGCACATATGCTTCAACACAACAAAGCTGGGGTCTGTTCTTCAAGTGCAGTCGAGCAAAGATCCAGACGGCCTCAGGATCTTCTACTACTTGGTGCAGGTCAGCAGGGGTTTCTTTTTTAATAAGTGGCAGGAAGCATTGCATATAAGGTTTTCTGTCTCAGCTGTGCAGCAACTGCTAGAGGGGTATCTGATATGGCAGCTGCTTGATCATCTTGAAGTGGCACGTGTGTGATTTCTCTAGGGCGTCCAGCCCTGTTGACGGATAGCTGTCATTAATAGTATACTGCAGTGCAGGGTAGAGTTGGGATGGCTGTGGCTTGTAGAAACGCAAACGGTTGTCTTTGGAAGCTGGGAGTACGATTCCTTTTGTGCATGGCCTGGTGCTCTCTGATTGATGAATCTAATCACTATAAGAAGTCAATGGGGCAGAGTGACTATAGGGAATTCAGTAATCTGGACTGTCTGTTTAGCTGGAGAAAGGGCAGCTGGTTTGAAGGGCTGCTCCTTGCTTTGCAATGGGGAGCTAGCCAGCAGGGGCGCTGCAGAGGGAGGCAGGTGCAACTGTATCCGGCGCCCAGAATTGTTCAGCAATCGACTCCTCCTCCAATGATTGGTTGCTCAAGCAGCTTGGCCGTTTTTTCCAGCATTTCAAACCCTCAGGAATAGTAGTATAGGCTCACAACAACAACAACAACAACAACAGTGAAAGACAGGGAATGAAAGCGAGAAGGAGAGGGAGTGAAACAGAGAATAAGGGGATGTGCAATAGGCTGATATTAGTTCTGGCAATATGGGTGTGACGTGCCTTACGGCTTGTGGCTATATGGAAGCATCATATCTGTCATCAAATCCTACAGCTGTTAGAGTTCTTGTGGCTCATACCGCAAGTGCCTCAGGCTACACCCCTTAGCCATGTCCCTGCCAGCTTAGCACTGGCACGTGGGATGTTGAGCTTCTGATTCATGGAATTTGAATATTTCATGATCTTTGGAGTTCTCGATCCTTGCCAATTATGCAAGACTGTGTATATTTCAACATCTGGCAGCTTACAACCGGTCCACCATGGACAAACGAGCTGGCAACCTCTGAACAAAACTCGACTGCCTGCAAGTCTTGGGGTTTGGGTCCCCAACGGGCCGGGCACAGGGGGTTTCAGAAGTCAGCAAACCAGTCTGGAGCTGGGCTCTCCCTTTGCTCACAAGTAATGCACCTTCAACAAGAGGGCAGGCAGGGTGGGGGAACAATGATGAATAATACACACATCGGCAGCATTGGCCTTGCATTTTTGCATGGTTTGGGGGGTTGCTTGGAGACGTTGCATCCGGTTTGCATTGCAGATATCCAAGGTGGATTGTGTTCTCCTTGTGCCTTGCAGGATTTGAAGTGCTTTGTGTTCTCCTTGATTAGTGCACACTTCAAGATCCAGCCAATCCAGAAGTAGGACAACTGGGTTGCATGCCACTTTGGGCTTCAAAGGGGCAGGAGCAGGTGGCTTGATGGAACTGGAGGCGAGGGGGGTTCAGCAGAGGAGGTGTTGTAGTGTTGGACCTGTCTAGTTGAGCAAGAGGCTGGTCAAGCATCAATCGCCTGGTGTATGTATCTTGGGCGAGACTGGCGGACAGGGTATGGTTACGATTTCCTGGTTGGAGGTTTAGTGCGGGCTTTTAGGTCATGTGTATGGAAGTGAAGGTGGAGGTCAGGGATGTATATAGGAGGCAAGGAATGAAGGCTGTCGGAAAGACACTTTTAGTGTGGCTATTGAGGTCTTGTGGAGGAGTGTTGCAACTTTTGTTGCATGTCATGGCACGTCATTGTGTCGTCATGCACCTTGTGGCGCTGATTTGTTGAACACTCATTGTACGCAGAGGGGCTTTATAAAACAGATGTGTAAGTGGTGGTTGTTATGAATTCGAGCTGCTTTGTATGCATGTGCGGCAGACCGCAGCGCGGGCAATGACAGATCAGAGGATATGGTGCGAGAGATACTGGCAGTGGATCTCAAGGCAAGCAGACGTTGTGAGGGAAGGGCGGTCACGGGGTGCATCTTGATCAGTCTCAGGACGGCGAAATTCGCTTCCAATCACGCAGAGGATGCGTCGGCTCCGCGAGTGCAGCTGACGGCACGGGTGAGTTACGAGTCACCCAGTTGCCCTCATTCACCAAAGCTGAGCAGGTCTTCCATAAGAGATGTACACTTCACACCAAGTCAGGTGGGCATGCACCTAGTGATCCGCCCGCTTTTCCACCTTCTAGTGAATTGGCGCCAGCTGTGTTCTGCATGCGTGGCTCAACAGGTGACCTGTAACGGAGAGCGTTACGGGCTTCCATCGGATAGCGCGTCATGAAGCTGCTAGAGGTATCCGATGAACTCTTTCAGAGAATCACAGAAACAGCCAACGCCACAGGCAGAAGTAGTACAGAGGTTGTGGAAGCTGCAGTTAACAGGTAACCCCTGGGGTCCCATCCTTGGACAGTACTTGCACCTGAGATGTATCAGGAGCCTTAACGGATGCCCAATTGCTTGAAATCCTTTGAGCATGGCAGCAGGGCCAGGGTATGCCCCATATCAGCAAGGCTGCTCAACTTGATTCCCCAGAGTGTTGCTGAAGAGCAGTGCTGCATTGCATGGAACCCCCCATCATGCTTTGCCTGTTAGCAGCAGGAAGGATCGAACACTGGAATGATGTTTTCCTTATGTATATTGCCCCTGCAGTCACTTAGGAGGGCCTTTCTACCAGGCCGGACCACTACGGCCAAGCCCAACCAAGCCTGTGAGCACCTTTGCCTGCCAAGCAGTCCCCGAGGAATCCGTCCCAACGGATGCCTTGGAATTAAGGTCCAGCAGCAGCCTTGGACTTAATGCCCAATTGCCAAGCCGGACAATGAGTGGGGTGCCTCTGAGCCGCCAAGCGTCCCTTACACCTCTGTTATATGTTTCTGAACCAGTCATAGACCTGCTGGATGGTTTGCTGCAAGGGGAGCGCAGTGTCGGCCATGCCTTGTCCCATGGGGGCTTTGGCTTGGGAACCTTGTCACAGTTGGATGGGGAAGTAGTGGTACTGGATGGAGTTGCATACCACCAAGGGCCTGAAGGCAGTA
This sequence comes from Pseudopediastrum boryanum, assembly GCA_963556185.1. NCBI lineage: Eukaryota > Viridiplantae > Chlorophyta > Chlorophyceae > Sphaeropleales > Hydrodictyaceae > Pseudopediastrum > Pseudopediastrum boryanum. Next base: position 6,815,045 of record OY744494.1, read on the forward strand.
CCAAAAGGCTGACTGGGCATGAAATCAGCCCTTTCATGACTGTAACCCGCTTTGACCGCACCCAAGCACGTCAGTTCGACTTGGAGCCTACAGGAGACTATAAGCAGCTGCAGGAGCAGATCAGTGCCAAGTTCAGGTCGCAGAATCTGGTGTATGCTATTCTGATAGAAGGCAGCTTCCCTTATGTGCAGAGCAGGGCAGTGTGTAAGCAGGAGGGGCGGGTGCGGCTTAAGACAGCTGCACAGCATCAGGTGGTTTCTGAGCAGAGGGATATGGAAGGGCACCTGGTGGGCTTCTGGTTCCCCACCTTCGCTGGCTCTTCAATCAATGTGCCGAGATTCCACTTCCATTTTTTGTCAGCGGAAAAGGAACATGGAGGCCATGTGCTGGAACTAAAGATGGAGAGGGGGAAAGCTTGGTTGGTTGAGATCCATCGGGCACAGGTGGACTTCCCTTTCAGGGAGGAGTACCTGGAGTCTGAGCTAGACACTAAGCAGGCATCAGGGGATTTGGCTGCAGCTGAGTCTTAAGCTGACCGCTGGTCAATTCACGGCAGATCAAGTCAGGCTGGGCCTAACTAACAATGGCTGGCAAGGGGTGAGGGTGAGCTGGTGGCAGCCGTTCTGAGCCCTTTGGGGTCGGCGGTTGGATGTTCACTTGGCATTGGTCAGGTGGGTGCAGCGGCCCGTCAGCGGCCCGGTTTGGTGCAACCATTTGCTATTCATGATGGGGTTGGCTGGGGCGGGGTTGGCAGCAGGCCTTGTGAAAGCTGAAGCAATGAACTGTACGCACTACATATTTTATGGGCAAAGAACCTAGCGTGCCGTGGTGATGGCCGTGGTGATAGCTCTGACTGTACTCGCTTGATACTATTAGCAGCAACTTTGAGCATGCTTTAGAGCCTTGTGGGTGGCGGCAGCCCCCTCTGGTGGCCCAGTTTGTTGGGGCCATTTGGTGATCTATCTGGAGTATGTTGTTGGGATACACTATGGCAGTAATGGAGTGGTGTAAAGTCAAGGCAGTACTATTGGGACGGAGCTCTGACAGAGTCATGTGGTTGCGGGCGCTGCAGTGATGCAAGGTTGTCCTGGAACTTTTCCTATGTACTGCTAGAGTGTTGTATTGTTGTCCGGCAGCGGCACAGACCGCTGCTCGAGATGGTGAGTACCGCTTGGATGTATTGCCAGGAGTAAAAGCTGCTCCTGCATGTCCTCGGGGTGGAAGATATGAAGCTTGAGTGCCATGAAGAAGCATCTGAAAGTATTCTCGCTCTAACAGGTGCCTCACTCACAGGAGCATGAGTTTAGATGTTACTTAGTGTCGTTAATCTTTTGTGCTCTGCTTGCATGCCTACCTGGTCTTTAGTAGTTCTCCAGCAGTGCAGGCTGGCTCTATGGGTATGTACTCATACAGGCAATCTCGCTCACTAAAGTCTCAACAGCATGGGCAGTACACCGATCAAACTCCCAGCAAGCTCAGTTATGTACAAGATTCGACTCACAGGAACTAAGCTGGAGTGTGACGACAGTTTAGCAGCAGCATCAGGTGCCGCTGGCTATCTGCAGTGCACTCTGTTCTTTGGTTGATTCAACCTCCGTACGTATTTCTGTTAACAGAGACCACTGCACAGCCCACCGTTCTCTGGCTGCAACTCCCAATGGTGAACTCACTGGAGCCTAGTCCCCAGCCAAGTAAGTACATACAGCTGAGTATCAGACACAATAGAATTCACACTGCAGGTGCACGGCAATCCTCCTGTTGGTACAGGGCATGTTCCTGTCAAACTCAGACATACACAGCGTGAGAGGTCCATGCTATGCATAAAGAGTGCAGAGCTCCCTACATATGCAAGCAGCCATGTCAGCATCTACATTCCTAGCAACCCCTCAGCAGAACATACATTCATCCTTGAGGCCAAGCCAACACTTGCACCTTCAGGACCAGCCATGCTTGATATCCAGAAGGGCAATGCTTGTGTGTAGAGATTGTAGGCTAGTACGTGTGAGGTAAGCTGACCACTGTCTGTCGATGCATCTTGGAGAGACCAAGTCTCAGCACGCGACGCATGCACGTTATTCACCGAGCCCACTTTATGCCCGAAACCTCACCCGCAAACCATACACCCAATCTTCTTTCCCCGCCCCTGGGAACTACAGCTGCCCAGCGCTACTGCTCGGCTGCATGCTGAGCCCTGTCGACAGGGAATAATCAGGCTCCGACCACCTAGGGGTGCGCTCGCTCCCCGTATCATCCTGCAAGCTACCCTGCCCATCCACCCCCAAGCTCATCAAAGGCGTGAGCAGTGCAAGGGAGGAGAGGTCCCATGTGTACATGGTGTTAGCTGTGGCTGCTACTGCCAGTGACCACACATAGGGCACAAAGAACTCCTCCGGCGACTGCTCTTCCTCATAGACAAACCGCAGGTCAGGGAATGGCCGCATCCGGTCAGAGCGCCATCCCTGCATGAACACGGAAAACAGCCTCTAGAACATCAGCAAGGCAACCGTGGAAACAGCCGCAACCGCAGGTAAAGGGAGTCAGGGTAACAGTGACCATGGGTTCTGCTCAGCTGCATGCAAAAATAAACTATTAACATTGAAGTCATGCACGGCCAAGGTTACACCCTGTAGCATGCACATTCAAGGAGCTACAGGCAATGAACCCAATGCACTGGTTATTCTGACATGCCAGAACTAGTCCTAACACCAGCCCCAGCACTCTAGCAAAACCGCAGCCACGTGCAGGTGCACCTTCATGCTTCTCTCCAACGATCCTCAGCCCCAACAAAACTAGCACATGGCCAGCACCCTGCACTGAGGCACCTATACCTGACTAACCTGTGCAAAGTTGTTGACGAGGCTGAGCACCTTTGCCACGCTCCATTCTGACTGGCTCTCAGGCCCTGCTGCAGCATTGGACTTGATGGCATCTAGACGGCTGTTGAAGAAGTCAATCACCAACTGCACGGGGCAACACAAAAGCATGAAGTGACTCACATATGTGCTACCAACTGGAAGAGTGGCGCACTTTGCTGAGCATGCTATGCTGGAAGATACTAAAGAAGTAAGGGCCCGGCACTCCCGCTCCACATGGGCAGCCTGCACAATGTGCATCCTTTATGCCACCAGAGAGTGTATGGCAAAATAGTGTCCAACCTCATACAGCACTGGTTCGATTTAAGCTAGCGTTTCCTTTTCCTCTTGGCCTCGAATTTCTGCACTCTTTCAGACATAAGATCGCAATTCTCAGGGTTCTGTTTGATGCTTATGTCAACTGCTCTGCAGTCTAATGCATAGCAGACTGGGTACCAGTCAATAAACCTGCCCCTGTGACTTCAACTTGCCGGGAGCCTTTGATCTGTCACATACTGGGTAACACACCAAGCTGTAGCCATAGAGACCACAGCAAAACTCAAGCTGCTTGGGGATCTTAGATGGCATACATTCATGATCCACCTGCCAAAACTGCAATGTTCTACAGTGCGCGCAGGTCTGCACCTAAGCCCCACCCTTGTCCTCCATGGGATAGCAGGATCTGCATACTGGTCAGCACCCTTCGTACCTGGATGTTATCAACCAGCTCTACCAGCCGAGGTTGCTGCCGTAAAGCTGCAAACATCTCCTGCTTGTGCAGCAGGGCATACACCAGCTCTGGGTTGCGGGCCAACCCTGTGGCCAGTATGCAGTTGATAATCTCCAACATGATACGCAGGAAGTCTGCCAGCACCTGGGCAAAACAAGGTATAGACAAGAGATGAGATGAATACTACTGAATGGGTGGCGAAAAAGGGCTTTGAAGCAGCACAGTCATGATGCAGACGTTGCAAAGCCGTTGGTATGAGTCCTGTAGCAAAGGGCAAACGCTAGGACTCAATCGCTACCACAGCACAGCCTCTGCTGCTTGTCATACGGTTGTTACACCATCTCTAAGCCAACTTGGGTTGGGACATTGGGTGCTGATGAAAGTCTATCCGGTGAGAGTGAACCAATTGTCCCGCTTTCATGATTGTGAAGTACACATACCCCTTACATGATGCAGTATGGCAGATCCAATCAGAGCATTTGTGCCATAGGCCAGGGTCTCACAAGATATGTGGAAACTTGCATCGCTCTCCATTCCAGCAGAGACATGGAGGAAGTCACAGGCTGTAGCCATACATTACCTGCCCCTTCCCCAACCTGACCCTTCGGCCCTACCTGTGTTTCACTGCCCAGTGGCTCTGTAGGCTGGCCTGCTGCTACTGCTTCCTGTATGCTGCGCTCCACCTTGACCAGCCGCTTGCCCAAGCTGTTGCTGAGGCCCACCAGCCTCTGTGCTGCATGGCTGTGCAGGCCAGTCACCTACACACGAGGGGCACACACCCATCAGCATTCTGAGGAGTGATTGAACAGTGCAAATTTGAGGCATGCCGAGCCTTCCCCACTGGTGCTCTGTGCTCCCATCTCAACCGCGGCCACTAGCGCATAAATCCTCACAAGAAAGTACTGCAGCCTTTTTTGAAGCCTATGGTCTGCATACGCCAGGCAATAAGTGTGAGGGCGGCAAGGGTTGGCTGTTACGTGAGCAAAAAAACCAAAAGCTAACAGCCAGGAGCAATGGGTTTTGACAGGCATCTTCGGCACATCACCAAGGCATGGGCACTGCCCTGCTCTCCTGTAAGCTCTACACCTCACAGCATCACGAGCACAATATCAGCACATAATTCTTTGCATGATGCTTTGAATACTGTAGTGTCACCCAAATAAACAACAACAACATTGAAGGTTTGGCAACCCCAAAGGGCCACACCCTAAACTATAAGAGGTGATAGAGGTAGAGACACTGGCTGAAGAGCCTAGGCTGTGTCTCTTTACCTGAGGTGCCAAGTTAGCCAGGGCTGCCAGTGTGTTGGTGGGTAGGTACACATCTGAGACCGTGCCCATGTTCTGCATTGCCGTCCTGGAACGCACAGCATCGACCAGGGCATCAATTCAGTAGGCCAGGACCTCTCAAGCAGACCAATTTCCAAAAGGCCGACCGCGTTGTCGCATGCTTCGCAACCTCATGCATGCCAGGCTGAGCTGTACCGCTGTGTCCAGCATGATTGAAGTCTCAATGCAACCATCCAAGCATCCCTATCAGTGCACCCATCAGATCGAAATAACATTTGGTTGCCAAAGGCCGAGGCAGCTGATGTACCAATCTACCTTATGAGGATGGACACATCACACCACTTCTTGGACTTACAATGGCGAACAGTTGCCAGCTGCCTAGCCTGCTCGCTGCCGCCTGCTATTCTACATATGTCACCAGCTCCTGTGTACTGCTGGAATGACAGACGATGAATGTCTCCTCTGCTGCCCATAACCCCTGGCTACGGGAGGGTGCATCTCCTTTCGTGTGCAAACATGACGGCTGCACTCATGCCTGAGGCGACACGTTGATGCTGCAGTCTAATAGAGTTCAACACACACTACAATAACAGTGGGGCATCTCTGATTAAGAGCATAAATGCTGCCCTTACCAGCATGCCAGCTGCACTCATGCCAGAGGTGACACATTGTATTGCAGTCCAACAGAGTTGAACACACACTGCTGCAACAACAGTGGGGCATCTCTGATTAAAAGTCATGTGCTGGGCTTACCTGAGCAGCACTATGTATACCAAGCTGCCCAGTGACAGTTTCCCCAGCAGGCGCTCCTTGTACCATGGCGCCCCTCCAGGCAGGAACACCTTGTGGATGTTATGGCTGAAGGAGGTGTCCTGGCTCAGAATCAGCAGGATGATCTAGCACAGCAACACAGTACGAAAATGTCAGGGGCAGCAAGAAATGTTGGTATTGACCACCCCACCAATAAGCAACAGCAGGACCTTGAACTTGGAAGGACTATGGCAGGTCATGGAACTGGGTCCCTGGGACATAAAGTGCCACCACTTTTGGACTCACATGTGTAAAACAGTTGGGACTCATCTCATGGGTGTTGCACCGTACCAGGGCTGTGCAGTGTGCTATCTCAACATATGTTAGTAAGTGCGGTTGAGATAATACCGGTATCACACTGATATGATCCCCAGGCAAAAACTACCCTACTGTGCATAAGTTGCAGTGACGCATGAAGGCATTTCCTGAAAAGAAAATGCCAATTATGCATCTCTTTAGCAATGATAATGCGATCCTAGGGCAAGTATGGAGAGTAGCGCTCCCAAGAGGTAGGCAGTCCCAGGAACCATGCGCGTACCTGGAGCATGTAAAGGTGGTTCGGCCGCCGCTTTGTTGCCGAGTATAGCTGCTGCAGCACGGGCATGAGCAGTGTCTCCACGTCACTGCGCACAAGGACATAGTCCAGGAAGCTCTGACTGCCGTGGATGAGCGTGTACAGCAGGAGTGTCACAGCCTCGTTGGCTGGGCCTGGTACGTCAGGATGACAGGAGGAGGGTTGTGAGAGAATTTGGTCATCAGGTGTAATAATGTTCAGCAAGCAAAACTAAGCCTGCAAGGTCCCCACCTTGAGACCTACATCCTGCATGCATTGATGCAACACTATGCTCTCACAACCCCCTTAAAGGCGCCATGGTTAGGGGCCACTTGCATGAAAGAATCTGAGAACCAAAATGCCAATCATCAGAACATGGCTGTTTGGTGGACCAAGCCCCAGCCTCCCAACATATCTCTACAAACTGTCGCAATCCTACTGTCATGGCAGAGCTTCTGCTTCAATGCCAAGCACCTAAAGCAGGCACGTACACACAAGATAGCGACATCCATTACTCTTATCAACCAGAACCGCTTGCCTACCTGCCCTATGTATGCCTCCACTCAAGCTCTAACGTCCACCTGTGCACCCATCCTCCTGCACCCACCTGCTGCACAATACTCGTAAAGATACGCAAAACTGACGCAGGGGTAGCTTGACTCCGCACTGCTGCCGCCGCTGCCCTGTCCCTCCTCTGTGCCCACCCCATCCGGGCTGAGCGACCTGTCTCGCAGCCTTTTGAGGGCCTCCTTCACCCCATTCACTTGCTGGCAGTGCCCCGCAGGGAAGTGCACCAGCACCAGCAGCAGTACTAGAGCCACATCTGACAAGGAGCTGGGCGTGTCATTAGTGCCGCTGCTGTGCCGCCAAATGAGGTGGTAGGTCCGCATGGGGATCCAAAACATGGTAGCTGCAAGCATGGGTGACACAGGAAGGATTTTCAGTAGGCACAGCCCTCAGAACATTCATTACCATCGACAGGTAAACTGCAGCACCTGCTGACCTACTGGACGGAAGTCAAGTTGACCAAGACATATAGAATATGATCCGTCATAAATAGGAGCACTTAACCACGTTAACATCCTTGACTGACATAAACGCAAGAGCGTGTGGTTTCCGCTCCATTACCAAGCACCTATAAGCCGTGTTTACTGACCATGAGGCCTGATCATAGCGGTGTGTGTCACATGGGCAGCGCCCCCACAAATTTTTAATAGCTGCCACACCTGGTACCAGCTCCTCACCTGCTGCTGACTGCACAAAGCGCATCATGCTGTAGCTGTTTGCCTCTGGTGACTTGTATAGGTGCAGCCGCCCAGGCTCTGGTGGGTGTGCCACCATCAGCTGCAGCAGGGCCTGCACCAGGGGAACTGCTAGGCTCTGGTTGGCCATGATGGCTTCTAACAAGGGGTGGGCATCTGGTGGGGCGCCTGTATGCTGCGTGTATAGCTGTGTACTGGCACACGCCAGCAGCAGCTTGCAGGACTCCAGAAGGACCAGAAAGGACATCTCATCCCTGGTAAGAGAGAACAATCAGTTTTGATTTTCACAAAAGGATGTCCGTATATGCTTATGCCAAATGCTCAGACCTCAAGGTGCTTATCATGACAAAGATGGGACTTCAAATTGTGGGACAGCCTCAAGAGTCTGGACGAATGGACAGCGCTAGCACCATGCTGTGCAAAATTGCCATAGCTGCTGCATTGCGGCCAAGCACGTGCCTTCAGGTATACTGGCTTACTACTTTCAAGTCCTGTTTGGTGCACATTATGAAAGGTGAGGGCAAATACACCCAGAAATGGGACCTAAACCCCTGCAATCCCTGACTCCATGGCAAAAGCATGCAGTCAGCGTGAATATTGTACTTGATTGTGCCAGGCGCACCTTGGCTCCAAGCTGCTTATGAGCTGCATAATTCTCCCCGTGAAAAGCGGCATCAACGATGGCTGGCCTGCAGCAGGCAGAGTTTCCAGTACACACGTATTGATATCTGCACTTCTTGAAGATTTTCTGCTCCATTTTAGTGCTTGCGAGTGCTGAAGCGCTTGGTAGCAAATGCATCAAAAAGGATGTGCCGGTGTGAACTGTGCTGGCAAGCCAGATGCCCTCTGGCCCTCCTGATGCGTAAGCTTTATAGATGTGCTGTACTCTGCATTTTGTAGATGACAACCTGGAATGTAAACTTGCAAGCATTACTAACTGTGCTATCATCTCATTGTGTTTGCGCTGCTAGTCTACTGACCTTGTACTGCCTCCGGAAGTGCAGCTGAAACTGCAAACATGCCCGCCAACGCTGCAGGACTGGCTGTTGCTGCAGTGCACTTGATCATGATTGCCAGCATGTGCAGGGAGTTTGCTACAGCCTGGGAGCTGTTTCCCTTCTCTGCTGCACCCACGAGATCCAAAGCATGTAGCACAAGCCGCTGGAAGTTGTAGGTCAAGGGATTGTGCACGACTGCAAGCAGGGGCGCCCAGGGGTGAGAATTTACTGAGGTACCTGCATGCTGCACAGATTGGAGGTTGTGTGACTTACGCATCTGCCTGCAGTGCGGTAGGATAGCATCCTCTACATCCTCGGGGTTCAAGGAAGCTAGCGGGACAGGTATGTTCAGCAGCTGATCCCAGTATGCCTCGCTGCTGTCTAGAGGTTCAGGGCCTGCAAGCCTTCCTAGAAGCTCATCTCGTGACCCAAGGGCTGATGTAGCGGAGTGAGAGTTGCCCATGGCTGTCCTCACGCGTGGCAAGGCCCACTAGCATGGGTTTCAAGCAGATGTCCCTGGCACCAGCGTCATGGTCATATGCACACCGTTATTGGTGGACACAAAAACAGCATGCCTTGCAGCGCCTCGTCTATGTCCCTTTGTACCCAGACCGTGTGTTAAACTGTATAAATGAGAGGGCAAGATCCCGGGGAGTGTCAAGCGACAGAGGAATGATAGGCAGGCATGTCCCACAAAAGAACAATATATGTAGCTTGAAGTGTTTACAAGTCCCGCTTATACAGGGAACAATGCTACCCCTTGTCCGCAACTGCAAGTTCCCCCTCTGGTGTTTGAAGTGAGTGTCAGTCACTTTCACCTCGTTCATGCTCGTCAGGAACAGCTCTTAGGCCACACCGGTCCACAGCAGACCGGTCATTCGCGATGCTAGCACATGCTGCGAAGAAACTCATCCTGTCTTGCACAGACTTGCCACGTCTTGGCCTACTTGTGTTCCTGATGGGCGTGACAGAAGCACAGGCCACGGCATTTGCTTAAATAGCATATAGTCTTGACAACATTAAGTTTTAAATATGCTTTCACATTAACAGCACATTCACTGATCGCTTTATGCTGTAGTCGTGCAATTATGTCTGAAGTTGACCTAGCAGCTCTTGTAAGGGCCAATATCCTTGAAGTACTAGAATCTGTCGAGCAATCCGCTCCCATAAGACAACCCAGCCGTACCGTAGCAGATGATGGATATGCAGCGTCAGATTCAGCTGCTGGGTATGAAGCCTATGTGGCAGCGAACAGCTTGCCAGTTATTGATGCTTCCTATTCAGTGGTTGATGCCTGCAGCATATGTGAAATTGCCCCTACTGCTGGCTCTGGCCTCGACCCTGAGGTGCTCGAGATCCCAAACAACAGTGATGCCACCATCCGACTCCTCAAGGCAAGGGTCAAAGCCCTTAATGAGCAGGTCCAGCTGCTGCAGACAAACTCAGAAGGTCGGCACTCTGCAGCGTTGCCAAACAAGATGAAAGATGTCTTTGAATGGTAACCACTTGACCCTATGCTTCTGCAGACAAAGATCGGGAGCTGTCACAGCTCAGACGAGAATCCAAGCTAATAGCGCAGAAGGAGGCTGCATGGTCCAAGACGCAGAAGAGCCTGGAGGCCCAGGTAGTACTTGCAAGCCATTTGTAATCATTTGTCTGTAGTAAATGCATGGTGCATCAGTCCACTGGAGCTTTGGCTTCAAGCGCTCTGTGGCTGACAGTGCCGGCCTGTCAGTACCCTTATTGCCACAGTCTGCATAATGTGCAAGATGTCTGGCGTGCAGGTGCCATGCTTTCCAGACCATCTGCGTCGCTTCAGCTCTGTTCACATGCTGCAACCAGTACAGTTGCTGTATTATCTGCTAACAATCGGCTGTATGGGTTGTCCCTGCCATAGGCTGACAGATACAAGAAGGCAGCTGAGACAGCACGGGAAGCCTTGAAAGCCAAGGAGCAGGAGTTTAAGGAGGCAACTAAAGATGGGGCTAAGGCAGACAAAGACAAGTAAGGACCGATTTATCTTCGCTCCAGCACGCACTGGATTTTGAGATGCCGAAGTGAATCCTACATGGGCAACAGCTTGATGCTGCCGGCTGGGGTAGAGGATTGCGGCCTGTCCAGCAGGGCAATGTCCAGATTGCTAGCTCACCCCATGCTGCTGTTGCCTTGCCTGCCATCATGACCATGACTTTGACCAGTCATCACAGGTTGACCCAAGCTTACTTCATGGAATCTCCATGACTGTTACTGCTTGGATACGAGCATACAACAGTCCCAACTGAAGACCCGACGGAGTCATGCTCCACTGTCATTTGGCCATTTGAAGGATAGAGATGAGATGTTTCAGGGGTCTGCAAGGACTGAGCTGCATGCTGCCCATTGTTATACCTGCACAAGGCCTTCGTCTAAAATCTGCCATATGTTGTGGTGCTGGGTTCATTGCACCGGCCATGTCTGTCTTTGAGCTATTGCAGGCGGGCAGCAGAGCAGGAGGCTCATGCTCGTGAGGTACGGCTGCAGAGAGCGCTGGAAGAGGTGGATCGCTTCAAGCAGCTGCTGCAGGATGTCAAGCTACAGGTGAGCAGATGTGCCTTAGGATCTCTGTTTGAAGCCATGCACTGATGCAGCAGATATCTGGTGTGCTTGTGCTTGACTGTTGTATAGACTAGTGGATACATTCCGCTCTCATTTCTTTAGTCGCCATTATCAAGCATGAACCAGTGGCGTTTTTCCTTGTAGATGCAGCTAAGTGTTCAAAGAGCGGCACCAGCACTGTGCAAGTAACACCCAATTGTCCTGAGGGAGCAAGTGTGAACAATTGGTGGTGTGTCAACTAGACATGCCACACAGAATGCTCACTTCCTCTTGGAAAAAGACTGGCTTCATACCCATAGGGGCTGTCAGCTCATTGGACATCCGTCTTGTGGTGCACCCTACAGGCATTCAGGTTCGGCGGCACATGTTGTGTTCTGAGATCTATAATCACGCGAGTTATGTGGGACTAAGCACTTTGCAATCATCCACACTACTGTGTACTGCAGGAACGTGAAGGCAGAGATGTTGCCAAGTCTGAATACATGCGTGTCCTTTCTGAGAACAAGCGACTGGAGAGGCAGCGAAATGAGGTAGTCACAGCCTTCAAGAAGCAGCTGAAGCTCATTGATGTGCTCAAGCGGCAGAAAGTCCATCTAGAGGCAGCACGAGCTCTAGCATTTACTGAAGAAGAGTTCATGCGGATAATTGACGTTGGTAATGGGTGAGTCTGCAATGCAGTGCTTGAGCTACTTTGGCATGGCATGGGTGGCATGGGTTCCTTTGGAGGCTTCTGCTTGCTGTATCATATGAAGTGTGTAATTACAAAGCTGTGAGGATACCAGTGCTACATGCAGCAGTTACATATACCAGCCGCCCACATTAGTAATCGTAGCACTGGAGCCTTTGGGAACCTGCTAGCCCTGGTATGGCAGCTCGGCCTCACAGTCATATATAGCTGCAGCCTAAAAAAGATGGCTCTATTGATGTTTGCTGTAGCACTCGGCACACCATCAAACAGCCTGCACATGTTACAGCACAACTTCAAGCGAGAGATGTGCTCTATCCTGACATAAGTCAATGTGTAGTAAGCCAAAACTTGTTACATTGAATCAACGCCGAACACTACAGATCTCTCTGGATCTTCCATACATAACTGCCAATTAGACTGGCTCAATTCCATCACACACTAAGTCAAGACCTAAATGCACACATCAGCTGTACAGCAGTACAAACTGAGTGGATGTTGACTGTATCAGAGCTGCAAGCTCCACATAGTACAGCTCTTAGCTGTAGCTACCTTCCCCCCCTCACAAAAGGCAACAGCCACGAAAAGGGTACTGCTATTCAAAACTCACAACACATTACTAGGTAGAGACTGTTGCAACCAGCACCAAAGGACTGCTGGCTTAACAACATACTTCAACGGGGAACACGGCTGATACATGATGGCAACACTAATTACTAGGCTCTTGCATGCTACACCACAAAACTAACACTTCGTACAGCAAAGGCCACCCCCAGGGACTTGAGGCTTAGGCAAGAGTGCCACAGCCGAACATGCACCGCATGCCGCACACACTGTCCGGCATACTACAAATGCAAGACCATGACAAGAGGGCCCGTCACGCATGCATCTGATCCAAATAGAACTTAAGCAGCAACATCACTTGCCCTTGCTACCTGCCAACCTGCTCTCGATTCCAGCCAAGGCAGGGAGCAGAACCGCAGCAATGTCCCAAGCCTCAACGACTAAGTACTCCCACCAAGGCGGGTGTCTGGTGACTAGTCACTATCCTTTAGGGAACACGCACTATCCTTTAGGGAACATGAAAGCACAACAAAGCAGCAATAAAGCAGCATGGAGATACTGTGGACTTCCTTGCTTAACAAAATGCACCATCACCACCACGCCATCAGCAAGTTGTTTGTGTTTCTCCACCATACTCCTATCTCCCCGGCAGACAACTGCGAGCGCAAGCCCAAGTCCAGAAAACTTTGAGTCCATTATCCAGATGCATAAGATAAGCGGTGATGCCCGGTCTATACTCTCAGACAGTGCCACTTGCACCTGCGAGGTGCTCCTTCCCTACTCATGAAGGGAACTTGTTTTTGGTACAATTTTTAGCAGCCCCGCTAAGGCCGCCTTGACACATATGCTTCAAAAACGTAAAAGCGAGCGAGAGGTGCTTCCACAAGACGTAGCCTCACCCAATCCTCCTGCTCCACCATGAACTCAAGTATCAGAAATGTGCACTTTTCTTGGTCACCAATACAGGCTCCTAGTAGTGAGCCAGGCCCCTGGGCACCAGAAGAATTCAACGGAGCAAACCCGACAGCACCCCCAAGGGGCCTCAGGCCCCATCTGCAGGCAGTTCCTGGCAGCTCAAGCGCTGCCAGCTGAGCTCACTTCTTTGCACTCCTGCCGCCCAGACCCAACTGTTATAGAACAATAGCATCCAACGCTGATGCGACTGTGCCCGTCTGGGCTCAAGCCCAGGATTTGTCCCGGCTTCCCATGTAAGCACCTCAGATCATCTGACGTAAGGTACGCAGTCCCACTCCCTCGCCTCGTCTCAAGAGGCAGAGCAACACTTGGAAGTGACAATATTGCTAATCATCATCATCATCATAAGCATCATCATCATCTGATATCATTGTGAAGCCGCTGCTGGTTAAGGTCTGGCTTCATTCACAGCCAGGCTGTCCACCCCGTTAACCAGCTCTGCATCAGGGAACAGCAGCAACAGCAACTTGTCCGCTTTGGGTACAATGCAAGCAAACGCATGTATTGCACTTGGGTTCACATAACACAATTACACAGTGCAATTGGCAAGGCACAGAGGGAACACACAAGATCAGATAGGCAAGATAACATCATAGCAAGTGTGTATAGTTGCGTTAGTTCCCCCACCACACTATTCCCACATCAGAGACTTACTTGTGGTGCGCGCTTTTGTGCTTGACTCTCCCCTCATTACATGACATGCACACAACCTCCTTGGAGCAGATACCCCATTCTTTCTACAGCAATGTGCAGCGGGGCATTTGCACCACCCAGGCAGGAGCCATTTGCATGGAATGGTTCCCTCAAATACGAATGTGCCCTGTGTGCTTCTTGTTTTTCCTATTTGATTCTACGATACCACAGCATCGTCATCACATACAATCGAACGCACATGGAGGCTGCTGAGGGTTCCAAGAGGCCTTAATCTTACAGCAGCCCAGTGCAGCCGAGCGTCCCAATCGCACCCACATTAGTTATCACTAGCAACTTACTACAGAATCAATGTTCTGAGAGCACTAGAGCAGCATGCCACAGTCTGCAACACAAGAAATACACCAGTAGCTCCATGAAGGGTGCTCAGCCGCAATAACCCTGGCATAATGTGTAAAATATTGTTTGAGGTAGCAGCTATGGTGCCCAGGCACTACTCCATGCTCACCTTCCACTTGACCAGTAGAGCTCCCTTCAGCCTCTCCTTCATTGCCACTGCTCTCTGCTGCTTTGCTATTGTTGCTGGTGGCACTGCTGTTGTTACTTTTGGCACCACTGCTGCTGCTGCATCTCCCACACCCCTCCTTGTGGTTCGGCCAGTCTGCCTTCTGGCACTCTGCGCCACAGTACCGCACAAAGTTGCATGCTTTGCAGCGCTGCAGCGGCCCCTCCTTCCCATCTTTCCGTTTATCAGCGCCACAGTGCTCACAAGTAATGAACGAGGTCACCACCTTGTACTCCCCCTTCCCCAGGACCTCCAGCCTAAAATGATCCATGCAAGCAGCAATGTTGGTAACCATCAACTGCCCCTTGAACACCAGCACCTCCCACTCCCTTGCCAAGATGGCATACCCTTCATCCAGCCACCTTTGGATCGCAGGGTTCTGTTGCTGCACTATAAACTCCCGGCCCAGCTGGTCCCCATGCAAAAAGACGATGCCACGTGCATTAAGCTCCGGTGAGAGTTGTGTCTTCATGACACGTTTGGCTGCTAGAGCACGGGCATCAGGGGTCCAGCGCAGGAGGAACTCGTTTACGGCACTGTAGCCCTCAGCACCACCTGGCTCATTTGCTTCTGGTATCTTTGCATGCTCCTGGATGAGATCAGGCAGGCGAGTGCCTAGCTAGGCAGCAATGCAGACCAAGAAAAGAGTGCAGCATCAGCATATGTAATGAGGCTCCCCTTCTCTGCCAGATCGTGCTTCCATGAGGGGAGCAATCGGGTTGGTCTCAAGGTGAGACTAACTCTGAGGGATCTGCATCTTGCTTGCACCGTTGACTTTCTCCTTGGGCCCGTTTTCTTCTAAAAGCATGGCTTGCTTGCGAACACAGATGGCAACATTAACATCCACACGACCCACAGCCTTGGCAAAAATCCTACAGTTAGCCTATATTTGCATCCCCCATTATTGTATAGCTTCAAGAGCACAACTCCCTCCTCGGCTGGCGGCATTATGGAATCGGGAGAAGAGCCTTTAACAGTTATCATAAGAGGACATGTAGAGGCTAACTTTGGGTACACGGTGCTGCTGGCTGCTCCACCGTCGTGTGGTGTGCTGTCGGTTGCCTTATTGTCACACAGCTTGTTCTAATGGTATGCAGGAACATCATGACAGTATGTAGCCTCAAAACTGCCTTGCCTTGGACCTCCAGCTGCAGTGAGAACGGGTGTAAGGGAAAGAGTCTGCACGCCTATCCCAAGGTCTCACTCACCTGCAACCAGGTCACGTTGGTTCCACTCTGGCAAGATGGTTGCGACTCCATGCACATCCTCAAGCTTATCATTCACCATCACAAAGCGCTTTCCTGCCTCTTCTGGCATATAGGGGCACCAATCAAGCAGGAACGCAAGCCGCTCGTCCTTGCTCCGCTCTGCCCACCATGACCTGCGAGTAAGTCAAGATAGCTCAGCAGCGGTATCATTATGCTTCTGGTAAGCCGTAGCAGTGTCTACCTGAACTTCTGACCGTCTGAACCCCAGTACTTCTTGATGTTTCGCAGGGTACTGGCTATCTTTTTTACAGGATCAACTTGGCTGCTTGCAGGCCTAGAAGGCCCATTCCGACTGTTGGTAAGAGCTGCTGACGGCTTTGCACTACCGCCCCTGTTCCTTCCACGTCCCATGCCAGCAGTGTGTGTGACTTGTGAATGGCGAAAATGCAAATGCGTGACAAGAAGCAATCCTTCAGCAGGGCGGACAATCCCTGAGGAACTCTCTTGCTACCCGCGCCGCAAACGTGCTCGAACAAAGGCGAATCTCTGTTAGGGAGCCAGATACATGGTCGCACTAACGTACCCATGCTGATTTAGTGAACTCCGGCGGTGGGTCACCCGTCACTGCGGAACCTGGTGCTACTGAAGTGCTCCCGTTTGTCTATGGCCGGCAGCCTCTGTTGGTTGGGAGGTGCTAAAGTAAGCAAAGTGCAGCCGACAGAGGTTCTTTTCATCCCACCCTCACCAGGTATCTATCCAAACCCGCCCGCTTGGCCTGCCATCACTTCAACCACACTCAGTTGAACGTCTTCACTGATTGTTCATGTCCGATGCCCTGCGGCACGTGAAGACGGTCTCAATTACAACATAATCATATCCAGGCTCCAACAGCCACACTAACGGTGTTTAATCACCAACTTCCGAGCGGATAAGGTATCAGCGCGAGACTGCGTTTGCACACTACAGCTGCCGCTTGCATTTCTTTTGGCGCCTCTGGAAGTAGGCGGCAGCAGCAGTCTGCAGGGCACCTTACATAAGTGGTGTCCATGTACCAACTATGCCCGTCCGGATTGTGGTGGCACATGCTCGGCAGCTACAAGGTGAATGCCATGGCATGGTAGAAAGCGTGATAGCGCTCACTGGCTGCCATACTGTTGCCATGCACATCAGGAAGCTTGCATGTCAGCCCACATGATGGTGTTGGAGGCCACAGCAGTCCTTCAACCGGAAGGACTGCTGTGTTCAGTCCAAAGTAAGGCCTGCACGAGCCAAAAGTGCCAAAAACAGCGTGCATCAACGCACAAGTCATCCCTCACCAAGTTGCAAATCGGATATTTAGCTTCAAGCACCAACGTAGGCATATGCAGTGGCAGAAAAAGCGGGCATTAACTCTGCTGACTATACCAAGACCTCGCACAAATGGACAGAGCCGGCGCTCACTCCTTTAAACAAACAAACAAAAATTTAAGGTGCGGCAACCGCAAAGGGCTGCTAGGTCGAAACGACCAAACACACCATCGGATGGGTCCAAAAACAATGGAATCCATACCACCAAGCAAGAGGAATACCCAAGCAGACATCCAACTACGGACACGGCAAACAAATCACCAGCAGGAGACTGATGGGTGTATCCAAATCAAACACAATCCAGAGCACCAACCAAGCAGGATGTCCAGTAAGTCCACCGCATATGTACCACCCAAGACGGCCAGCACACCAACCAAGGCGAATACCCAAACATGTAGCTATCTAGACTTCAACCAGTTCCTCATCAGACGAATCACTAGGAACATCTGTCTCCGACTCCGAATCAAACAGATCCAAATATTGACCTGCCGGGAGCAAGATATCCGGTAAGTCCACCACATCAGTCCACCACGTCAGTCCACCACGTCCGTCCTTTACATCCCTCCCTCTACACCCCTCCATGCTGCTCAATCGCTTTGTGATGCTTCATCATCGCGTGGACCACCGCATTAGCAGCAGTACTATTTCCTCTGACCGAAGCAGCTGCTGCCCTGGCCACCTCATGCTGTCTTGCCCCTGCTTTTTGTGCCACCTGCTGCTGCCTCTGCTGCTGCTGTGCTTGCCCCCGTTGCATGGCTGCGCCACCAGCATTCGCTGCTGCTGCGGCTCCCCCTGCTGCCTGCTGTGTAACAGACTTTCCTGCACCTACTGAGGTCCCCTGTGCTTGTGCAGTTGCCATAGCCCCTCCTTGCAAGACCTCCTTGTAAGCATCTGGTACCAGCATCACACGTGCACCATGTGTATTTCTCACAAAGCTGACCCCTTGATAGGCTGTCAAAGGCATGAATTCCTGCAAGTCAAAGCAGGCCAGCACACATACCATGTAAGGGTCAGTGACAAAAGCAAGCTTCTTACGTGTAGAACCCCGCAGGAGGGCTGCTAGCTCGGATTGACCAGACACACCATGGGATGGAGATGAAGACAATGAAATCCAGACCACCAACCCCCATTGATCCCCGAGTATTCCAGCCAGGAAACTGTTTTCCAGTAACCACCTGTTATATTTAAAATCAGGCAGGAATGAATAGAGGCAGCACTACCAACAAAAAGTGGACTGCACAAGCTGGCTTCGTGTTGAGTAACAGTATTCATAAACATGTGAATGCCAAGCAGAAGCACTTCTTTTTGTGCATTGCAATTGGTATGACCGGTTACTAATTGGCAGCCCAGGGATTAATACATGCATGTATGTGTTAATACAATTCATGATGTGCCGTAGCAAAAAGTGCCATATACTGCATGCATGTACAGGCTGCAAATAAGATGGTCGCAACATCCTCTATGAAATTTGCACCTGTAGTATGACGTCATGCGCATGAAAAATGCCCGACATGGGATCAAGACCTACACAGCCTATATTGAGCAGTGCTCGGAGTCATAGCCTCACTTTTGGGCCAACCAACAATATCATCCTATCTAAAATCCTCTAAGAAACTAGCCCAGGCAAAGAGGACTCTAAACGCAGGGGCATTACAAACTAAGTCCCCTTGTATAACCCAAGCAGTCGACTTGATGAATTCCAGTCATATGTAGTCTCTCACCTGGCAGTGCTCTTTCCCCTGGGTGCCCTCAGTGTTCTGCTGGGGTCTAGGTAGGGTGTAGCAATAGTGCCCTGCCTCCCAGCTGGGACCTGCTACACCCAGGAGCTTCACAGATGCAATGTACTCCGCCAGCGAGGAGTGCCATAGGATGCACGTGCCCTTCTTCACTTGGCTGGCACTAGTGAGACTGGTGACTGGGGAGTGATGCAGGAGCTGCGGCAACACATGAAAACAACTATATATTAATGAATTCAATTAAAATAAGATAATTGTTAAAGATGGGGAGGGGGGAAGGGGAAGGGGGAGCCACCAGCAAGCAGCCCTTGAGCATTCCTGGCTGTTTCTGTATGTCAAAATGTGTTCTGCGTGGAGCTGTCGTAATTTTGTATACCGGGAAGGCAGCCTCGCCTTACCCTGGAGCTATCGTGTCGACCAGATGGTGCAATTTGCAAGTGCAGATGTGCCAGGTCGGAAAAGCACCCTGTAGGGAAGCCCTTGGGGCTCTCGGTATGGCTAAGCAATCTACGGTATTTGACGCAAAGCTAGTATTTTTTGGCTGTACTAGATGTTGGCAGCGTCCATGTGAGATATGATTGAACTGGAACTATACCTCACATGTGCCTCTGTGCAAGACAGCCGGCGTCATGCACAGAGGCACAATAGCAAGGAGACAGAAGAGGATAATCACCTCACCTTGATCACATACTGCTTGTACTCATCCCCCAGTAATGCACTAAGGTCCCGATCCATCCAACGCACCACTCCAGCCCGCTTCTTGCCACCAGCACCATCCCCAGCAGCAACCCCCTGCTCCCCCTGCTGCACTGCCCCACCAGCAGCAGCTGCACTGCCATTGGCTCCCATGACCCCTCCCTTTGCTCCTCCTCCCAGCCCTCCAGCTGCAAGTGGTGCTGCATCCTCCAAGGGGCCTGTGTGCTGCCCCTCATGCCCTTCCGCAGCATGCCTAGCATCCTCCTCCACATGCCCCTCATCTCCCTCTTCCTCCTGCTCCCCCTCCCCCTCATCCTGCACCACACCTTCATCATCCCCAGCCACCTCTCCTCCTACACCTACATGCCCTTCATGTGGCTCTTCATCTAGTACCCCATCCAGATCCTTCCCACTGCTACTGCTCACACCCAGTCCCCCACTACTGCTACTGCTGCTGCTGGAGCCCCCGGCTAAAGAAGACGCATTGCTCCATTCAGTAGCTGCTACACCATGCCCCTGCTGCTGCTGTTGCTGTTGAGAAGCAGTTGCTTGCCCGGCGCTTTCTCCCACTCCACCACCGCCACCAGCTGCTGCTGCAGCTGCAGCTGCTGCATTGATTGCTGCTGCTGCTGCGGCGGCTTCAACTGCTGCTGCTTCATATGCTGCTGCGTCTTGTAGCACTGCGGCTGTCGATGGCTCATCAGGCTCCGGAGCAGCATCAGGCTTCAAGGGAGCTGAAACATGAGAGAGATGACAGTGACACAATATCTTGAGCCTTTCTCGCGATCAAGGAGCTTGTTCCAGACATCTTGGCAACTTACAGAGTATGTCCTAGCTAACCTCAATGGCATTGAACCTTCTGAATGGTCAGGACATAAGCTAGTAAGCTGTGCTTTGGGTGTACCCATCTGGATTACATTTCATGATATGCCATAGCTAAAAGTGCTAGGCCCCGCACCTCAAGTCACCACAACAACAGCGAGATGGAGAAGGAAACGGGTGGTCTTCGGCATGCAATCAGAAGTGATCTGTACCCGTCATGATTGTCAAGTTCCCAAGCACTGCCAGTGCGGCCTGTGTCACACTTTATATAGCTTCACAGCTTCACCTCCTTGCAAATGAGAGCCACTTTTAGTCCTCTCACCACCCCTGATGCATGGCATCTTCGCGAAGACCACATCCACCAGACTAGAGGCTGCCAGTAAACGTATCATAAAATCCCATCAACGGATATAGATATCCTGCGGTATGTATCCTGTTTGGTAGTGGTCTGGAATAGTTGTCTTTGGATCCATCCAATCATGTGTTTGGTCGGTCCGACCTAGCAGCCCTGTTGCACTTGTCACGCCTTCAATGTTTGTTTGCAGGGGCCCCAGCTCACCTCTAGACACCACCCGAGGCCTTTCCGGCAAGATGCACTGCCTCCCCCGCCGCACATCCGGCCGCCGTATGAACTTCATCCACTCCTCCATGCTGGCATCAAGGGCTAAACCCCCCGCTGCCACCGAAATCTTCTTCCCTCCTTCCCTCACCCCTGCCCCCCGCTGCTGCCGCCCCCACTGTCTGCCCCTTGCTCCTCCTCCTCCATGCCCTCCTGCTGCTGCAGCTATTTTGCCCCTGCTGCTGCTACTGTTCCTCCACAACCCTAGAAGCTCCTGCCCCACAGCAGCACTAATGATCCAAGCCTTTGCCGGATGATAATCCGTCCGTAGTAAGCTCCATGCTGAGCTGGCCAACTGGGACCTCCCAAATTCGTTCCAAGCAGACACACAGTACAAGGAGCTGTCACTAAGCAGTAGCCACTGGGTTGCAGCAAGGTATCCAAAGAAATCCGAGCTCAGTTCCATATCCGGGTCAAGGAAGAGCACAGCAGGATACTTGAAGCAATCCAGCACGATGTGCAACATAAAGCGCTGGTGGTCTGCTTGGCTATGGGCTCCATAGGGGGGAGGTGAGCTGCTTGATTTCCCAGCACTTGATAATCCTCCTCCTGCTCCCGCTGCTGCTGCTACTGTAGTGTTGCCCGCACTGGTCACCCCACCACCTGCCGCCCCATCCCGCTGCTGCTGCTGCTGCTGCTGTTGCAGTACGCCCCTTTTCCTGATCTCAGCAGTCCTCTCACCACCTTTTTCACTGCTGCTACTGCTACTGCTAGCAACACCGCCAGTGCCGCTGCTGCTGCTGGCAGGTGCCCCTGCTTCTGCAAACTGCACCAACTTCACCACTCCCAGCGACTCATACACATAATGTGCTGCCAAGTCCTGCAACCCTGCATCGTGGCCATCCACTGCGATAAAGAGATGAAAAGAAGCCCTCAGCTCCTCCCCTAGGGAGCCATATATATGCAACAGGGTGTCCACCTGCTGCTTGAGGTCCTCCAGAGGAGACCCTGCTGCTGCAGTGATGACAATTGCTGCTATAGCTGCTTGGGGGGAGGCTAAGCCCTGGGGGCAGCTGCTCATGCTGCTGTGGGGCGGGAAGATCAC
Organism: Pseudopediastrum boryanum; assembly: GCA_963556185.1. Lineage (NCBI taxonomy): Eukaryota > Viridiplantae > Chlorophyta > Chlorophyceae > Sphaeropleales > Hydrodictyaceae > Pseudopediastrum > Pseudopediastrum boryanum. The sequence continues at coordinate 6,837,047 of OY744494.1, forward strand.
GGTGCCCGCGCCTTGGCCATACATCCCCTGCAAAAGCAACAGTCGCACAGAAGGGTGGAGTCAGCAGGTATCTATCACGTCTTTGCTGGCTACTGAGGTGCGCTTCAGCCTGGGCTTTGCAAGCTGCGACCCACAGGAGATGGGTAGCCTGGTAGGGGTTTAAGGCTGTGATTGCAATGTGGATAATTAAGGCTACCCCACTTGGCCCTTCTGCTTATGTGAAGCAACCAAGCAATGCAAGGGCCTAGCATACCTAAGGCTATCAGAGCCCTTTAGCAGAAGCTCTCATTGGTTGTTAGTAAATGCTGGACTCGAATGCATTGCAGATCTGAATGATTTGCAGTGCAAATGCTTAGAGAACAGCTGCATGTCAAGATACTGAGGGACCACTGTGCTCTCCTGCAAGGTAGACGGATTGGTGCTACTAAACGGAGCAAGCAATGCCTTCCTGACAATATGTGGGGTTGTGCTTACCGCAAGAGACTCTGCATCTTGATGTTCATCAATTGCTGCTTGGCTGCCATCTGCCACAGATGTTTTGCCACTGCTGCTTCCACTGCCTTGCTGCTTGCTCTCTTGCTGCTGCTTGGCTGCTTCTACTACCTCCGCAACACGTCCTGCATCTAGCACGATATCTTGCTCATCTTCACTGCCAAGGGTGATCTTAGAGTTGCCAGCTGCAAATGGCTTGCTGTATGTGGAAGCTACAGCTGCTGCTGATGATGTTGTGCTCAAAAGCAGGACTCCCGCCTGGTCTGCATCTGGACCTGCTGCTGCTTCCGCTGTCTGCAAACTGCTGTCTCGTTTCTCTGACTGGCTGCCCTCTCCATTGACAGCCAGGAATGGGCGAACAGCCGTTGGAAAGGTTGGCCCAGGCTCATGGAGGTGAGCGTAGCCATGCAAGTGCTGTATGCTGCGTTGGCCAATGAGCCATGTTAAGACGATCAAGAAGCACTGCATGTGGAAACACAAGAGGCTTGTGAAGCGACCTCAAGCAGTACAACAGCAAGCTGAGCAGGACTAAGGTGGGGACTGCTACTCACCACGAAGAAAAATACAGTTGTGGTGAAAGAAGGGGCTAGTCTACGACCATGACCATTCCTGTGGGATCTTACGAAGGAGGGTCCACGAAGGTCTCCGTTCATCATCATTGCCTATGGCTGCTGAGTGAAGGCAGCCATGCAGGCAGCCCCCAAAGGGCCCTGGGCCTGTAGGCTGCCTTTAGCCGCGCTTTGATTAAGGCTCAGTGCAACTTGCGCTTAGTAATATTAAAAGTGAGACCATGCTGGCACTACAACAGGCTCCCTCGCATAAGCAGACGCTGACCCGGTCCGCTCCTCTGACCACTCAAGCTCCTAGAAGAGGTTAGCGTGTCGGTACGGAAGTGCGCAGCTCCTTAAAAACTATAGCAGGCAATACTTCCGAATGGATAAACAGGTTAATCCCGCAAGAAGTGGTCGTTGGTATGAGACATTGCATCCAGCTCACTACTGCCCAGGCTCATCGCCCATTTGGGACAAGCCGGAAAGCTTCGCTATAATGTACATTGACACCGGAATAGCCATCGAAACGTGTCATTGGACGTCCGTCAACGCCCAACGTATTGAGAGTCGGGTAGTGAGTGACGGGTGACACCCTGAGTTGGTGCGGGCTGCCGCCCGTCGGCTACGTCAAGGAGGATATTGAGGAGGCAATACATGTACCACTGAAAACATGAGATGGCTTTGTCGTTGGGCTTTCATTCGCTACGTCACTTTCAGGTTTATCGAGATGCCAACTACCTAGTGCAGGGCGATGCTTGTTTCACCTAAACCACATCAGAGCAGGCCTGAACCGCTCCCACAATTTCCTGGTTCAATATCTGTAAAATGACGCAATCCCAATTAATCATCATGGCTCTGCTCACTCCCATTTGCTCATCCAACATCCCAAGGGTTTTGCGAAAGGCCAAATCCATGCAAAGTCGACAACAAACACCACAGCCTTGGCACTAGAAACCTACTTCAATCCAGTGCCATTTAACTCCATCGCAATTGTTGCTGCTGTTGGAGTCCTCCTGTGCCAATAGCCTCTGCGAGGCTTGTGACCACCCTCTGTTCTAACTATCCCCAGTGCCAACACTCCATCGCACCTAGCCCAGTAAGCTCCTGTAATGCTGCTGCGTCTTCCTCTGCTGCTGCTGCCGAGTCCCCATGGCCCCTGAATTTGGCCTGCAGCCTAGTGCTTGAAGACTCACAGCCCCACTGTAAGTTAAAACCTGAAAGTGACAAGTGACCACTCCCCACTACTCGCACTACTTCGCACCAAGCCCAATGGGTTCCTGCAACTGCTGCTGCTGCTGCCTCTGCTGCTGCTGCGCCTGCTGTGAGTCTCCAGTGCCGTGATGGCCAAGCAGGAAGCTTCGCCGGGCAGCATGCTCCTTCAGCTTGTGGTCCAGGACTTGCCTGCAGGTAACAGCACAAAACAGCACAGTAGCATCCCAAGGTCAGCTAGCAGAAGATGTTAGCATTACATTGCCAGTTTGATGCAAGCTACAAGGCGCAGCGCGGCAGTACTGTTTATGCAGGTGAGACAACTGCAGGAACAGCTAATGATGCCTTTGAGACACCCCTTAGCTCCTAATCAAGACAAGAACTGGCCAATTGAGCAGCGCTCCTGATGGGATTGCCAAAGATGCATCCTCAGGGGGCCTGAGTTTTTTTTCTGCTCAAATCAGCCCCATGTGATTGTGAATGGATCACGTGGTTCAAAGCCAAGGACCCCCTGCACTTATCCCAGCAATTATGGCCCCACGCATGTAAATCCGGGTCATAATACTGAGAGCCACATACCAATTATCCATTCCTCTCCTAAACCAGGAACATTGTACTGTGTGCTCCTGCCCGCCATAATCTCAACTCCATAACACGGCGAAAAGAAGCCCCTCCTGCCAAATTGACTGCCTCTGTTCTGTCTCCCTAGTCACCATCCCCCCAGCCCAGCCTGAGCAGCTCCCTGGTCAAACATAGCTCTGCAACCCCACTGCACTGCACATGTAAGCCCACCTCTGCTTCTTTCCCACTCTAGACTGTGTCACCCCCCCCCCCTCCTTCCCCCCTTTTCCCCTCTTTCAGGGGACTGCCCCTCACCGCCTGCCAAGCCCCTCCTCCCTATCTCACCATCCCCCCCCCTGGGGTTTGCCCTCTAGGCCCCCCCCCCCCACCGGGCCCTGTTTTCCCCTGCCTGCCAGCGCCCTCCTCCCTGCCTTCCAATTCCAAACCCCACCCACCCACCCGGGTTTTGCCCCTGTCCCCCCCCCCTGTCCCCCCACCTGAACAGGTCCCTTGTCAACCTAGGCTCTGCACTGCCATACACTGCTGCCTGCATGCTGGCCATACACTTGGCAATCTCTCTGGCACTGAAGCCTGACATCTCCTTAGCCGCCTCCCCTACCAGTTTGTCATCAACCTCTGGATCAACAGTGATCTCATCTGCTGCTGCCTTGCGACCACGCAGCAAGCTCTGGAAGCGATCCCAGACATTGCGGGACTTCCCTGCACCAGCCTCTCCCTGCAGTGGGGGTACAGCAGGCATAATTCATCATCGTAATCAGGAAGGCATATGTGTACTATAGGCGTGTTCTAGAGGCGTGCAGTACTGCCGGATATCAGGCTTTGACACAAAGTGTTTTTTGTTGCATGTCTCAAGCAGACCTGATGATGGCCAACAGGCAGGAACGGGTAACCCATGCACTTCACGTAAATATTCACGATCAAACAATATGACTTTGGTGTCACTGTAGCTGCTACTTTGAGCATTATTCACATAAAGAGCAAGAAATCTGAGATGAAGGAAATTCCCATGCTGCAGGAGCATCACCTGCATCTCCTTGCAAAATCGGACACAACTAATCAGGTCCTATCAAAACAAACAAACAAAAGTTTAATAGTATTTGGTCATAGTATCAATAAGATATATTTGGTCATAGTATCAATAAGATACTATGACCAAATGAATTAAGTACACACAGCCAATCAGGATTTCCATAACGTGTAAGCCACCCAATACAGGCTACAATCTCAAGCCAGCACGCTCACTACCACCGCCGCCATTTGTTATTGTAATTCACCCTATATGTTTGTAACCAAGTTGTCTGAAGCAAGAATGCCAACTTAACAGTCACATTACCTCTCTTCTGCTATACCCCTGGAACTGCTGCTGACTATCCACCTAAGGTACTTCTCCCACCCCCAGACATTGCCTCCCAGCCATTCCCCCCTCTCCAGTACCTCCCCTCCCCACCTGCTCTGTCCCTGCCTTGCGAATGTATTTATCCAGGTACAGCTCCAGCAGCACCTTGCGCTGAGGTGTGCTGGGAAGGTCAAACAGCAGGGCCTCATCCATGCGGTCCAACACAGCATCGTCAAGGTCACCTAGCAGACAAGGACAGCAACACACAACAGGGGTGGGCTGCGGCTCAGCAGGAAATGGCGGGGGCATGAGTAAAACCCAACTTTTCTGGTTTATGGAAACACAGGTAGAGCCATACCCTGACGGAACATAGCCATTCGCACGTCCCCAAGCACTTCCTGCATAGCCCAACTGAGTGCCTAAGTGCCCTTCAACTCTGTCGCCAGGGCATCTCTGCATTCCATCGTGGGCAGTTCCTCTCCTTCTGCCCCTTAACTCCCTGGGCACAGACTAGCAAAGAGAGGTGACAATGAACTAGAATGTAATTTGACACAGCTCCTGCCCCACGAGAAACGCCATACAGATAGGCAATGGTTACGGGTGTTGGTATAACAACTGGCGCTTCGCTCAGCCAACTCTGATTATCTGAGGGTACAGCTGCCGCAAGCCCCCCAAGCAAAAACGCAGCTTATAGCGTTCCCAGCACTCCTCTTGGGCCTTGGATTTGCAGTATTTGCCACAAGAGCAGAAAATTTGGATTTTAGGTCAAGAAAAAATCTCCAACCTGGCTAGTGGGTTCCACCTCGCTGTTCTTTGTGATAGCTTTTGAGGTGCCGGGCCTATGGCGCTTTTTGCTATGCCGGGTACTTTTTGCTATGGCATAATATGAAGTGTAAGAATAACAATGGGTCGCCCGCATTTCCCACCCCACCCCTGAAACTGCCGGTTCACTCCACAGTGACGGCAACTATGACGCAAAGCATATTAGCAGGTCTTGGGGTAGCGGAGGTTCTAGTGCAGCCAGCCGTCTCCCACCTGGTCTGTTTGTTGCCAGCACCACCATGAAGTCCCTGCTCTGATCTCCAGTCCTAAACAGGAATGCATTCAGCGCTCCCCTCAGCCCCTCGCTCATGGCATCATTCCTCCGCCCCAGGAAAGCATCCGCCTCATCAATGAATAGCAACAGACCCTTGCGGCTGCGCTCCGCCCAGTCAAAGGTCTGGTGTAACTGCGTCACTGCGGCACCACCCAGGGGTGCCACGTCACCTCCAGACAGGATTGCGTAGTCCATACCGCTGGTACGAGCCAGGCGCTTTGCAACCATGGTTTTACCTGTCCCAGGGGGTCCTGCAGGGAGAGAAGGAAGCCAGTTTTATTGACCACAATTGGATTAAATATAGCTCCCATCTTGAGGCAAAGCAACACAGTCATGATATGTTCAGAATTATATTAGGGCAACGGGAGCTTCCTATGGGGTCGATTCCAACTAACAGGACACAACATGGGACCCCGGAGGGGGGGGGGCATCGATGATGAGATCTTAGTGGTGACCATGACCAGACTGCAGATACTTCCGTTCCTGAGTCAAGGCGACATCTGTCCTCCTTCTCTGCCCTGCCCCTCCCCAAAAGCTACACCACCACACTTCTCTCCTCCTCCTCTCTTACCATAGTGCAGTGTGTGCCTTAGGGTGCACCATGCCTCTTGATGTTCATCGCCATAGCTGCAGTATTATCCCGACCCCACAACCAACCCCCTGCCCCATGTGCTGCCCATTCCTGGCCACTCCCTCTCCTGTCCCTGGCCCTTCCTTCTCCCCCCTCCCTCCCTTTTCATCTCTCCCCCTCCCTGTTCCCCCTCCCACCCTTCCCCTCGCTGGCCCCTCACTCACACCCCTCCCTCCCCCTTTCCTGGCCCCTCCCTTTCCCCTCCGCTGCCACCCCTCGCTGCCTCCTCCCCCCCCTGTCCCCTCCCGCCACCCCCTTCCTGTCCCCTCCCGTCACCACCTTCCTGTCCCCTCCCGTCACCACCTTCCTGTCCCCTCCCTCCCCCCCCTTCCCTCCCCCTTCTCTGGACCCTCCTCCCTCCCTCTTCTCTGCCCCCTCCCTCTCTCCCTGCCCCTCCCTCCCTGGCGCCTACCTCTCCCCCTCCCCCTCTCCATTGCCTGGCCCCTCCCTCTCCCTTCCGTCCTCCCTAGCGCCTACCTCTCCCCCTCCCCCTCTCCCTTGCCTGGCCTCTCCGTCTCCCTTCTATCCTCCCTGGCCCCTACCTCTCCCCCTCAGGCACCTCCTTCTCCCTCCTCCCTCTCTGGCCCCTACCTTACCCCCCCCCCCCCTCATTGCTCTCTCTCTTGCTTGCCCCCCCCCCCCTCCCCTTACTTGGCCCCTTTCTCCCTCTCCCTTCCATCCTGCCCTCCCCCTCCCCCTCCCTCCCCCGGCCCCCTACCTCTCCCCCCCACCTGCCTCTCCTTCCCCCCCTCCCCCCCTCCTCCTCTCCCCCTTCTCCTCTTACCATAGTACAGCATATGCCTGGGCCTTCTTTCCTGGCCCCCCGCCCCGGCCCCCCCCCCCTTCCTCTTACCATCGTACAGCATATGCCTGGGGCCTCCCTCCCTCCCCCTCCCCCTCCTCCTGCCCCCTGGCCCCCCCTCCTCTTACCATAGTACAGCATATGCCTGTAAGGTGCCCCATGCCTCTTGGTATTGGCCGCCATTGCTGCCAGTGATCGCACCTGGTTGTGCAGCCCCTCAGGCAAGATGATATCACTGAAGTCCTTCTTCACCTGCTCCAGGCTCTTACCCTCAGGGTTCTTCCATAAGCTGCTAGGACGCATGAGGGAGGCACGGGAGGTGTCACGCACCTGCAGTGGAAACAAGCAATTGTAGTTCAGCATTGCGCTGATACAAACAAACTAACTAACAATTTCTAAGCACCAAGGCAGCTTGGTCGAAACGACCAAACACACCAACAACAACACCAGCTGGGACGAGAAACAGGGCAATAGGACGCAAACAGGACTTATGTGGGGGCTGGACATCCGTGCTTCCCAGAAGTATTTATCAGGCCCTACAATACCACAGCCTGTCTTGAGCCCTGCATGCACTACCTCGGGTGCATACCTGCCTTATCAATTGCCTTACTTCAAGGCACGGCTGCAGTGTATCCCCATGCGTGCCTTTGTGTCCACCGCCGCTTTCTCCTCGCTCTTCTGGTAATGGGAACTCCCGTAAAGAGTCCAAACGAAGAAAGGAAAGGAACCGGTCATGTGATTCATGAGACTGCTGTGATGCACACGTATTTGAACAACCCTATCCCTTCTTGTTTCACCTATCCCTCTTACCTCTTGCCCCCCCCCCCCCGGCCACCCATAACACCACGCCCACAACACTGGCTCCGACCCGGGCCGACCATCCCCGGACCAATGTCCTGCCCTGAACCCAGACGCCAACTGCGCCCTCTTCATTGCCGCCTCTCTCGACCCAGACCCTCCCCTTTCAATACACCTACTGCATCCCCTATCACTAGGTGGTCCACGCCATCTTCCTCTGCGACCCTACTCCTCCCACACTCTCCCCCCCCCCCACCTCCTTCTCCACCCCCCCCCCGCCATCCTACCGGTCCCCCTCCATCCGGCCTTACCCTCGTCCCCCTTCCTCCCCCCCGGGGCCCCCTCATGCCCCCCCCCCTCACCAGTTTAGGTCCTGCGCTTCCTCCCCCCCGGGGCCCCCTCATGCCCCCCCCCCTCTCACCAGTTTAGGTCCTGCCCCTCCTTCCCCCCGGGGCCCCCTCATGCCCCCCCCCCCTCTCACCAGTTTGGGTGTCCCCAGCCATCTCTCCGCTGCTCTCCCTCCCACCCTGACCGCCTCCCTTGCCCCATACATCCCCAGGGCCAGAGCACTGGCTCCCCCCACCACCATCAGCAGCTTGTTTTGATCAGTGATGACTGACAGAGCTGCACCTCCAAGGTGGCCCATCACTGCATTGATGGCCTCAATGGCCTTACGGGTCTCCTCCTGGTACCTAGGAAGAAGCACCAGGTAACATCAGGTGCATGAGAGACTATCCAAAAAACTATTGTTTGAAATGATTAATGTACATTTAGGGTAGAAAAAGTATTGTTTAAACTTATGTCTACACATCTAGTGTGAGAAAACTCATTATAGGTGTGGCAACCGCAAGACGGCTGCTAGGTCAGACAGATGAAACACACCAATGGGTGGATTCCAGATCACTACCAAACAGGATATATATTCCAGACATGTACCCAGCTAGGAACTTCATAAGGGGTGACCTGGCCATTTCATTCTTAGTGCGATGCCTATCCACCACAGCCATTGGTCGTAAGCCCCTACCCTACTCCATCTTACGGTTCTACCACACAGGAAGTGTAGAATAGGACCACTTAACATTTCCAGTGCTACTCAATCCTCCACGTTCTGCCAAAGCACTATACAAACCCCAATGTTTTGGCTGCTGGTTCAAGTTCTTGTCCATTTGCAGCATGCAGGTAGACACGGCAAACACCAGAGTTCTTCAAACCGCTTCCTTACTTGAGCAGTGCAGCGCGGCGGTTGACGTCCTCATTCTCCCTGTTCTCCTTGATGCGCCCCTCTGCCTCAGCCAGGGCCTTCTCACGCTCTACCTGCTTCTGAAGGTCAGACTGCACAGGACAGCAATATACATACATATGAGAAAGATGCAACTTGGTCAGCCTGCTTTGATCGAAGTGAGAATGAGACGAGATCTAGCCTGCTGCTGGTTCAATCATCCTGTAATAAGCTTGTTACTGCTCATGGCTACCCTTCATTCGACCCCAGCATGTAGGCGAACTCCTGTTCATGCCCACTCTTCATTCGACCCCAGCATGTAGGACGGAGCTCTAAGAGACTAACTAGGTTGGGTGTAGGGCAAGCACGAATGTACAGCTCAGGTAATCTGCTTTACCCTACATCTGGCTCAGCAGTAGGCTCTTACGTCTTGGCAGGCTGACCTCAGAAGGAGCCAATTTGCCAGATCATACAGAGTCTTTCATAACAATGACTTAAGCCACAATGCCATCTGGTGGTCACCTTTGGCCGAGTCACTTCTTGGCTGGTAATTCAAAATCAGTACCCTGAGCTGGAGATATCTGCCAGTTATCCCGTCGTCCAGAGCTAGCAGCATCGTCCCCCACCCCAGAACCTACCGCATACTGATCTGCTGCCCGGCGCTCTGCTTGTATCTGCTGCTCAATCCTGAGCCTCTCTTGCTCCTTGCGTGCTGCCGCCTGCTCCTGCATCTGCACCAGCTCAGCATTCCTCTTGCGCTGCAGCTCATGCTCAGCATCCTGACGCTTGCGGGCCAGCTCGTCGTTGTACTGGGCGAGCTGGGCTTGGCGCTGGCTCTCCTCAGACAGGGTGCGCCTCTGCTCCTCCCAGCGCACATGTTCCTGCTCCTGTGGTGATGCAAGTGGTGAAATAACAAACAACAAATAAAAGAAGTATCACCACCCATCACCCATTCACTCCTCAATGCAAATGGTGGGAGTGGTTCAGATGAGGAATGGTGGGAGGCAAGTGCGCACAGTTAAAAGTGACGTTGGAAGAAGGAAAAGCAAGTAAAGCTTACATGAGACAAACTAAGCAAAGTCTGCTGCAAGGTGAATGAAGCGGAGAAGAAAATTTGCATTAGCAGGTATTGGATGCGATGATGACATGCAATGAATGCGAAGGAATTACAGGTGCAAATAATGATTTAATGGCAGGCTTTGTTGTCCGCACTCTCCCCTGCTTTGACTACCTGTACCCAACCTCGGGGGGGGGGGGGGGGGCGCATTGCAACCAGAGAGGGGGGGAAAGGGTAGCCATTGCAACCAGAGATCATGACCTCTGCAGTATTGTCTGTAGGCATAAGCACCTAACATTAACCATGATGGGCCGCCAAACTTATTGTAAGAAATGCTTAAGTTGAGTCACTAATCCAAAAGCACATTTTTAGTGTAGCTTCTGGTGGTGTGGTTGGGATGATGATCATAATGAAGCAGCTACCAGACAGTGTCTTCTAGACCTAACCCATCCCCCCCCTCCAAGTCCTTGCGCTGCTACCAAGCGTTGCACGTCCTCTGCACTCGTGCTTTACCTTTGCATACTGTGCTGCTTGTGACTTGAACTCTGCCTCCTTGGCCTTTGACTCCTGCTGCTTAGTCAGCTCCTGCTGCCTGCTCAGGTCAACAACCTGCGCGAATAGTAAACAGACACATGTATATACATTCGCGACTGCTCATGCATGAAAGGGAAGATCATGTGCATGCCAGTAACTTGGTAACTACGACAACTGCAGCCTGCCGCGGTATGTTCAGCTTGAAGGCCAACCAACCTGTTTCGCATACGGAGATGCATTGATCTCCCTTAGGGCTTTAGCACCGCGCTCCAGCGCTTCTGGGTCGAACATGCTGCCAATATCATCTTTCTTCTTCTCCGCGTATGCTGCAGCACTAGGGATGATGCAGGCCGCCGCTGCACCAGCAGCAAGCCAAGCACGTGAGCTGCCCCCTAAGCGCTGCAACGACATAGTGTACAGGTTTGTGCTCCTATCTTGCTCCCTCAGATAGCCGGGATCACAACAGCTGCCTCCAAGCCTGTAAGCATGCACACGCCAGCAACTCCACTACTCCACCAAGGCAAGCCACAGAGCAGCAGTCTGAGATGATCGGACGTCCCCGGCATGACATGGCAGGAAAGGAGAACAGGGAGCCTTCCAACAGGCGGTACTGCTTGGGGGCGGGTGACGACGGGGGTTCTTGCCGAGTGAGTTGTTGTGGCATCCACCATGCACACCAATTCCAACTTCTAGGAAGCAATTCAAATTGCCGTCGCACTACTGAATGGGACTGCAGGGGTAGGTGAGCACAAGTACGCGATCATGACCCAGCCGCTACCGGGATCAGCAGTTGACCTAGACACTCAATAGCTTTCTGTTCGCTGCATTCCTAGTATGTAAGCCATGGCAGAAGCAAAGGCCGAAGTTATAGACGCATCCTTAGCAAAGGTACCCTTCGAGGCTTTGAAGAGGGCAGCCAAGGAGCGCAAAGCTCTCATCGATGAAGTAGGAGAAGCCCTGTCTCAGCTTGGACCCCTGCCTTCATGCAGCACCTCAGAGCAGTTGGTAGGCCTTGATCAGATCGTTGAAAAGCTGCAAGGGGTTAAGAGGAAGCTAGCAGACGTCAGCCGGCAGGAGAAGGACGAAGCCCAACGTTGCAAGGCAAGGTTAGAGCACATAAGCACGCTCGGGTCCCCAGGGAAGGAAGGCGCCATCCTCTGGAGCAAGCAGCGGCTAGATCGCATCTTAGTCGACTACTTGCTTCGTTCCGGCTACCATGGCACAGCAGAGTTGTTAGCTCGTGAGGCAGGCTGCATACAGCTGGTGGACCTACACATCTTCCAGGGTGCAAAGCACGTGATCCAGTCACTGCGCAACCATGACTGCAGCGGGGCGCTATCCTGGTGCCAGGAGAACAGAGCGCGCTTGAAGAAGATAAAAAGCAATTTCGAGTTCAAGCTGAGGCTGCAGGAGTTCCTGGAACTAGTGCGGAAGGTAAGGTGCTGCATGTGTTCTGTTGGAGAGGTATGGCCACGGGAAGTAGACTAACAGCAGAAGAATCAAAGCGAGGCTGCAATGACAGACTCCTGGTATATACGTAGTCGTTTTGGACATTTTACATCTCCATGACATGCGGTTTTTAAAATTAGCAGAGGTCCGCTAGGAGCAGCCATGCAGCTGCATGCGTGCAAGACAATGGGGTCTTCCTGTTTTACAGCCTCAGTCCCCTTGCATGGTACGTGGACATGTTACGCTGCCGCTTATGGCGCGAAGCAGCAACAGACAGCCGAACTGTTTGCATGTCCAGATTACAATGTGCCGCCACAGAGAGCATGAAGCACAAGCCTGTATCCCTTTTGATTTCCTGCTGACAGCTGCCCTGGTTTACATCGCTAAATCTGACTGAATCTTCCTGGACGTCAACACTTGCACAATCACATCTGCACATCAGATTCAGCAGTGCTTCTGCTGTCCTTGCCTCCACAGGAGCAGGGGTTATCAGCCATCCAGTATGCCCGGCAGCACCTAGCTGCTTGGGCAGGGCAGTACATGCCTGAGTTGCAGCGTGCCCTGGCTACCCTTGCCTTCACTGCTAAGACCAGCTGCTCACCTTACAAAGAGCTGTTTGAGGAGGGGCAGTGGCAGGAGCTTATGGACATTTTCCACAGGGACTTGTACAAGCTGCATGGCCTGCCTGCAGAGGCGCTGCTTACAGCACACTTGCAGGTGGGGGGGTGGAATAAGGGAAAGGATCCGGTCATAGGAGGCAGAGAGGGTGGGCTATCGATATAAATGAAGGGGACTCTGGAATCTTTTTGCTGGAAGTTTGTATTAGAGGAGGAGGAAAAAGCAGGGGAAATGGGGTGCTTCTCTGGTTGAGGGAAGGGCAACATCATGCCACTGGATGGTTGGAATAGAAGAGACGGGGTGGAGGTGCTGGGCGAAGGGATGGAGGAGGAAGGGGTCGTGGTGATGAACATCTGCCACAAGAAGCTATAAACAAGCTCTATGGGATTGCAGCAAAGGCTCTGCCTACAGTACCCATGCAGCTGGATGGGGCAGGTGAGAGCGGATGGAGGAGGGGAGGTTGCAGCGGGGCTGGGGGGGACGGGGTTTTTGAGCAGCTGGGGATGGGTGGCCCAGGTGGGAGGGAGGTGGTGTAGAGAGCAAGTAGGGCTAGGGGCAGGAGGTGATGGGCAACGATGACACAGCTGTGTAGGTTGCCTGCATGGGCTCTATTTCACGGCATGTAGTTGGCAGGGGAAATAGGGAGGCTGAAGCAGCTTCGTATGGGATTTCCTTCGGGGTGGGGTGGAGACAGGAATTCTGAGCTTGCAAGCTGCAGGGATGCTATCGACCACCTTCGCTCACGAAAACCCTGCTCCTGGCTGCGGGGCTTGTCTGTGGGTTTAGCAGTGACCTGCGCAAGAAGGGAGCTATTGAACTCCTTCCTATGGCTGGGCGAACTCTAGACGTTTGCATTGCTCCCTACGCAGTAGCTGCTATGTGTGCTGTCATAGCAGGTTACCGCTCGAGGGTGGAGGAAATAGTATGTGTGCATTAAGCAAGCTTTGGCAACAACCTTACCAGGTGTAGATGCTGCCGTCTTTGTTAAATCTACACAGTTTTTCAGCCAAGCACTGTGTGCATATTGATACCTGCTAGCGCTGTGAGTCCAGGAAGCTACTCACCCCCAAGCGTGGAGGCACATGGCAGCGTTGAGGTAGACTTCGGGATGGGGAACATGCACATGTTACTGTGATGGGCTGTGCTGGGCCAGCCCAGGCACCCAGCACCTTCTTTGCTCCTTGGGAGATCTCAAGAAGCCTTGTCATGCTAAACTATATGTTCCTCTTTTTGCAGGCTGGGCTGGTGGCATTGAAGAACCCCAACACCCAGTCTGGCAGCAGCAAGGAAGACCCCCTCCACCTCCCCACCTTCCAGAAGCTAGCCCAGGGGCTACCTTATGCCAAGCATGTGCACAGCAAGCTCATCTGCAGTGTGACACGGGAGCTCATGAATGATGCTAACCCACCCCTAGTGCTGCCCAACGGGTATGTGTACAGCCAGAAGGCGGTGGCTGTGATAATGGGGAAGAATGATGGGAAGGTGGTGTGCCCCAAGACAGGGAGTGTGTATGGGCTGGACCAGCTTAGGAGGGCCTTCATAGTATGAAGTGGTAATATTCAGAGGTGCTTGGGAGATAGGCCCATTCACAGGCCATGCATTATGCACGCGCTCTTAGATGCATCCGCGTTGCAGTCAGCATGCCTTGCCCATAAGAGGTGGAGCTTGGTATCATGCCCAAGGGGTCTGTGACTGCGGGTTTGGTGTCATGCTTATGGTCTTACACATGCGATATTGCGATGCATGTGAATGGAGACGTATTGTGGCATGGCGTTGTGCAGAGGGAAGTTGAATACTGTGATGCTGTCAAGGGTGTTACTCGGGTAGGTGGATTTGAATCTGTCAGCTTGAGATTGGCGATGTGCATGGTGAAGGCATGCTAGGTATTTCTGTGTGCGGCTTCGCCGCTGCCAAGTCAATGCTGAAGAAAGCTAATGTAACATTAGCGTTTTTCAGGAACCTCACTGCCGCAGTCAATCATGGCCCCGTTTCGGGGAGGTCAACCCCTCCCCCTGGCAGCCTGATGCTAATCCCTTCTGCTGCCGAGTCCGACTTGGCCGCGGAAGGGATTATCATCAGGCTGCCAGGGGGAGGGGTTGACCTCCCCGGAACGGGGGCCATGATTGACTGAGGCCTCCAGTGAGGTCGAGATTGTTACCCACGATGTTGTGCATTCTATGTGTTGGTCATTCCGTACGACGTTGGTTGGCCATTTTGGAACATGGATACATTGCGGGACAAACCAAGGGCATTTCTGACCTTCAAAAGTGGTGGGCTGCTAACAGCAATATTATGAGAAGGTGGGAGCCAGGCATGTGGATGTACTCCTTTCTGTGCTCCGTACCCAGTTAAAGCAGAGGTAGATGCGGGCCATGGAGGGAGAGGGCAGGATTGTGACCATTTTTCGTGGTTTGCAGGGTTTTGCACCCTTTTGTACAGTAATGACACCAGCATGTATGCAAGTATATCTTTATGGCATTTGCAATGTTGCGGCCTACATTCATTATGCCTGCAGGGAACCTTTATACTCCAGCATGCTGGATCTGACAGCGTTGCTGCGCGTGTATCATATCATGGGTTTATTTATTTGCTTGATGACGGAGTTGTGTAATGCCGGGCAAAGGCATTTTTAGTTATGCAGCTTGCTTGCTTGGCAAAGCTGTGGCATTCGTGCTTGCTAAAGCTTGTTCACGAGCTGGAGTCTGGAGTGGTGAGCTGTGTGTGGGGAATCTGCTGCCATGATTTGGGGTGGGACTTTGGATATCGAATGCGGCGGTACGTGTGCACATGCTGTTGTCAACCGCCGGCCTCAAGAGGACAAGCAGTAGCAATGGGATGATGTTTCAGGTCTCCTCACTGGTTGTATCTGTCTTTGTGGCTCTTCACCACTCCTGTGGCAGTGTAGGTGTGCCGATGGTTTTGCCAGTATTGGCAAGATTCACGCACACAGTCGAGCAGGACTATGTAGATGTTAAGAGAGACCACTGCACAGTCCGCCTCAGACAGTGAGTAGCGGAAGGTCATGAGGGGTCTCGAACTTTTACGGGTACTTACAGATTACAAGTTGGCCCCACACCGGGGGCGCCCGTAACGCCGTGACGGAGCCAAACTAGGCTCCATGGGCATCTAACTCATCGTCATCGTAATCAGATGAAAATGTATCAACCTTGTACTCAACCAGACCTCAACTCCTGAAGCGTCTCACTTGTCAGATATGGATGCAGGTCCGGTGCCTCAAAACGCCTATAGTCCAAGCACTCTGAAACAAAGGCAGCAACCTTTCTTGGCTCCTGATCCATAAAAGCACTTATCGGCTCAATAATCAATATCAGCCCAGTTTTATGAGCTCAGCTGACCACTCAGGCTTGGAAAGAGTCCAGAGCCTTTGCTTTGCATTGCCGTTTTTTGCCCAGACTCGCCTTTGCAGGCATTGCTGGGGCCCTCTCCTCCATTTTTCTTAAGACAGAACAGAACATAACAAACAATTAAGGTGTGGCAACCGCAGAGGCTGCTAGGTCGAAACGACCAAACATAACAAACGACCAAACATAACAAACGACCAAACGACCAAACATATCCGGTGGGCCACCGGATGGATCCAAAACAATCGATTCCAGACGACCAACATAGAAAGACCATACCACGGATCCGTCTAGGTAACTTCAACCAGTTCCTCATCAGACAAATCACAAGAACAATCCGACTCCGAGTCAAACATATTTAATTACTGACCTTCCGGAAGCAAGACGTCGGGCAAGTCCACCACATTAGATCTTTGCAGCATACGGCGAAAGGGCCCTGTGAGCGATGGGCTGGGAGATGCGACCCATAGCATAGAATGCTTAGTATACCGGTATATCAGCAATCTACGCTATGAGTTCACATCTGCCAGCCCATCTCTCACAGTCCAGACTTGAATGAATTGTCATGCACAATTCTTTGTACACCGACGTAAGCATGCATATTGCCGTTATGCAACCTGGAGAACACGCCATGGCCCCATATCCCAGCAGCATGGCCCCTCTATAACCTCAGTGGTATGTAAAACGGGAAGCAGACCGATTGAGATAAGATCAACCTACCGACCATTGTCATTGGACTTCCCCCCTTATTTGCGTAGTTCTCTCTGTCTCTGCCATTGGCAGCAGTTGCGCCCCATGTTCTGAGCCAAGGTCCCAATGGCGCCCTTGCAGCTTGCTCCTTCACTTTCTGCTTTCCAAATACGCCTGCCGCTGCATGACTGATTGGTCAAACTTGATGAGGATGGTGGTGATCGGCTTCACACGCTCCTTGGAACTAGGTGGGTCCACAAAATGGGCTGAAACACTGCATCACATGCAGCAGTGGGGATCACGGCCCAATGTGAATATGGAGCTTACATACACTTGGGGATCAAGGGAGGAATGTCCAGAAGGAGGTCAACTCACGCATTCGTTGCTTAGACAAGCAGGCAGCATCACGTGGGGGTGGCAACGCATGCACATGCAAGAAATCACCAGCTACGCTTATGCTATGAACGAATTTGCACAGACAGTGCTTGCAGCAAGCGTCCCATCAGAAGAGGTCCACTGCCGTGTAAACATGCAGATCCCATGACCATGATGCAGTATTATTACATCTCATGATATGCCATAGCAGAAAGTGCCATAGGCCCCGCACCTCAAGCTGCCACAAAGAACAGCGAGGTGGAGCAGAACATGGGTTGTCTTCGGCATGCATGACCATGGTGCTGTACAAGACATTCCAAGGTTAGCCAGCTGCACTCACAGTCACGCAACTGCTCACCATGCAGTAGTCCCTAAAAGATATGCAAAGCGTCTGGCAGGTGCAGTACAGTATTCCCCAAAGGTACCATCAAACTTGGCACCACAGGCACAGAGCATGGGCCAACCACTTATAAAAGAACTGGAAAGCTCTCCCATGTCAATCTGTCCATGCATGTGCAACACATAGCGTTCATCAATGATCGGCTCTGTAACCAATAAGCCAGTGCAGCTGCTCACCTGGCTGGGAATCCTGCAGCATCCAGCAGCCCCCGCACCATGCCAGCCACGATGGACCCTGGAACAAAGGTCCCATAGCTCTTAGGTATGCTGATGTACTTCTGCACTAGGAGATCATTGTCGCTGATCATGTATTCATCATCCGCTGCGTTGGCCTGCTGCAGGTCATCTGCTGTCTTGCCGAACATGTAGGGCCAGGCCACACTGTGAATGAACTTCAGGATATCCAGGACCTCGGTTCTGCGCCTGACCTGCTTCTCCCTGTACGAGAGGAGCTCTAGTATCCGGTAGCCCACTTCAAAACCTACTTTGTCGAGCCTGCATAGCAGAGTGCAAATGGCATTAGGGTACTGCAGGTTGTGCTTTGGAGGTTTGTGTTATAATGAGCAGCATGCACGTCAGGAGGTTCAAGCTGCTTGGGCTGGGTTCATGTCAGCCAAAGAGTGGACACGCAGAGGCCCATGCTGCTGTGTGTGCATCAGATGTTGGAGAAAAAGAGCAAGCATGACAAAGCGCCGCTGCTCAGCTGTTTGAGGCCATTCAGCAACCGCATTTACCAAATAAGCAATCAGTAGCGGTACAGATGAGGCTGCAAGGTGATTTGCAGCAACAAGCATGTCCCAGTGACGCTGTTGTGGATTCTGCTTCCTGGATCAGCGTTGGCGCCATGGAAGGTCCATAGGGACCATAGGGACTCCCAGCTCCACCCACAGCTGCTTGGCTGTGTAGTAAACATGGCTTGCAATCAAATATTGAGCTCAAGACAGCCATACGCAGGCTCACCTTTCTTCTAGCTCTGTGATGCTTGCTGCCCTCTCCATAGCATAAGAGATGAGCTCGCTGAAAAGATATGCATATGCACTGAAACTAACTGTTGGGATATCTAGCTTGTTCTTACTGATCGGGCGGTCTACTATATTCAATGCATGTTTGCTTTGACGCTGTGCCGAGAGCATCATCGTGGCACGGTGTGTTCAGCAGACAGCAGGTTGCCCACTTCAGCTGCTGACTGGCCAAAGGTTGTCCAGCGCTGACATGCTGCTATGATGACACTGCGTCTGTCCCTTTATCCTTATGAAATCTTAAGTATGCAGATGCTTGAACACAAAAGCTGAGCGCAACTGCCTCAAAAATGCTCATGGGTGGATACTTGGCGACATACACCTTCGTTCACGTGCATCGACAGACGTACTAGGATAGGAACAGGCTCGCCACTGTTGGTATTCAAGGTCCACATTGTCTATGACGTCGATTGCGGTAAGGTCACCGGAGTTCTACTTGTACATCTGTGTCCAACGTTCAAGGAGCTAACCAGCTCAGCACCAGCTGACGCGCAGCCAGATGTTGGAGGTGCATCATGAGCATAGTGCCCAGCCTCGCTTTGCTCCATGACAGGCAAGGCTCAGCTTACTTCATGTAGGCTGTATTCTGCCATACCTCGGCGATCTCCCTCTGTTTCGAGAGAGTTTCGTTCACATCGGGCGTCGATCTGAACGATGTGACGCGTTGCAGGGTTCTTCCTTAGCAATAAAATGTCGACAGCAGCGGAATACAGAGAGGGCAAGCTTGTGAGTGTACTCGACGGGACAACCTGGCAACCACCACCAGTTGCGACCCAGCAACGACCTCAAGGCATTGTCAGAGTACTGCATTCAGCTTTCCTTCCAGAAGGTTACCCGGAAAGCGTCAGTAATGATTTCTCCAGTAAGGGCTGTAATGACGGACACATTCTTGCAAATTGCTCAAGGTTTTGTAGGAGATTGTGAGCCTGGGTGAAATCAATGCTTATCCACAGGTGTCATTGCTTGGCATACCGTTCAAGCAATGTCCAGCTACTTAAGAGGCATCCTTGCAAGCCATGCGGTCTTCCTGGGTTTGGGTGTGGGTAGTAAGGTGGGCGTGGTGAATGATTGCAGCACTGGTTGCTCCGTATTTGTGTATTACAGGCTGAGCACCTAAGTTAGAGACGGCAACTAAATAGCAACTTGTCATCAGAAAAACAAATTGTTAGAGGGTTTTATGTCACTGCTTGGAAAAAAGAAGGTGCTGCACATGTTGCTGTTCAGCACATGGCTGTGAAGATCAGGTTCAGGAGCTGAGCAGAGCTGGCATTTTAGTTGCAGATTCTACTTGCCAAGAAACAGTTATGAGCAGCCCATCATATGCAGGAGCCCAATAAGTGTTGCATAAGTAGTTGTGTTCAAGGTTCCATGTAAGCGGAGAAGCATGTTGCCATTGGAAATTGCATGCACAATAGCTATGTGCACTGGATGATCAGTTCAGATGTGCCAGGAGGAAGCTCTCTACCTTCCATGCCTCAGGCTCTGTCAACCTCGTACCACTTGCATGGTACCAACACAATGCGCACAGGGGTACTCCGGCATAATGTCAAGAAGCTGGCAGGTCATTTGTTTTCTCTCAACTCTTTGCTCATACCTGATTCGCAATTGTTTTTAGCTCTAAGGCTACATTGCTTGCAGGCATCTACATGGTCTGCTTGGATTCAAAAGGCAATCCACTTGGATGGCAATGGCATTACAAAAGACTTGCAGACAAAGTACCATCCTCTTCTTCCAGTGCCATGCCTTTATCTGTCCCCAAGTCATCCATCCGCAATATAAGAAAAGATACACAGGCAATGACGTAGGACTTAAGCCTTTGTGGTTTCCCTTTGCAGGCAGCCAGTGCCCTGAGTGCAGTCTTTCAGTTTTTTGTGAGGGACCTGGTGGGCATGCTAGGTGGCATTGTCTTTGCTTCCATGGCAGGAGGAAATTTTGACTCCAATGCAAAGCAGTGGCGGCTGTTTGCTGATGTGACCAACAATGTAGGTAGGTTCCTCTCAGCCTGCTAGATGGCCAGGTCGTAAGTGGTGGTTTCACTGCAGCAGCTAGCCGAGATCAGCCTACGAGTTTTTGATCCCAAATTAATGAACTATTGCTTGCACCCGGGCTTACAAGCCCTCCTTGCTTTCTTAAGTAGGAGGGAGGCTCTTACCCCCATTGGGGCAGTGGAGGTTTTGGGTGATTTTGACCTAGCTGCTGGACCTCATGTTTAGGCATATATTGTCATACATGTCGAAGTTTACCCATATTCTGTGCCACCTCGCTATTTTTTGTGGCAGCTTGAGGTGCGGGGCCTATGGCACTTATTGCTATGGCATATCATGAAATGTGCTAATAATTAATGTGGATTGCAATGTCCTTACGGCTGGCCTCTAATAGGTGAATTGTAGGTGGCATGTTGCAGCTCAGCTACTGCCATCACTTGGCACTTGCCTACATATGTGCTCTGCTTAAATATGTGCTCTCTTTAATCTCCGCTCTCGCGTCTTAGCTCTCAGTATCTTTCAAAGCACGCAATCAAACTGGTTGGAGTCATGTCGCAGGTGCTGCACAATCCGAGGGCTGTGCAGTGATGTATCTCACATATGTGCTCTGTCCACCCTTGTTCGGAGCATGTCCTGCTTAGAGCTATACACTGTTTCTGCAAGCTCAACTAACGCTGCGATGCAAGTCTAAACTCCAGGTTCAGGTGGACTGCCCTGTAAGTAGCACATATGCAAGTATGGCAATAGGGCCACTGCTCACTCATCAAAGGGGTTCCAAGAGTGACGATGAGCATCTATGAACGCAAATTGTGCATGCTCTTCTCACATGCCATGCTGCGCTTGGAATTGACCACGATGTATGAGTGCCAAGGTCCTTTAAACACCCCTGGGCACACAGCAATTGCTGGCAGCCAATCGTCAGATAAACTCTTGCACTGTCCCTATAATGGCCTGGAGCAAGCTTTCATGGAGTTTTTTCACCAATGCAAGTAGCTAGAAATTCAGCAACAAGATGACAAGATGCCGAAATTGTATGTGCCGAATAACAGCTTCATCAGTTGTCACGTCCTCATCCCTCAAAGGAAGATGTTTGCATGCTGCAGATGTCGCACGTCTGCTCATAACTACGCCTCAGGCCATCCTCTGTACAGTCTGCTATTGTTTACATGCTCCGGGTTGCTGCAGGCATGGCTCTGGAGCTGGCCATCCCCCTCTTCCCTGGGGCTTTCCTGCTGCTGGCCTCCCTTGGTAGCATTGCGAGGGCAGTGGTGGGTATGGCGTCAGGAGCAACACATGCAGCCCTCACACAGCACTTCGCGCGAGCCAACAATGCAGCAGATGTGTCAGCAAAGGCAGATGCACGGGAAAGAGCTTGCAACATCATAGGCTCACTAGTGGGCATGGGATTCACTCATTTGTTAGCAGGTAAGGGAGTCTCAGTGCATTGCATCTGTGGCTGCAGAGCTTGATTATCCTCACACACGCGGTGGCTATCCATGTCAATGATGGGCTTTTGCTGGTGTGCCAATCTGTCAACATTTGTGCAGGCATTGAGCATACTGTAGCTTTGGCTGTGCTTCTGTGCAGGCACTGCATTGTAGCTTACAGCTGAGCTGACCTCTGCCTGTGCTCATTTGGATCCTATAAGCTATAGGCTATGTAGTGATGATATGACTTTTGTTGGACAAATGCGCTAACACAAGTTACATGACTTTCTGAGGGTTGGGCCCCGCACTAGCAGAGCTTTGCAAGGAAAAAAGGGTGAAGCCAAGTAGAAACATACTCGAGGTTGCATGCTAATTTAGTCTCTTCTCTTGAGGCTGGCCTGGTTAAAAGCCCCTTATGGCCCCCTCCCTCCATCATTTTCTCCCAGGCCAAACTGGTTGGCAATCCAATATGGCTCTACAACGGTGCTTTCTTTGCGTTTGTTAAATTTGGCAGCTGAGTTAGTGTGTTTCATTGTGATGTACCCTCACTCCATGTAGAGCACACAGGAGCTGCCTGGATGGTGTTCCTGGTGCTGACCTGGGTGCATGTGTGGGCCAACATGCGAGCTCTGAGGTGCCTGGTGCTGGTGTCTCTGAACGAACCCAGACTGCAGCTGCTGCTGCAACACTACCTCACAAAGGTCAGCATGTCAACCTTATTCAATATGCGGTTGTGGGGGATCCATGGCGCTTGCCACAGTGGTCTGAGCCAGGGGAGTACTGAAGGGACAAAATGTGCAGGGACAGGTGGCGTGCTTTGCAAGCTTTCAACTCATCCAAATGAGTCTAGCTGGCTGGTTGAGTCATTACAGCCAGCAACTGACTTTTAAAGGACAGCTATAACAGGGGTTGTTTAGCTTGTGTGTGAGTTCATTTGACGCAGCCAGGGTGCTAGCCCTCATCTCATAGTAGCCGCCAGGAGCTGGATTTTACTGCCATGTGTCCATGTATGTAGTTTCTTGTGAGGCAGCGTTTTGTATACTGTGCATGTTTCTCCCCTCTCTGGACACGCATTCCTTCTTTACGCCTGATCCCATGCATAGCTGTACCAACATCGGAAGCTTAGGGAGTCGGATACATATGGTACAACCTGCTTCAAGTTGCAAACTTAGGGCACATAGACCTGAGTGGCGCCGCCCTCACGTAATGACATTCTTGCTAGAAATTGTCCTACACTGCACAATTTGTGCTTGCTGTTACTGTTGACTGTCAACTGCAGGAGAAGGTGTTAACACCAGGGGCCATGTCAGCAGAAGAGAGCTTGCTCATCCCACCAGTGCGCCTCGTATGTCAGCTAGTTACAACACGCCCTGCACCTTACAAAGTGCACTTTGGCGCCTCTCTATCACAAGTGCTTAGGGACTTCCAGAAAAGCTTGGATGTAAATACCACCAGAAACAGGACCAGCAGCAGCAGTAAAAGCAAGGGCAAGGCCAAGGGCAAGAGCAGCGGCAGCAAGAGCAGCAAGGGGCCTGGCTGGCTCAGATTGGAGGATGTACCCCAGGGAGTGCAGAAAGGAGGAGCTAAGGGGAGCCCTGTACAAGCTTTGCTGGCAATGCAGTTCAACAGCCAGGAGAAGTTCATCATATGGGTGGACCCTAACATCAGGAGGGTGAGTGGCTCATGCAGCACAATCTGAAAGCTGTGTGTATGTGTAGTGTTGTATCTCATACATAGGAGCGTATGTATATCGCTATCTCTCTCAATCTCGCTCTCATTCACCTCATTCACACCCCATTAGAAAACTGGTTGGAGTCATGCTCGGGTGCTGCACGGCCCGGCCAGGCTGTGCAGTCATCTTAACATACATAGGAGAATCAGTATTTTGTCCATCACTCCACCTTGCTATATCTGTGACAGGTTGAGGTGCGGGGCTGATGGACTTTGCTCTGGAAGTTCATGAAGTGATGTACGGGAGGGTGAGCGCCCTTGAGCTGTCTAGGGTCATTGAGGGATTGATTTACCCATGGCTTCCTGTTTTGCTCAGTTCCTAGTGGCCTTTTGCTAAGCCCATTCCCTGTTGTAATACCGGTACTTCACTTGCTGCAATACCCAAGTGACTATTGTGCCTCAACCCATGTTCAGTATACTTCTGTGCTGAGGGCAGTCCACCTACTAGTCCTTGTCCTAGTTCTTGTGGTTTTGATTAAAGCGGCGACGCTGCCTCTATTTTAGTCTAACAGCTAGTGCCTGTTCTGACCCTGCTTTTTGCCCTGCATATCCTGCATGCCCATTTCTGGTCTCTTGACCATGTCAACTGAGAGTCCCGGACTCGTCTGAGGGTTGTGTTGGTTGCTGTTGTCCCTAGGTGGTGAAGGTGGTATTGCACAAGCATGCGTCCCCGGAGGAGCAGTTGAGGGCGTACCTGTTGGCACATCTTACGTGCCAGCACTTGCAGCAGGTGGGGAACAGCCACATTGGGAGGTTTGATAAGCAGCCCACATTAGGAGGTCTGATAAGCAGCCCAGACTGAGAGGTGTAATAAAGATCCCACAATGGGGGGTTTAGTAAGCAGCCCTCATGGGCAGGGGATGGGTTGATAAATAGGAAGAGGGTTTGACACTGCAGTGTTGGGGCAAGTAAAGCAGCAGATACCCGCAGCATGGCAGAACGTCTCCCATCTGGGGATTGGAAAAGGTAAAGATGAATAGCTCCGCTGGTAACCATTTTACATATGCACAAAACCTCAAATTGTGCTTTAGGATCCACCTTAGACCTGGGGTAAAGTACCACGTGTTCACCCTGCCGTTCCTTTTGCATGTGGAAGCACTGCGTTAGTGGTCACCAGGTTGGTAGAAACTATGCAGAGCTGCCTGGAATACAGGTGCGGCTCCCATTGTAAACAATTCTGCCCCACAGTCCGCCACGTGCTGATCTCGCATTCTCGTCTGTGCTGTTGTACGGATGTGCATTGATTGGTTTTTTTTTGTTTCTTCTTGATGCAGGTCCAGGAGGCCGAGGTCTGTGAGAGCTTTATGGAGCTGAACAACCAGTGTGGAGCACAACTGAAAGCCACATATGGTCCCTTCATGGAGGCGCTGGCAATGAATGGGTGGGACGTTGGCAAGTTGTACCTCCCCAGGCCGACATGGACAGCAGAGTGGTGATAAGCAAACAAACAAACAAAAATTAAGGTGTGGCTGCACCAAGCAGCCAGCTGGAGGAGGAAGGGTCATGTGCCGGGGAAAGGAATGGAGATTTATGTTAGTGGAAGAGGTTGTGCTTGTGTAAAGATGCCGTTAGTAAGTGTAAGCGTTCTCACGGTGCGAGTGAGGAGCACTCCTCAGTATTGTCACCCCTTTTACAGGGCCTTCGCACTTCCTACTTGCTACGGTCCACTCAGTGAGGGGTGGCATTTGGCATTCTAGGGATGGGCAGCTGCTCCCTCCCGAGAGATTGGGATGGCTTCTAGACGGTAATGGTTTTACATATGGGGGCGTTCCAGATGCGGGCTGTGCAGGAATGTATCATGGGGACGTTCCGAAAGGAATGCGAATGCCGAAATGTGATTGAGCTAGGAGGGTACAAGCAGTGCAGGAACATGTCATGGGGAAGTTAAAAGGGATGCAAGTGCCGGCGTGTGACCGAGCTTGGAACTGAATGGCAAAACGAGTTTGGGTATCACAACAGAGGACTGCACGGGTGGCCCACAGCCATGCTCAGGGCTGCAATCCTTCCGCCGTTCATGGCGGCCAGTCTTCGCTGCTCAGTTTCCTGCCTCACGCGGTACCCAGCTCATCATGCTCAGAGACACCTCCCATCAGTGCAGAGTCACCGTGCACCACGAACTCGGAGAGGACAGCCCCTCTACACATGGACATGGACCGTGCAAGTCATGCTGCAATCCACACAACCTTGTCCCCACTCGGGTTACCGTGGGACGCCACCCCCACCGACAAGTAGCAGGCTTATGTTAAAGCTATTGTACCTGGTGATTTAGAACTGAGCTGATGAGGCCCGCCACGTCAGCAGTGCATGGCAAGGAACGGCGGCTAAGGGCATAGCGGTTCAGGGTGAGAAGGCACTCGGCGGGATGAGTTCCAGCCGAGCGAGTGTTCTCCGCTGCAGGGGCCCTACAGGACAAGCGGAGCAGGTCCATGACCATGCTCACAAGGGGAGGCAAACATACATCAACGTTACCGACTGTAAAGTAGAACAAACGGCGAGCCGAAGTCTGCTTACTATTCCCCTTGCGATAGGCTTGCTTGAACAGTAGCAGTAACAGTAACACAGAGGCTGAGTCCCTGAAACCACACAACATGAGTAAACGTAGAGCGAGCGAAGATGCCTTTCCACCAAGCAAGGTGTGCGGTCCTGACATGATGCAGTGGCGGAGGATGTTATTGATCTCGGCTGGAGAAGTTCAGGAAAAGCCCGCACCAAGACAGCAAGCGGCTAATAAATATTTCTGTTATTGTCCATCATTCTTCAGAGGACGGACTCGCGCCAAGATGGAGCAGTAGACAGGCCCACTCAGTGTGTAGGCCACGTGCGGGCTCTGAATGTCCAGTTTGCAAGGTACGCAAGGGACGCAAGTGGCTCTTACCCAGAATTACCTCACGTTTTTGGTTAATGGTAATTCCGGCGCATTTGCAGTTGGATAGCCCAGCAAGCAGCAGGGCCTGAATTGGACTTCCCTTGGACGGACGGCGTCAAGGACTACACCAGATACATGGAGCAAATACAGGAGGAGTACTCTGATGTCTTCCGCAGTGGTAAGCCAGCTTGCTAGGCCTGGTGCTTACAGCATGCTCCTGTCTGTCTTGGACCCACGCATCTTCCCCCCTACCGCAGGTCCAAACAGCAACACAGCTCAGCCTCATGCCCCTCCATCCAGTGGACAAGTGACCTTTGGAAACCCTCTGTCCTCCAGCATCCAGGCTGGCAATGGCACCCTAGCAGCAGCAGCAGGTGGCCTGACACCTCCCAACCTTACCTTGCATGCAGGCAGCACCCCAGCTCCCCCACTTGGCTTTGAGATTACCCCCGCGCCTGCCCAGGGTATGCACGATACTCCACAAGCAGGGCTATTATTGAGCCCTGCTTCCACACCTGCCGTCACGCTCAACTTTGGTAACACCAATTCAGGAGCTTCCCCCAGCTCCGCACTACAGTTCACCACAAGAAGCAGCACACCAGGTACAGACAACAAAGCAGCAGCAGCAGGCAGGGCCCCAGCAGAAGCAGCATCAGCATCAGCCGCAGCCCCCTTTGGCAACAGCTTCTCTCCTGTCATGGGTTTTCTAAGCAGCAATCCCAGCACAGGGAACGCCTCAACAGGTGCTGCTGGTGCTTCCAACAGCAGCAGCCCAGCATTCAGCTTTGGCACCACACCAGCAGCAGCAGCAGGCAGCAAGGAAGCCAGCCCCAATCCCTCATTCACCTTTGGGGCAGTCACTACTGGCAGCAGCAGTCAGGCAGCAACAGGAGGCAGTGGGGCAGCCAATGGCAATGCTGCTCCAGCAACCTCACCTCTTGCATTCTCTTTTGGTGTCCCAGGAGCAGCAGCAGGAACAGGTGGCAGCAATGGAGCAGCAGGTGCTTCTGGCAGTCCAGGCGGCTTCTTTGGCATGGGGAATGGTGCTGCTGGTGGGCCAGCGGGAGGGCCTATCTCATTTGGCGTGCCAGCAGCAGCAGCAGCAGGTGGTGGTGGTCTGGGTGCAGGGTTTTCGCTAGCCCAGGCTCCTGCGGCAGCTGCTCCAGCTTTCCAGCTGGGAGGAGGTAAGGCGACCTGGGAGAGAGGGTTCAGTTTAAATATGAGTACTCATGCTTGGAGTGTGTGGACAAGCTGGATGTCGAGGAAGGAATGTTTATATATGACATGTATCACTGTGCTGTGCCATGTGCTTACTGTCAAAGAGCACAGCTTTGTTTCCGGATCCACTCAGGTGCACTGAAACAATGTATACACCTCACAAACATGTTGCATATCAGGCATATGTTAGCTGAGTGCAGCTAATCCAGCATGCCAGGCCGTTTTTGTATGGTGAGAAAAGCTGTGGTGGCAATCTCCAAGTAGTTGATTGCTCTTGTCAATGTAAGACAAGCAGGGGCCTTACCTTGGGCGGCATCATCATTATGTGGGTGCATGGAAAGATCAAAGCGGCCTGGTGTAAGGAGGAACAATGGCAAACATGCATGCAGTAGTTTTATAAGGCAAGTTTAAGATGACTGTTGTGCTTCTGTTTGTCTTGTAGGGGGGGACCAGGCAGGGGCAGCAGCTGCAGAGGATGCGGATGATGATGGGGTGAAGAAGTACGAGTCTGAGGTTCAGGTGAGGGCTTGCAGGAGTACCTGCTTGTGCTGTGCTAGCATGGGCAGGTTATCTGCAGCATGCTGCTTGAAGAACTGCCACATTCTATGATCTTAGGTAGTAACTACAGATTCTGTACCCAACAGTATGAGGACATATCCATGATAGTTCAGGATCAGAAAGAGCTACACAGCCAGCTGAGATCATCCAGGGCATGTTGATGTGACAGTTGTGATGGACAATGGTGCTGCCTGCTGCTGTTGGTGCTGCAGCTGGAGCGACTGTGGATGGTTTGTTTGTCTGTTGGTGGTAAGGCCATCTGTCTGCAGGCATTCAATGTTGTGATGTCCATAATGTTTGCTCATGCAAAGCATGTCCGCTTAAGAGTGTCATGGGACACGCTGTGCTTCTGATGCTCATTTTGAGAAGGTGTCCATGCTTGGCTTACTTGTGCAAGTGCATGTTCGTGGATCCACCGGTCACACAGAGTCAACTGCTCACACGTACATGGTTTAACCTCTGGCATGTTCCGTGCTGTGTTGCAGCTGGATCCCACCTACGAGTACCTCTGGGATGGCAAGGCCAGGCTCTTTGTTAGCAAGAAGGAGGTGGATGAAGAGGGCAAGGCCAAGGTGGTCATGGATAGCCGTGGCGTTGGGAGACTCACCGTGCGCAAGCACAAGGACACAAACAAAAACTACGTCATCTTCACGACTGAGAATGTGAGTACGGGAGGTACCATCTGGGCACATGTGTTGGATGTGCTGCAGGATGGGAGGGTGGGGCATGCTACAGTTGCAGGGGGGGTGTAAGATCATATTGGTCCACTTTGATGTGGCCATTTGTTAATCTGGTAATCTAGTAGTTCATTGTCATAAGTCCAGTAAGCTCTCTATGTTGGTGTCCCCTTGGGCCATGCATGGGGACTTGCAATGCTTGCTGACTTGTTTTCCCCCTTTGTTGTTGATGGACCACAGCACGTGGAAAGGGTTGTATGGCTGGCCAAAGGGGACTTGGGTGCAGCGGAGTGTCGCTGCGCATTTGAGTGGTGCTGCAGATTGAGGTGTTTTTTCCCTACCATGTGGGCTGCTGCGAGCATGAGTTGGAGTGAGTATGAGATTGAGCGTCTGTTTATCCTAGGTTCTCTGTTGCTTGCTGATGCTGTTCGCCTGACATATGTTTTGCTTCATCTTTGCCACAGGGCAAGCAGCTGTCGGCTAGTCCCATCCACAGGAACATGAAATGGTCCCTGCAGACACAGGAGGGCAAGAAAGGCTTTTCGTACTCTGTGCCCATGTCTCTGCTGGTTGCACAGCTGGAGGTGCCAGGTGCTGCAGCAGCACAGTCGGAAGCGGCTCCCAAGCCCAAGGTGAGATGCGGGGCTAGAGCTGCTAATTCAGCGTGGCAGATGGGATGCTATTCTTACTAGGGGATGGTTAGAGTCTTAAGCTGTGAACTGCACACAGGGGACATTTTGATAGAAGACGTAGGGCAGACTGAGAGTGGCCGTTCACATGGCATTGAGATTGTAAATGGAGGAGGGGAAGGGGGTTAGAACGGTTGTGGGGTCGGACGCCAGGTGATGCCAGTATTGTCCCAGGCCTGGACACTGGTTGGTTCATGCCAGTGCTTCATGCATGATGATATTGCTTGTGATGCATATTCTGTGATGGGACAAATGGGGTCTTTGTGCGCTAGTGTGAAACCGTAAATAGAAAGCTGCTAGACTTAGCTGTAAAGAAGCTCTGCGACTAGTTTAGTGTTGCCACTGTCCTTAGATTGGTCGTGCAGCGACAAAATTGCAGTCAATGCTAGGGACTGGCCACTTGCAACATGCCAACAAATGGTGGGGTGCTCTAGATAGCAGCAAAATGGGGTATTAACACCACAAGGGACAATCCCAGGGCTTGTGTCTGAGTGGGTGTTTATTCAAGTTTGGGTTGTAGAGGGCGCCCTGTTATCCGCCCTCTCCCTCGAGCGTCATCTGTCAGATCTCCTTGGTTTGGGAGAAAATGGGGTCATTATGCACCCAGCTTTATGTATTGCCCTCAAATGATACAACTCACATTCCTGTAATCTGACTGTGAACTTTGCGTGTGTCCACGGTGCTGACCATGTGCTTGTCTTGTTGCACAGTGGACCGCTTGCATGCTGAGGTTTGGCGGCAAGGAGAGGGCAGAGTCATTCATTGAGAAGATGGACAAAGTGAGGGCGGAGTTGAAGGAGTAAGGAGAGGGAGGGTAGCAGGCAAGAGGGCAGGAGTCTGTGCAGCCAGTAGTTGGACAAGGAGGTTGGCACGGTCGTCGTTTGCATCACATCTACAATGTGGAAAAGGGCTCTTCAGTAAGACAAGTGAAAGAAGGCTAGGTCTTGACAGCACTGCTGGGTTGCAAGGCTAGAGAGCCTGCAAGTCATAGCTGCATGCATGCTTTGTGGTTTTCTGCTTTGGCCAATGAGCTAAACCAAGAAACCCACAAAGTCGATGCAGCTAATGCTGTAGTAATGCGATGAAGGATTGATAGAGTGGCAATGGGTAAGTGCATGGCCTACCTCTACTGCGTGGGGATCGATGGTCTATCATCACCTAAGGCTTGTAAGAACCAATTACCAATTACCAAATGGCCCCGTCAAAGCGGGGCGCCGGTGGGGGCAGCGCCACCCACAAGGAGCCAACTTAGGCTCCAACGGCATACTCAAGTTCCTGTCCAAACCTCACACAACAGCTGCCACCAGCCCACCATAAATCCCTTGCTAGCCAATGTATGTCAGGCCAGCCCATTTCGACTTGCCATGTGCTGACCAGTTGACCCAGTCAACAGCAAGCCAAGCAGTTTAATGCCTTGCTCAGGGCGGTGGTGCACTAGGGCGGCTTGTAAGAAGGTGGTGCACTAGTATGTATGTGGCGGAGCGGTGCCCCTGCCTTGGCCGCCTTGGCTGGTTAGCTGCTGCTGGTTGGGGAGCCTGTGGTTCCCCCTGCTGCAGCTGGCATCACAATTTTTGACTGCTTGGATGTCTCAAGCAAGTAAACTACGGATTTGCGGCTTGTATTTGTCTCTGCTTGGATCAGTGGGTCATCATCAGTAGCTGCCTGCTTAGTGATGGGGCTAATAGGTAATCTGGTTAGACCAGAACCCTTACGTACTCAAGTTGGGTGCAGCAATATCAACAAACGGCTTTCATCCCGGAGTATCATCTGTTATAACAGGCATCATCCTTGTATGTATACATCCATTCGCTGGGCATGCACGCGGCACGCACAACCGCACCCCTATAGTCCCATCATCAGCAAGCCCACGAACAAAAAACTAATTACAACACCAGGTCATATGTTCAGAGCGGGGTACGTGCCCCTGCTGAAGCTCAAACTCACCATCACTAGATTTGCACTGATGACACGAACCCAGACCACTTAACGCCCAACCTGCAAGACCAGCGCCACCTGCACATGTCTCCCATGTTCTTTGCATTACTTCTTCACACTCATACAGCACTTCCCCTGCTTGTCACCTGCATATGGCTCCTTTCATGTGCAAGGTTGTGCTGTTCGTAAGACTTCCCCACCGATTTACACGAACCTCCCTACATACTTGATGCAGAGCGAGCATCAATCCCTGCTGAGCATGCCGTGCTGCTACAACCTCCCCAGCAGCTCCCTCATGTAGCGGTCAAACTCCCACCTCATCACTGCCAAATCCCCTGCTGGCAGTGACTGCCCCCGCGGCGAAGATCTGCTGTCCTCCTCTGCATGCTGCTGCTGTGCCTTCCCTGCCCTTGCCGTCCATCTCCCTTTGCCAGGCAGGTGACTGCTGTGCCTCTGACCAAGCAAGTCAAAGAGGTGGCCAGCTGCTTTGGGGGTCCTAGGGGTCTTAGGGGTGCGGGGCTGGCTTGACTGAGCTGCAGAACCACCAGCAAATGCTGTTGCCCCCCCAGCTCCAGTGCCCGCAAAGGGGGAGGGGTTAACTGCATTAGGAGCTGGGATGAGCAGCCCTGCCTGTTCACAGGCTTCAACATAAGCTTGAGCACAATCCGGCAAGCCGGCATCCTGTAGCATCTGGAAAGCACCAAACGGCAGAAGGGTCAGAGGTGTGGCTGTACTACAGCTGCAACCTATAGAGTACATGATGGAACAGGCTTATAGGGCTGTATGCTTTTGGTTATATGTACATTGATGGATCACATCAGAGGACAGCACCCATGACATACTCCAACCAGTACATAAGTTTGCAGGATCTCAATGGCTAAAAGTAGAAAAGCAAACACTTACAACAGAGCTGTGCTCATTCACTCATTATATCAAAGGACGTTGCCACCATAATGTGATGTGCCAGATAACCAGCCCTATCTGCGCCAAGCAGTCTGCGCCGCCAAGTAAGGGCTAAGCCAGTCCACATGCACAGCTTCCGTATTTTCCCATTAGCACTTAAGCCTTGCTTCAAAGCCCTGTTCCTGCGTCTATGCCGGACTACTGTCAACATAAACTTTCCCCATTCAAACGACATCGCAAGGCCGCTTAAGAACCGTCTTCTGCATAACCCAAGGGCCCCTATACCCTGCGGTCGTCCTCGAAGCTTCCCCATTTCGGTATCCTTGCCTCTTCACTGACCCTCTTCCCTGTTCTCCTGCCCCCTACATGCTAAGCCCGCCCAACCACCTCAGCACCACTGACTCCAATCCCTCTCTGACCACCCGTATCGCTCCCTCCCCTCCTCCCACCTAATCACATCTCCCCCCTCCTTCCCTTGTCCATGATACCCGCGACCCCGCCTCTCTCACCTGAGTTGCTGCCCGTAAGCAACCAGCCGAAGTCATCAACCCCACCGCCCGCCAGACTGTGCAGTCCTGCTCCTCCATCAACAACGCCCATCTGCTCAACACTGCCGCGCGCTCAGTCCCTTTCAACTTAGCTGCCGCCAGCACTGCTGCACAGCGCCACATCCCTGCATCCCCCAACATCGCAGCTGCCTCTCCAAACAGTCCTGCCGCACAGTTTAGCGGGATAGCCAACATGGTGTCCCCAAGCCCCACAGCGTGAGCGGATATAACCTTCGCTGCTTGCAGCTGCAGCGACGCTGCAGCAGCAGTGGCGGTGGCTGCAGCTGATGGCATGGGTGCACCAAGCCGCGAGAAGCTCCTGGACCTCCGGGGTGGTTCCCGCATGGCTGCACCCGGCGCCCCTCCTGCTGCACTGGCAGCTAGGTTCATCTGCTGCTCCCGCTGCTGGATCTTAAGGGCCTGTAACGATGCCGTTGCTGCCAGCGACATCATCATGGCAATGTTGCGGTACCACCGCATGTTACTATCAGGCTCCGTCGCTAGTAGCAGTGCGACTGCTGTGGAGTAATCCCCTAACACAACATACTCCAGCAGCCGCATGTGCGTCACAGATTCCTCTGACATGCCGCAAGTGATTGTGCTGCTGCTGTTCATGCCCATACTGCCGTACAGCATCGTACCAGCAGCTCCACCGGCCCCAGCAGCTGCAGCAGCATTTCCTGTAGCACCAGGACCAGCTGCACTGCCAGGTAAAACAGCCATGCTGCTGGCAGTGTTAGCCATTGCTGCTGCTGTAGATGTGCCCATGGGGGCTAGGAGGCCAAGGGGAGGGGTGATAGCTGGGAGTGGGGGCGGGGTTCGTGGCATCATATCACGCCATAGGGCTCGCTCCTGGGCCTCTGAAAGCACAAGAGAGGGGTCCCAAAGCGAGATAGCACGACCTGCACAGGCAGACATACATAAGGGTCAGGATCCTAGTTCTTATGGCAGTTGACTCTAATTAGCATGAATGTCACAAGTGCCTGCACCTGCTGCATTTGACTGCCAGAGCTCGCACGCTAGATCGACACCAGATTCTGTACCCACAGTGTCAGCTTTGATCTGTCCCACAACCCAGCAGCCCTTATAGTCCTGCATCACAGCAGATATAGTGCCCACAGTTGCAAACATGCATCCATGCCCACCTGTTGCCACCTGGCGAATTCCACTCGTGTTCTGAGCAGCCAGACCTCCAACGCTGGTGGTAGGCATGACCCGCACATGTCCCGGCAACAGCCCCCTCCACACCACACTCTGCCGCCGCGTTCTGCTGCCAATCCGCAGCGGTGCCTGCGGCCCCATCCCTTCAGCTGCCTTCTCCAATGCCTGCTCCACCAGTCTATCATAAGCATCAGCATCCACCCCCAAATCCACCCCGTACTCATCGTCAAACTCCTCGTCCTCATTTTGTCCTGTCCACAGCTCACTCCCCTCAGCCAAGAAGGGGCTAAGGCTCGAGCTGATGCTAGCCTCCTCTAGATTCTCCCTCACACCCGGCAAATCCCCTCCCAAAAAGTCCGAGCGCAGTGATAGTGCTGAGCCCTGTCCACTAAATCTGCTGCCAAAACCACCGGTGGCACTGCTTGCAGTGGCACTATTCCCCGCCACACTAAGCCCTGAAGGCCTAGGCCCTAGTCCTGAGCCGCCTCGGAGCCCTGATGTACGCTTCTCTGCTGTTGTTGCTGCTGCTATGGCTTCCTGCATGGCCTTGACGCCTGCTAACGTGACAGGGAGGTGGGCCCAGAAGCGCGCCTCCTGATGATCTCCTGCTACAGTTGCTGCTACAGCCATGCGCTCTGCTACTAGACCAGACTTCAGAGCCTGCATCAGCAAGGTACAAACGGCTCAGTGCAACACGACTCCCTTGTTGTTCAGACTTGCTTCCAGCAACAGCTGTACGGAAGGTAACAAGAGATCGTCATGCTCAGGACAGGCATGCTGAATGCAGTGGATGGGTGCAGCTCCTGGCAGACATATTCCGTGCTATCAGTCCAGGCTTAACGTCTTCAGCAATCCCAAATTAACATTGAAGTATCATCTGCACCACGTGATGAAGTCCATGTCAGCTCATATGTTGTGGGCACATAATTCAAGCTCAAGTGTTCAAGCAGCAAGGTGGCACATGCCTTTTCAAGCCCAACCTAGCACATGTCACGACAACGAGATCATCGAACATGTACTCAGCGGTTATTGCTGCCACGTTGAGCATCCATTCCGAAGAGCTGCTAGTAGCCTTATCATTCATGCGGCCCCACACTTACCTTAGCATACGCCACCCTCTCATGGGGCAGTAGCAGCTGTCCATTACCCCTCAACCGCCCCACGTGCCGCAGCACCGACACAATATCCTCCATAGACACCTCAGCCCCTTCCCCGTTTGGAAGCCACCCTTCCAAGCTGGTCAAACTTGTATAACTGCCGCTGGCCTTGGAGCCCACAGACCCCCCTCGCTGCAATGCATACTCCTGTCGCAGCTGCTCCAGCTGCACATGTGACCGGGTTGACACCTCGCTCCGCACCCCCAGCCGTTCCCGCAGCTCCTCCTTCTGCTCCTTAGGCTGCCTAGCACCCAGGCTGAAGCTCCTTCCCAGGGAGGTCGAGGGCTTTGTCAGTCGTGCGTTGTCTGGCATCTGGTCTTCCGCCTCCCCCAACATCCATTCCTCTCCATCCTCCCCTGGGTCCGCACCGCCTGCTGCTGGTGGCAGCACAGTCCCCTGCTCAACCTCTGACTCCGATGAGTCCCGCCCCACATGACGCTGCCCTACTGCTCCAGAAGGTGCCCGCGGTATCAATCTAGTATTGGGTATCAAGTCATAGAGCTCGCTGCAGATATGCTCGTCATGATCCCCTGCAGGACAATCACCACGTAAGAAATAAGGTAGTGATAAGGTGATTATAAGCTCGGTTTCCTTGGATATGATTGACGGAGGCACATGCACCATGAATAGGAGTAGTTCCCATCAGCCGAGTGCACTAGACTGATGCAGGGTTTTAACTTGGGCTTCAACATAGGTGCGTGTAGCAAATGAGTGTGGCGACAAGTTGGTTATGCAGGGGCATGCGTTGCAAGGAAACCGCCAAGCTAGGGAGACATGCTATACCATTACCTAACAGAGACTGATGAACACCTAAAAGCAAGATCGCTGTGGGGTGCTAAGTTGCAGCTAAAGCTGTTCACCTGGAGGAGTACTGATGTACAGCAGGCTCTGTATCGAGATGCCCAGCTGCAGCAGTAGCCGTAGCAGCAGCACCCAAGGGCGCCGCAGCAGCAAACAGGACCCCACTGGTGATGGGGGAGCCATAACAGCTCGTAAGAGCAGTTGCTGCTGACTCTGAAGACCTGCATTTTCACCACCACCACTGCTGCTGCTGCTGCTGCCAAGATCACCGCTGCAGCTGCCATCTGCTGCTGCTGCTGCTGGGTCTCTGTTTTCTAAGTCTTCAGTCTGCCGCTGCTGTCCAGATGTGCAAGAGCCAACAATGTCAGCAGTGCTGCTAAAGACAGGGGTTGAGTCGGCATTAGGAGTGCTTGTAGTACCCTTTGCAGACACCGCCACTGCTGTTGCCCCTACTGCTGCTGCTGCTGCTGCTGAAGACAATCCTGACAAGCCCAGGCTGCTGCCCTTAGGCAACAGTAGCAACGCCCAACAAGGCTCCTGCAGCCGCTCTCTAAGGTCTCTTGCACGCTCCCTGCGGGAAGGCACCTTTGACATGACTAGCCCCACGGGGGGTGCAAGAGGTCCTGGGGGTGGCCCTGTACCACTCATCCGGCGCATCTTATTGGTAAAGGAGCCGGTGAAGGAACCAGCAGCAGGTGGTGCTGGTATGCTGGTGCTGCCGCCACTGTTTGCTGCAAAGGGAGAAGGGGTCTGGGCGCGGCTGCTTGCGCGCTGGGAAGCTTCTGAGGTGTTGGCCGTAGGTGGGGTAGGGTGGATTTCCATCAGGCAAAGGGCCCCATCCTCTGTTACCACACCCAGAAAGCTGCCCTTGCCTATGGACCTGTGGCAGGAAAGAGCACAGGGGAGTTAGCAGAAGCAGCAGAGGGAGCAGAAAGAACCAGAGGGGTGCGGGCGAATGAACAGGGCAAAACCAGCCATGTGGGAAATCAGCTAGAAACACCAGAGACACCCGTGGTCCTTATAGTCGCAACAGGCATTCATGCATAAACATGCCAAGGTCATACTGCACAGAGACATTGGATCTGCTTTTCGCAGATAGAATTTTCTCGTCTGTCTCAGCGATTGCGAAGATTCAGCAGTAGAAAGAACAGAGTAACAAAGCTTTCTCAATCATTACTGTTTCAACGCAATTCTTGGACGAGGGACCAATTCTTTGGGAAGAGTCATAAGTACTGCATACATCTACCGTGATGCAGTAATGAACATTAGAGACATGCTGCATTATCCCAGACACCATTCAGCAGACATGTACAACCCAGAGCATCCCTCTGACCACAGTCTAGCACACCGTTTTACCTGGGTACTGGCAGCCATCCGATGTCCGTCACTTTGCCTGCTTTCCCACATGCCTCTGGCGTGGCCTGGCTCGCCCTGAGCTTGCCCAAAGCGTCAAGCTCATACACGCCAAAGCTACCACCCACAAACAGCACTGCCAGTCGCACCATTATGGTGTTTGATGCAAGAGGGCTGACGCTGCTGTCATCACCTGGGGCGGCACCTGCTGCTGCTGCTGAAGCTGGAGTGGGTGTGGGGTGCACTGCGCGGATGCGTTCAACAGGCCCTTGACCTATAGAAGGAGCAGCGACATAGAAGGTGCATGAGACCAATGCATCCGTCTGAGCAACCATATGTTTGACAGTCCCCCCGGCATGCAGAGAAAGCACTCTGCTCATGAATTCTGGGTACTGGTGCTCAGCATCCAAAGCCCACCTGCTGAAGCTCACTTAGCAGCATGGCTTTCTAAAGGCCAGCCCCAATCATCCCTCATGCACACCTACCCACCAAGGGCCTCATGCACACCTACCCACCAAGGGCCTCATGCACACCTACCCACCAAGGGAAGCTGCAGGTGTCCAGTTTTGGTTCAACCAGGTCTTACTGTGTAGGAGCAGCAACACATCAAGCTGCCTGATGCCTGCCTTGCCTCTGCTGTGGCACCCACCGCAAGATTTCTACCTAGAGGCCTTCTTAATAGCACTTCACTGCTCACTGCTGCTGCTGTTGCTGCGACCAGTGACCCCTTGAGCTCGAATAATCTTTTTGATTCTGCCATCATTTGCTATGAGCTGACGCTATTTAGTCACAAGAAAAAAGCCACTAGAACTGAGTGACATGCCAGACAGACAACAAACAGCCCTGAGCTCCCACCTGTTGTGAGCAAGCTGCATTTCCCAGTGCTGGTGTCCCAGGCCAGCAGCTTCCCCTCAGCATCCCCTAGGAACAGCAGCTTCTCCAAACCCGCCAGGGCAGTGCCCATAACATCATGCGGACCCACACCACTGGTGGGCCGCTTTGGCTGGATGTCAATCACCTTACGACCCCTGCAGAAGAGGCTCCCACAGCATGAATAAGATCAGTGCAACTGAGGTCACCCAAGACTAAGCAGAGCACCATCGGAGGTTCGGACGTCCTACTGTATAGCTACCTGCAGTGCGGAGACACTTCCCCGAGGCTCGCCCTGAATTGTGAGGGAAGCCTGCCGCAGTATCGGGTACATGTACGGCCTGCACTAATGCTGCCATCGCAACTCAATCCGCTCTCTGAGCAGAAACTGAAGGAGCACCTTTTGGCTGCTCACAGATTTCGGGCACCAGGCATGTAGCAGGTCAATGCCGAATGAAGTGCGATTAACTTGGGAGCTCGTCAATCCAAAACATGCAGCGACAGGGCCCTGGTCAAGAGATCCGGCCAACAACAAACATGACGTGCACAAAAACGGAATCTACATTTGCCCATTATGGGGAAGGACTGATAAATTCCACCGCAGTCTGGTACCAAGGAGCCCTTTACAACTGATCAGCAGCACCCACCTTACGCTAAGTACTCCAGCGCGGCCGTCAGCAAGGCAGAATGCCAAGCGCTCCTCTGGCATATAGGACAGATCCCACACAAGCGGAGCAGTGGGTGCAGCCTTGGCTACCGGGGCACCATCTGTTGGAGCAGCAGCACCAGGGGGCGTGGTGGTAGCAGTTTTGCTGAGGTCCTGAGGGGCAGCTTGCTGTTGCTGCTGTTGCTGCTGGATTTTATTGTTCCTCTCCCATATAGTGATGTTCTCCTGCAGAGTGATCACAAATGACATGAGAGAGATAGCACACAAGAGCAGAGCGCTGCATTCTCATGGGGACCACACTTCTGTACACTCACTCTTTAACGACCCAACCTCACCTAGTGCCAGTGGTGTCCGGCATCGAGCATTGTCACCGGAGCACGGCTCTCCCAGAACCCCCCATGCACAGTTCCATGCAAGTTTGTGAAAGCTGTTGTGTGCTCGCTTGCAATGCATGAACAACAGTAGTCTCAAGCAGCTGCCTTGAGCATTGACTTCTCCTCAGGACTGCTTTTCAAGAACTGGGTTGGTGCTCAATGCAGGCGTTC
Source organism: Pseudopediastrum boryanum (assembly GCA_963556185.1). NCBI lineage: Eukaryota > Viridiplantae > Chlorophyta > Chlorophyceae > Sphaeropleales > Hydrodictyaceae > Pseudopediastrum > Pseudopediastrum boryanum. The sequence continues at coordinate 6,876,357 of OY744494.1, forward strand.
TGCTGTCCTCCATATGGCCAGCCAAATGACCAGCGAGTAGGCAGAACACACACCTAAAAGTCGACAACACACCTCAGCATGGAATCAGATCAATCACCACTGGCAGGCCATTGACAGGAACACTCCCAAATCACAGCTATCAACGTATTGTAAATCCTACACTAGTCATGCCCACTAATCCTCAAATACTCATCCCCTCCACAACCCTTACCATGACTATAGGCTCCTCCGCCTCCGGCACATGCCTTTTCAGCACCTTCTGCTCCTGGTCGGGCATCACCCACTCCACTGCTGTGAACCTCAAGTCCAGCAACCTTAGCCTGAAAGGGGCTGTGCTGGCAGGCATCTGAGCACTTCCTCCAGAGCCCTTGCTGCTGCTGCCGCTACCTCCCGTGGCTCCTGCTGCACTCCCAGCTGCTGCTGCTGCACCTCCCCCAGCAGATTCACTCGTTCCACCGCTACCTGCCGCAGCCACGGCGGTGTCACCTCCTGCAATGGCGGACGTATTCCCCTCACCACCACCACCACCAGCAGCAGTAGACGTAGCTGTGCCAGTGCTGGGCACTACTACACCTGTACTGCTGCTGCTGCTGTTGAGGCTGGTGATGACTGTAGTCCCTGATGCTGCTGCATGCTTAGGCATAGCCCACAGCTCAGCAGGCCCTTCCTTGAACATGACTAGCAGGTAGGAGCCGGTAGGGGACGCCCGCAGACCCACCAGAGGGGAGGGATCACTTGACACGTGTGTGCGGAAAGGGACACTGCAAGCAAGGGAATAGCCAATGCATGGAACCAAACTCCTAAGCATGTTGTTTACTGTACCTTCCATTGTGGAGGGAACCCTGGCCTGTTGGGTCACTGGTGCGACCTGAGTATTAATTGATGGGTGTGCATTTGGGTACCTTCTGCTACAACATCAGCTTGGCCACCACAGGGAAATGATGAGGCATTTCACACGTTCTTGACCTTTGCCGCATGCAGGCAACGCCCGCCATTGTCCAGCAGCTAACAGCAGGATCTGCCTCCTGTAGCATGCAAGCTGCATCAACTGTCCAGTAGATGATAAACTGAAGCTTCACCCTTTCTGCACAGCAACCCTGGGCTTGGCTCCTAGCTTGTACCTAACTATATTCTGGCTCCGGTTCTGGGACCTGAGGTGCAGATTGGGATGGTGGGCCCCATAAGCCCATAAAATATTGTCATTACTAACAAGCAGCCATGCCTACATAAGGCCCCTCTTACCTGTGCCCCGTAGTGATATCTGTCAGCAACAGTGTGTTCTTCGTAGCCCCTTTTGGTGCCTTGCCTGTGCTGTAGGATACCAACCAAGGGTTAGTCCCCAGCCACTTGACCCCCTTCACACTCTCCCCAGGGTGCAGCCAGAAGCTCCTCAGTACCTCTGCTGCCAAAGGTGTCACCGGCCCCCTCCTAACTGCCACTAACTCCACATAGCCACTGGCAGTAGCAGCTGCTGTCATAACCACCAGCTCCCCTCCTGCCACCGGCAGTTTCTCCTCTATATCCTTCACCAATCTGCTGCTGTTGTTATTGCTGCTGGTCCCACCATTAACCCTGCTACCATCCTTGTCACATTCCCCTTCCAAGCTGCCACCAGCATCAGCTTCAGCCGTATCCCGTACTGCCTCTGCTGAGACCCTCTCTGTGAGGCTGCTGCGCTTGCCCTCGCTGCTGGGTCTGTGTGGCCGCCGCTCGCTGCTGCCGCTGCTACTGCTACTGTTACTTTTCCTACCGCTGCTGACTACTACAGGTCTCGGAGACCATGAGAAGCAATTAATGGTGGAGGGCAGGCCATGCAGCAGCCCCTCCAGGTGGGGGAGCACGGGCTCTGGGGGCTCAGGAGGAGCTGATGCCTACAACACGCACAAGGGCAGATGCAACAGGTAAGTACAGCATCAGCCTGGCAGTAAGGACCGGGGGAAGCTCTACGGTCTTTATATGCAGTCACACAAGGCAGTGCTCCAACCCAGATTGGACAGACGAGGATATCATCATTGAAGCTTATTGTGCCCGCGACCTCCTCGCCGGAATAGTCCACACCATTCACCTGCCATGGCGCAGCTCCTTATCACCAAGCATTGAATACAGCCGCAGAGGTCATCACTTATGTCCTCTAGACCACATAAGGCACTACTAGGCTCTTATACACAGGCTAAGCCATAAGAAGCCTGGGATGCCCTTCCAGCCATTAGAGGCTCATGAGCTTACTGTTCCACCTCGCTGTTTATATGACGGCTTGAGGTGCGGGGCCTATGGCACTTTATGCTATGGCATATCATGAAACATAAACAAATAGATGCTCATGGCCTCACCTCGAGGGAGGCTGCCATAGCCATCAAAGGTCTACCATCACAGCTAGCTAAGAAGGTGCGTGGTGGGTACTTGGGCAGGAGCATATCCCACTCCCACAGCCGCCCATCAGAGGTGATAGCCATCACAAGCACTGAACGTCCTCCAGCAGGAGATGGCGGCTTCGTCACGGGCTCAGGCTCGCCTTTCCGGGGTCGGCCTGGAGGAGTGCACAAGAATGTAATGCTGCTGCAGCTCAGACATTAGGGTCAAAGGCAGCTTAAAGAGGATAAGACAGGGAAACACCTGGTCATACCAGAGGGTTGACAGCTTCCAGTAGCAGGGACAAGGTGTTCAACGATAGTTTCTTAGGTAGAGTGCTCACAAAAAAGAAGAGTGCCAGTACAAAAAAGCAGTAGCAGCAAACATCACTGGCATAGCTCATCCTAAAGACATTGTACACGGGTCACCTGGCTGGCGCAGTGAGACGCTTCAAAGCTGCTGCTCAGACTGCTGATACTCTGCCTTGCGGCAGTAAGTCCGTTAACTTGCTCCCACTTACTCTGGTCTGCCCCCATCTTTGCTATCAGGCTCTTCTTGAGCTTCTTTGTCACTTCCTCTACTTGTGCTGATGTCATCCGCATGCTGTGAGCATCTTCATTGGTGTCATCTCCACTTGCTTTCAAACCTCCACCACTAAATCTGCTTAGGTCGAGAGACTGCCCACTGGAGCTGTTGTGAGGGTATTGGTGTTTCCATAGGGCGGCACGAACCGCCAACATGCTGACCTGCAGTATCATGCATAAGGTAATGCAGCAACAGCATGAGGTTGTAGACAGTCCGCCGAGTATCCAGGAAGACAAAGCAGGGACAGCATGCCTGTAGACATGCTGAACCCCAGACGTCCTGAAAAGTTCATGCTTGGGTAGCCCCCCTATGACTACCAAAAAAGCATGGTATAACCCCGCCAAATAATTTGATGCTGAAATGTCCAACAGTAACCATGGCACCCTCTGAAATCATCCAACCAAGCTTCACAGGCCATGTGGCACTATAGGCTATGCAGTGACCACAAAGCTGTACGTTCACTTGGAGTGGATTTTCTCATTGACTGCTGTGATGTTTAGATCCCTATGAGCTCACCAAGTGCTCACCTGCCCAGGCCCTGAACCCTTCTTTGGCGGCGGCAGTAATCGCGTCAGGCCCCCTAGGTTGAACTTCATTTGCCCAGGTATCCGCACCCAAGTGCTCATCTGCCCATCTGAGTGACAGGCATATACAAAGTCCACCCCTCCTTCATCACCAAGCCCCTGACAGCTACCCTCCCCATAAACCCCCAGCAGCTGAGTGAAGGGGGTCCTGCTGAGGGCTTTGGGCAAAGGGGTAGTGCTGATGGGGGCGCCAATCTCCAAATCAAACACCAGGAGCTCCCGGGGCATGAGGACAAACAGCAGGTCATGGCTGAGGGCAAATGTAGCCTGAAGAGTCTGGTGGGAAGGTGTCCCGCCACGATTGCTGTCTGAGCCAGCTGCAGTAACAGCAGCACCAGCACCAGCAGCAAACATTATGTAAGCATGTGACAGCTTGACAATGGTGCTGCAGAATTTCTACTAGCTGAACTGAGCAACACTTGCTCCTAACTGTTCCTGTGTCATGCAAGGTTTTCTGTGACAGACTCCTGCACTCAGTGCACAACTCTGCCCCAGTTCAAGGATGAAAGCAGCATGCCCTGGGACACACTATCTCCCAATTTTCTGCTACAAGTCAAGGGCAATTGGCATCCAAGCTCATTGCAGCACCATGAAAAGATCAGCCAGCCACTCCTCCCAGTAATCCCAAGTAGCAAACACAGTGCATTTTGCGGTTAGATCTGAGGATCCTGATCTTGCCTCTAATTTGCTAAGCCTTTCAGAATGTGTGATCACTAACAGCTAAGTGTGACCTGCTCTCATACAGTGGCTGCGTCTTACAGGACCCGAGCAGCTGAACTTCCAGACCCTGCACCATCTCACCATAGACATTTGCCCGGTACTGCTGTTGCTGCACATGGTCCTCCTCCGGGTTCACCAGTGTTAGCAGCACCAGAGCCCCTTGGCTGCCACACAAGCACAGCCTCTTTCCATTCAACGGGTCCACCACCAGCTGCTGGAACACTTCAAGGTACTGGGCAGCTGCACCAGGAACACCAGCAGCCTGTGGCCCAGGACCAATGCCAAAGTCCCGCCACCAGATGAGTCCGTTACGACTGGGGAAGCCACCTGCAGGGGAACAAGTGGGAAAGTCTGGGAACATTACGACAAATCCATCGGGGCTAAGGGGCCTGGACCAACGCTGCTAGCATCAGATTGTATGCCCCTGCATCTGGTAAGCTGCATACACAGTTAGCCTGATTTACTGCTGCAGAGGTCCATGTTCTATGGGACAGCCCCCAGCAGATGAGAAGCAACAAGCCATTGCCCAAAACTTTACACGCAGCTTAATGTCTCTCGTAATCAGATTATAACACTCATGATGTCCTTGTGCTGCACATGCAAATAGTTGTGTGCTGCAATTGCAATTCAGGACGTTGCCGTGTCTTGCAGCAGCAAATGCACCCTTGAAATGCCATTGCTAGAGCTTCTTCACACGAAGAGGTACCAGCATCAGACTGCTGTGCCGATTGCATGCCGCACCTGTTGTGTCCCAGAGGAGCAGCAGCCCTGGAGCCACCAATACAGCAAGCAACGGGTCCTTGGGCATGATCCAAGCCAGAGCACTAATAGCCCCTGGTGGGGGTAGGCCATCAGGTGCTGCAGAAATGAAGCTCCCCAGCCCCTTGAGATACTCCCGGTACAGATGCTGAGCTGCAGGCAAGTCCCCCAGGACAATGAGTGGCGTGCCTGAGAGCACATCCCAAACCACCACATTGCCATCGCTGTCGCCTGAAGCAAGCCTGCGTGCAACAGCACAGTAATGGACACGGATGGGCCTCAAGGGCAGGAGTGTTAAGGCAGCTGCATCTCCTTCTACTGTGTTTGATTCCAGATGCCTTTCCAGCAGCTGCAAGCACAGCATGGCGCGGCCACCAGCTGGCATTCATCATGTTCTGCTGGGAACAGACAAGCGTTCATACTTGCTTGTGAGGCCGATCCAGCTGCTGCAGGAAGAGTGATGCCACTACAGTTCCTGATCGTATTAGGAGCCAAGGAGAGGATTGCAGAGCAGTACTCTCCCTGACCCAATGGCATGATGTTTCCAGCATTGCCCGAAGCCTTCACATGACGCAAGTGAGCTGCATACCAGCCATGGTGCATGTGGCATAGGTAAGACAGCAGACTTTCAGTCACAGCGCTGGCTACATAGCCTTCAAATGCAACTTGAACTGCTGGAACCTGCCACCCATGCCGATTTCATCGGTATTAATTCTACAACGGCTTGCATGATCATTTGCTTTCTGTTGCAGAGTTGCTTCTTAAGCAGTGCCCATTGTGGCAAAGGTTTGTGGAAACAAGTATGAACAACCACCTCTTGCTGCAGCGATATGTGTGACCATCCACTACAGTTGTATCTCATACCTGATCTGGCCCCGTGAAGACAACCCCCTGCTGTGGCATTCTGGACACCTGCAGGTGGAAGACACCATGTCACTGCCACTGCCATCAGGCACTTGCTGTGCCTTTTGTACAATGCCTCATCACTGCTATCCTGCCAACTGCTCTGCTGCGTCATCGTAAAGCAATTGCTGACATAGGCATGCCAGCATGGTGCTGCAACTGTTTATCCTGTTAGCAAGCTGCCGGTATTCTGACTTGCTTGCCGCTCCCGGGGTGCTTGCTGCTTAGAGATGCCCACATAAAAAGACAAAGACCCACCACTTGACTGAAGTAACTGTGGCACCTTTGTGAGGCCCACGCAGAAGCCCCGCAAGCTGGAGGTGCTGAACCTGCACATCCCCATCAAAGAAGCAGTCAGGACGCATCGAAAGCGTCTGATCGTTATGATTGATGTTCCGGGACCGCACCTCGATTATCGCCACCCCAGAGCCAACCCCATAAGCAAACAGCTGCCCTTCGAGTATGTCACATGCACCCTTGTTGCCTTTCACAACTGGTGCAGGAAGGTGGCCAATGACATCGACTGCCGCTGAGGCCATGGCCTCAAACAGTTGGGTGACCGGAGCACATGGAGGATCGACTCACACCAGTCACCAGGTCATTAGATTATTTGACGACATCAGCCACGTTTTGAGGATGCACAGGCAAAGCTAGTTCTTCAACGCGATGTGCCCCCAGGCTGCGAAAACGTTCAACAAGGGACGTCGACGAACTGGAAAATGGGGGTCACCCCCATTAGCTTGCATCTGGGTTTTAGGCGGAGCTGTCTCCCCATGGGGTTTAGCCCTTGTGGATCCAGTTTCACCGGTTCCCAAGCTTGTCCCGGTCTGCTCCGTGGTATGTCAATGCCGTTCATTTCTCCTTAGCACGAGCTCTGTCACATACTTGGTGCTCCCAATCAGGTTTGGATTGGAGGCAGGTGTCGCTGAATTGCTTTGCGGCCGACGGCACAGACTGAACCTTTAGGTCAGCGAGCACTGCTACAATGGCCTCATTGTGCAGTGGCATGAGGCGTATGGCCGCTCTCGGGACCCCCAGGCTTGCTCCTCGGGTAGTACCTGCACCAACAGTCCTGCCTGGGCAGGCCATGCGTACCAGGGGTGCGCTCGTGGTCGTTGCCGCAGAGAGTAAGAAGCAGGAGCCAATGGACCCTGCCGTCAAGCGGGCAAAGCTGGCTGTAGAAAGACGCATGCGGAATAAGTCCCGGAAGTCTGCTATCGCCACTAGGACAAAGAAGGTGAGCAGATGTCGGGACTGGCTGCTCGGAAACCTTGCCAAGTGGATGCTTAGGACCTTTTGTTAGGCATACTACCGCTGCTTGACAGATGGCATGCAACCGTGGTCACGCACTACAGGGCTGTAGAGACACATACACATCTTAAAACTGCACCGCCCACATAACTGCATGAGTGGGCATGCTATGTAATCAAAGGCTACTGGCCAGTAACTCTGATGAGACCCAAAGGGATCTGAGCGAGTAAGAGTCAGGTGCGGGGACAATGACGTGAGTTTGCATAAAGCTCTGCAGTAATGTCACTGGGCATCCAACCTGCTATGCGGAGCTTTCCATCAGACTGCAGTTGGAAGCATGGCAGCTGGTGAAGTTCTGAGCATTACAAATAGGAGGAAGGGGTTTGTCAATGTACAAGCTTCATGCATGGGAGCCGGCAGCAGCCACGGGCCTGAGTAGGAGTATCAAGTTACCAACAGCATCTCAAGGCAAGGGCTTAACAGTTTTTTCTTGCATTGCCCTATTTGCAGGTCCTCCAGCTCTCCGAGACCCTTGTGAGGGCCCCAGTAGCAGCAGATGCTCCGGAGCTCAAGCAAATTGAGCAGCTTGTGTCAGAAGCATACACAGAAATAGACAAGGCAGTGAAGGTGGGCACCTTACATAAGAACACAGGCGACAGGCGCAAGGCACGTGTGGCCAAGTACAAGCGCCAGGCACTCATCGCTGCAGGTGCTTATGTACCAACCCCTGAGCAGCCTGGGTACAGCTTTTACCAACGTATGCAGGCTAAGACAGCAAAGGCTGATGCAGCACATTAGACTCTTACTCAGAGACTGGGCTAGCAGGGGGAATTTGGGTGGGAAAGGGTGGTAGTTTCTGGATGGACGTGGTTGCGGAAACCTGGCGGTTGCTCAGGGTTAGGCTTTGGTTGGTGGTGGCAGCAGATGGATCAATGGCCATTGGGAGGTTGGGGATGCCTAATTGGCCTGCGGGACGGTGCCTGTGTGTTCATGAGCTGTGGAGTATTTAGATTGGGGCACTTCACAATGCTGCTTTAGGTCAGTGTCAAGAGGATTGTGGGCCATGGAAGTTAGGCGCCCTGCTGACTTCCGTGTCACTTACGGGCAGTGTGGGGGCGTACAACCTGTTCCCATGTGTGCCAGATTTATGTTGTGTGCGGCAAAGTTTGGTATGTTCTGGTGGACTGATGGTCCCCAAGTGCGATTGGTGCCGCAGCAGAGGGTGGTCGGCACTTCACTGGCCGTTCTCAAAAACAATTAATGGAATATATCGGATAGTGGAATGGCAGTAAGGCGAGATCAGTAGTGAGTATGCCGTTGGAGCCTAAGTGGCTCCTTGTGGGTGGCGCTGTCCCCACCGGCGCCCTGCTTTGACGGGGTCATTTGGTAATTGGTAATTGAATGATAGATGTGGCTGGAATGGAGAAACCGGAAGCTTAGCCTGCTGGCACCGCTTTGCTGCTCATTTCTAGCTGTGATGGGGCAGGCTGTCTACATACATTACGCTGGTTTGGCCGTCGAAGCCGTGCAGAAGCCGGGTCATGTTGACTGCATCTTCTCAAGTTTGTTTGCTCACTGCAGCGGAGATTCCCGCCCAAGTTGTAGCAACACCTCATATAGCAGCAAGTGTTGTGTCCCTTGTCCCTCAGCAGTAGCGCGAGGGAGAGAACTACGCAGAGAGAGGGGAAAATCCCTTGATAGCAGTAAAATGGACTTTGACTGCTGTTCACTCAATCGACAACACATGCTATGAGCCGCCTGATCCTACGCTGTTGCTTTCAACAACATCACCCTTATCTCCTATGCACATTTGAACAGCCAAACCTTTATACAGGAGCCCATATCAATCACACACCACCACCTGGTGGTCTCTCTTAACACACCACCTCCTGCACCGTATTGAGGCCAGCAGGATGCCTGCTACGTATGTAATGGTACCTCAACACATCACCGGTCTCCACCAGCTTGTATAGCAGGGTCACTCACCCACCACCATCCCCCACCAATTCCAATAGCAGGGCGCGTCTCAACACCTACCCATTTGAAAGCAGCGTACTCTCCTGACACTGAGTCCACAAGGACCCCGTCTCTATCCCCCTTCCAGATCGGCACACATGATCTACAGATGCGCACACTGTAAATGGGCAGTTTGCCCTAGGTATATGCGAAGAACCACACTCAACGGGGACAATGCCGTCAATAGAGGTTCTGCTTGTGGACCCACACAACCCAGATTGTTTGCTCCTGTAACATCTGGTCAGTGAGTACCCATCACATACCGTACCATAGACCAGACACATGCCTTAGTCTTTAGAGCAATTTTGCAAAACAATGCTAGTGTAGGTCCCATCCCACACCCTCCTTTCTCCAACGGAACATCACTGGCCACTCCCCAAGGGTGCGCGGATGTACATGTTCTATGCAAGGCATGTGCCAAACAATGCCGAGAAGTGGACTGCAACCTGTTGTCAGCCTGCCCTCCCACAGCACAGTGCAAAAGCTGCAAAAGCCTACCACAAGCTTGTAAAACACAAGGGCTGAAAGCCCTCCATATATCATCACCCTTTCTCCCCGCAGGCTGTACGTTGCAATTGCTTTGCACAGCTCTTAGGCAGAGGTCCCACAGCTTCTCCAACCTACCTTCCTTTACACCACACTCTCCTCCACACGCGGAACCTGGACCCCCTGGAAAGAATTCCATTTACACCTATGTTTGCTCCACATCCCCCCTGCTTCCAAGTTGTTCTTGCTCTTAAAGAACGTAGCCCCCTACTGTCCTGATCCCATCACACCTCTCTCCCCACATACCCTCACCCACCCCATGCCTCACCAACTGCTCAGAAGTACTCCAAGGAGGTGCCTGATTGGTGCGGCCTCCCCCTGGGTGGTGTTGGCGGCCGCTCTTCATTCACCTGTGTCATCCAGGTGTCTGACATGGCATTGTGATTGCCGCCTCCATTGGGTTCCTCCTCTATCCCGCTGTTGCTGTCTGGTGTACGTGGTGTGGTGGGAGGCACAGGGTGGATGAGCTTGGGCACCATCACCAGATCCCGACCGAGCACCAGGATGGCCCCCGCATTGCCAGCCGTGCCACAGTAATTGGTGGCTGAAAACAGGGTGATGAGGTGCCCCTGAGCAAAGCGCTCAAAGCCGTCCATTACACACTCATGCGCTCGAACAATCATCTGCAGCTGGTTGTTCTGCAAAAGAGGAAGCACAAGCATGTCAGGACTCTGTACACTTCATTTGCACTCCTATTGCTATGGAGTAAGCTCCACAACAAGGCTTGCAGCAACAATAAGCAGCCCATGTGTAACGCTTGGTTGCTTAGCAGCTGCCCTCCCCTCGCTATTCCACCACTGGTATCATTGCTTAATCACCTCGAGGGCGTCCATGCTCCTCAAGAGACACAAGATGACAATGGATGACAAAACTATAACATGACTGTGACATACCAGTATGCTCAAGGAGCCCTTTGAGCAGTACTATGCTGATTTTGAAGAGGCAGCACAACTCACAAGCCCTCACCTTACCACAGGTGCTACCATTAAGCAGCACCTTCATGATGTTATCCCTCACATCAGTGAACAGTAAAGACGGCTAACCAAAGCGCTCAGTATAGCAGAACCCCAATTGCGACCCCTAAGGCAAACCATGAATGCTCACCTTGCAGAAGTCCTTTACCCTATCTGGACCAAATGTAACCCCAATTGCAACCCCTAAGGCAAACCATGAATGCTCACCTTGCAGAAGTCCTTCACCCTATCTGGACCAAATGTAACCAAGCCAGGGCCACGGGGACTGGGTTGCACTCCAACCACACTATCATTGGTTGTGGGGTCTGACCACAAGAGGTCCATCAGGACTGGCCCACCTTCCTCCATGGTGATAGGCCGCTGCAGCTGCTCAATCTGGCTGATGGTGTTGATGCACCGCCCAATGCCGCCATGCATGCACAGGATCTTGCCCTCTATCAAGGCCGCTAGCGGCAGCCAGTTGAAGAGCGCATTGATCCGCTTCCACACCCAGATGCCGTCCTCATCGCCTAGACGCTCTAAGCACTCCAGCCTGCAGGCAGCCACACAATGCCAAAGTTGGGAACGAGATTCATGTTGAAGGTTGGTAGCAAGCACGCAGTGGCAGCCTTCCGCACAACAAACCTGCACCTCATCAGAAGACACATACCGGCAGCTCCAAACGATCCTGATTAACATGAGCTACAGAAGCTACGATCAGAACCTTACGTCTCTAAACATTCTTTGGAGCAGCAAAGCTCAGTATCGTCTGCATGTCTGTCCATGCACTGTCCCAAATAGAATACACATCATAATTTACCTGGACTGTCCAAATGCCCCTCAAGTACCGGGTGCTTACCTGAAACCAAAGAGGGCATTGATGTCTGCGGCTTCATGGTTGCCCCGGATGAGGTGCACGCTGCGTGGATGCTCAATCTTGAGCGCCAACAGCAAGCACATCGTCTCAAGGCTGTGGCTGCCGCGGTCTACATAGTCACCTAGGAACAAGTAGTCAATGTACGTGATGTCCCCTGCAGTGTTAGGCGCTCCATACTCCTCAAACAGCCGCATCAGATCCCCAAACTGCCCGTGCAAGTCTCCAAAGATCTTTATGGGTGCCTGTGATCAGCAACAGTCAAAAGCTTGGACATAAGAACATGTCTGAAAACGGGCAGCTGACAATTACACAACAGGTGAGCAGGCCAAAGCCATTCTTCTTTCGATCGTGAATTCTTACATGAAGTGCATGGGATTACGCGGTCGGCCTGTCGGCCATCATCATATCCACTTGAGCACATGCAACGAAAACACATATACACACCGAAAGAATGAATGGCCACAAACAGAATGAACAGAACGTGCCACCACAGTCACTGGGTGTCTGGGGTTTTCATTTTTGGGTGCGTGCCCCGGATTGACACTGAAAATTGGCCTGTAGCCTCGCACAGGTTAGGAAGCTGCATGTGCCAGATGCACATCTACAGGCACGGTACTAATCCTAGAAGCGGTAGCTGCCTTTAACCTTCTTTAGTCCACACAGCACCAGCAGGAGCAGCAGCAGAAGCATCGAACCGACTCTGCATGCATGATGCAAACTAGTTTATACCTTTTCTCATCACGCGCCGTGCCCTTCTGCTGCAGCCCTAGTGTGAAGCAAGCCTCCCTCCCACCGAGCATGATCACAATGAACAAACACTACTTTGCATGTGATATCACACAAGTTGCCTCCCGTGAATGTGCAAACGTACCTTGAGCTGCAGTACACTCTTCTCCTTCATAAACAGCTTCTCCGCATGATCACACAGTTCCACAATCTCCTCAGCCTGAGCAACAGCAGAAAAATGGATGTCAATATTACAGCTTTTGGGCCAAACACTTGGGGTGGTTCAGCACGCTGGATCATCGCATGCTGCAACACCTTTCAGAATTCAAACAGTCTGACAGCTTTTGAAAAGGCACTGTTAAGGTTAAGATAGCTCAACATAACAGGCGAGAGCCCTGCGATGAAAGTCGCCACAAAACCCAGGCCACTGGGTTGCATACTAGGAAAGCAACGCAAAACAAACAGGCATGGTGATTGGGCACCACCGCATCCAAGATGCCTTCTAAACATCTTATTTAGGCATAGAGGCAGGGAAGGTGCGCTTTGTGATTGGCTCCAACGCGGCCTGGGGGCTCGCACGAACGGTGTACTGTCCCCGGTAGTTTGTTCTTCTGTCCACTCTTCCTGCTGCCCCCAGTCCCAATCTGAAGCTTCTCAGCTACCCAAAATGAGCCGCTGAAGGAGATTGGTTTTTTACCTACGTAATGATTTCCTAAAACTGCCTTACGTTTTATTCCTAAAACTGCCCTATGTTCCATCTCCAAACTGTACATGCTCACCTGCAGCATGAAGTGCCGGTCCTCCATGTTGGGTTTCCACTGCCGTGGTCTCAACAGCTCGTTGATGACCCGCTTGTGCACACCAGGGACACTAAGGCTCCTGTGGAACATGGGCGACTTCCCGCCTTCAGGCAGCGCCTTGTCATATATGCTGACACGCCGCCCTTCATTGTCAAGCTGATCAATGGACAGCTGCCGGACCAACCCTCTGCAGAGAGAAAAGACAGGAGGTTCAACAGTAAGTATGTGCGGGTTATAATTCATGCCTCCTCCACACTTAAGGACGCTCATAGCCTGGAGAACCAGCCCTGAAGCATGCAACCTCCAGCCTTTTGGTGGATCAAGCGCCATCTACCTGCTCAACCAACAATGAAGCATCCAGGTTAACATCCGGTCCCCCACTCTAGAGTCCCTCTGCTGAGCTACAATGTTACCTGCTAAACCATATCCACCTCAGGTGTACACAGCGCATACTTTTGCATCACCAAGGCGGCACTAGCCCTTAGCAACCACCTCCGTGCATATAGGGTTCTGCAATCAACATACCTCAACGGAGGCTCCATGGGTGCCACAACAGCCCTGTGGTACAACCGTACATCAGGTGTGGGTGGTGTGCTGCCTGGCAAGTGCCGATTGAGTGTCAGGGTTGGTGACTCATCCCTTGGTGGGCTTGTCATGACACGCCCTGGAGGTGACTCCATCTGCGCAGCACACGATTGAGCACATTCAGAGACAGGCAGTTGTAATGACAATGATACAGCAGCCAAGATCACAGCAAACACGTACCAGTACTGACAAACCAAGTCCACAACAGAATTTGATTCCAAATGCTGATTCACTGCTACCATTATCTGACAACGTTGCGTAGTGCCACAGGCCAAAGGCTGATCAGAACCCATAACCCATGTAGCACAACCCTGATTTTTAGCCAACCACACTCAAGGTTCTGCAGAACAATAGAATTCTCAATGATGTCAACCTGAGGCCCACCCTCGCCCAAATTCAAAGCAAAGCTCTGTGCCTGCATGTACACAGGGCAAAACAGACCAGCAAGAAGCACCTCATAGGTTCTGTATCAGCTGAAGGCAGGACTGTACAACTGCTCTGCAGCTTTCTCTTACCTCCCCCAGCTCAGCATCCATTGCCCCACCCCGCTTAGCTAGCGCTGCTGCTGCCTCCGCCTCTGCTGCTGCTGCCTCTGCCAGCATTTGTGCTGCGCTGGCGCTGCCATGCACGCTGTTCAAGTACTCGCTCCATGCAGGTGACCGTGGATCGCAGATTGTGAGCTCTGTGCCACCGCTATCATCTGACAGCAGCAAGTCATCCAGCAGCTGGCTGCCTTTCAACCCGCCAAAGATGAACACAAAGGGCCCCACTGATGCTACTGCATGGCGACAGCGTCTTGTGAGGTCTTCTCCCGTCAATGTGTTGGCTGCTGGGGTGATCCAGGAACCACCTGACGTGTCCAGCATGACTGTGCTTGTGCTCTCATCCACCTGCAAACCAGGACAATGGAGCTCAGAAGCTTGCCATCGTGCCCAAGGGTGCCAAGGCGCCCCACAAAGAAGAAATCGCTGAATCTGCAAGGCTTGCTCCTTCACAGAGGTGCAAGGCGCAAGAACTAGACGAATCCTTGTCCATGGCTGCCTTCACGCAAAATCAACCTCACAACTGAAGATATACAAAGCTATCTAGGTCCCAGCCAGCAAGCTCCGTCCGACTCACAAGGCCAAGCAGTCCACCATGCACCAATCCAAAACAATAGGTGAGAACAGATGCTTGGATCTGCATACTGCAGCTTGGGAGGCCAAGAACAGATAAGCCATCTCCTTACCATCCTGCCACCTCCCACAGCTCCTCCAGATATATGCAGCCGTGCACCGACAAACACCGCCCCATGCTGGTAGCGCCCTGAAGGCATCTGCCCGGGTGCCATATGCCACTCCCAGCGCCCGTCCCTGTGCCGTGCGAAGCCATACGCATCTGCCAGTGGGGTCCCCTGGATATCTCTGCCACCACACAGCAGCAGCAGCCCATCTGAACGTGCCGCTGCTGTCGCATACATCCTGCAATGAACAAAGCACACAGCCAGGTGAGCCCTACTTCCGAAACTATGGAGGCTGGAAACCAGGTTCCACAGAGCCACCTGATGTAGGTTGCTCAATGTGGGCCCAGCTGCGATTGTGGTGCTTCCAGACACATTTCAACCCTCTGTGGAAAAGCCCAACCCTCTGTGGAAAAGCCCAAAAGAAGTGTGCAGCTGCAAGAGGCTCAGCCGTCGCTGCATGTTGATTTCAACTGCAGAAGACCCTGCTGTGCTTCCACTAAGACCCGAATACTCTACTTACAGCTCTGATAACTTTCTAGTTGGACACCTGCTTCCTGTAACTCAGCTGCCAGCAACTGCCAAAATCTTAACTACCAGCTGGGAGTTCTTGGCCCTGGCACTGCATGCGCCCCTCCTGCTTTTATTGCCAAGGTTGCTAACAATTGGTGCACAGAGCTGCTGTCCAGCCGACCCGCCCAATGCTGCTGCTGCCGACCCGCATGTACCTGGGACACGGCATATCGCCTGCATCTGTGATCTTGCGCCAAGCATATGGCTTCTCTGAGGTATCCAGGGCCCAGGCATCACCCAAGGTGGACTTCCCGTCATTGCCGCCCATGGCCACCAAGAAGCGGTTGGCCACCAAGCTCAGCGTATGGGCGTAGCGGGCACTGGGACCGGCACCCTGTACAAGGACTCTGCCAGCGGAATACAACAGTAGGAGACATAGAGCAAAGGTTCACGCCTTTCACCCATGCATAGTTTGAAGTAAATGCATACTGCAGGGGACCAGAGGACTAGAAATGGCTTCTGTGGACCTGCAGCTCCATGATGAAATCAGAGAGACAGCATCCATAAAGGGCTTTGTGTTTCTCAGATCATGCCCAAAGTTTGCTTTGCTCCGCACATGCTATTCATGCAGCCATCCTCAACACCTGCAAAACTTTGCTATTGCCATCACAATGCAGTGCTCTGAATACGACTGCATGCTTGCTTGACAGGTCCCAACGAAGACTGCTGCTCTCACCTGTGCCACCTTGGTCTATCTGGGTCTGTAAAGTCCAGTACATGCAGGTCTTCAGATGCCAAGCCTGCTGGTCCGATGCCACCCTGCACACAATAAACATATATGTGTGACCGAACGCTGTACTGAGCCATGCTGGGTGCTCAACCGACTTTTTCGTTACCTGTATAACCACCATGTTGCCTACAGCAGCAGCAGCATGAGCCGCGCGAGGCGACGGCGGTTCGCCTTGGGGAGATATCTTCTCCCATCTTCCGGTTCGCACATCAAACACATGCACGTCGTTGGTGGCACCAGCAAGCCGGATACCTGAAGCACAGGCGCCCACTTTATCGCTGACCCTGTGCCGTGAAAACTGCAGCATCTACTACCCACCTGAAGCTGCAGGTGCTGGTGTAGCTATTGTTGTCCCATCAGGATTCTTCTGTGATGATCCCTCTAGCGCAGTGGCTCCACCTGCGGAAGCGCGTGCAGCAAGGGATCAACACTGTCTCCCGCTTCCCAGGCCGCAGCACTTAAAATTCTCGCTAATGGACACAAGTCTATCTTCTGGCCCTCATATGATCCTTAAGTCACTGCCTGATGAACAGCATGGCCTTTGCCACAACCGTGGATTTCGAAAGAGCAGTATAGCTGGTGCGCACCGAAAAGAACCAGTTTTGCTTTTGCCACGTCATTATCTTGCCCCACAATGGTAGTCAAAGTGTGTCCACATCTAGGCCCAGGCGCAGTTCCAACAACAGGGAAACTTCTGGGTCTATTACAAGGTACACTCTGAGGCCTTGGACCACCAGGGCCCGCATCTGTTTGCATCTGCTCCATGACGCGGTTGTCTCATGAGTGCAAGGGACTAAGGCTACACAGGCACTAAGCTTTGCCAAACCGTGTACGCTTGTATGCATATGCCTGCATGGTCCAGGTAAAGCTCTAAACTTGGGAGACATGTCTCTGAACCATGCTGAACCCTCAACCATTTCGGTGACCCTAGTGACCCTCCAAGTGCTCCCAGTGCGGACTCCAGCGTTTGGCCCTTCTTCTGCAGCGCATGCACGACAATTCATACATGAACTCGCATTAGCGCTGCTACAGGGTGTTTACTTCTCAGCCAACTTGTTGAGCTCGTTTCAATCGCTTTGCTGGAAGCAGATTCAGTATGGCCTCTCTTTCCATGCAGAGACGCAGTGGCTCTCTGGCATCGAGCAGGTCTACCTGTGGCAGCGCTACCTTGAGGCCAAGGGGAGTCCAGCATGTTTCAAATCGTAGACGCCTTGCCATAGTGGCCGTGAAGGATGTGAAGTCAGAGGCTGAGTTTGAGCAGGAGGTCCTGCAGGTACAGAGCTTGTTCTCACATTCGTTCCTGTAAAGAGAGAGCACTTCTGGACATCCATGTAGCCCTTGGCCTGCCAATGGGCCTGAATGCAGGCACTGCTCGTTGCTTGGGCGGCAATCCACCATGCCGGAAGCACGGAATACCGAAACTAGATTAAGCAAAGAATACTTTTCTCATCTGCAGGCGACTGGGCCGGTGTTGGTCGATTTCTGGGCACCTTGGTGTGGGCCCTGCAAGCTGGTTGCGCCTCTGATGAAATGGGCCGAGGAGGTGCGGTGCGACAAGTGTCTCCTTATTGTCTCATTGTAGCATCCTTTCTAATGCTCTGGCCCATCTCAATTCCATATGCTTGTCTCTGCAGGAGTACAAAGTGAAGGCGGTTAAAGTGGAGCATGGACCGAACCCAGCTCTAATCGAGAAATACAAGGTGAGTGGATGAATTTACCCAGAATTTGGCTGGTGTATCAAGACTCCAGCGGGTTGTTCTTTCCACCACTTGAATGGTTCTTCGCACGAATGTGGTAGCTTCAGCCTGCAACGAGTCAACATGCACCTGACCTCTCCCAGTATGAAGCTGCGGATCAATTCACAGGGAAATTCACTGCCTCGCAACAGATGTTAACCACAAACAAACATTTAAGGTGTGGCAACCGCAAGAGGGCTGCTACGTTGAACCGACCAAACACACCATCGGATGGATCCCAGGACAATGGATTGCACACCACTAACCAAGAATGATACCTAAACATGTAGTATCCATCCTAGGGAACTTCAATACATGGGGCTGGGTATATGATGTTGTGCGGCCGCTGCTGTCGCAGGTGTATGGCTTGCCAACCCTTATTGTCTTCAATGATGGCAAGGAAGTGCCTGGCAGCAAGAACGAAGGAGCCATTGGCAAGACCCAGCTGGCGGAGTACCTAAAGAAGTATGTTACAGCCCCAGTATCTGCATCGTAAGGCTGTGCTGAGTGCATCATGGTCCGTGACTAATCCCCTTCTTGACTGCATTTGCATAGTTGCAGGCCCTGTTCCGTTTGTACATGTTTACGACTTTACACTTGAAGCTCAATCAGCCTACTCCCGTAGCTGTGGACTGTCTTGGGTTGGTGATTGCCTTGGAGGGAACGGATACAATTTTGGTTTTGTAACTCATGGAAGCTGGTTGTGTTGTGTTTGCGGCTGCCTGCTGGGTAGGGCTGCTATGTAGCTGATAGCAACAGGTCTGCTGAGAGTTCTGCATTTGTACTTTGAGAGGAGCGTGCCGAGTACTATAAGCTGGGGCCATGTTCTGAAACTTTGAGTGTATGTTCTGCAACCTGTGGCCTGAACCTGGTTACCATGGGGACAGGATTGGATAGTGGCTGTAAGGAGGTAACTTTTTCATTGAATGGGGTTTGCGCTTTGGGGCTTTTCTGGAGCTGACGCGATCACTCCTGTGCTAGTGAATCCAGTCGCCCTCTGCCTGTACTTTCGCTCTCACTTCCAGAACTTAGTCAGAGTTCATGGTAGATAGGCAGGTGCTTGGGAAAGATGGTATCTGTAGCTGGTGGGTTCCATGCATGTCAGTAGGGAGGGGCAGAACTCAGCCTGCAGTCATTGCCACTTGATGCATGCTTCAGCAGGACGGATATTGCTCGGAATACTCAACATGATTGGTGATGCGCTTGACGTGGCCTCAGTTGTGAGTGGCTTAGTATATAGAAGACAGCGGTCCGATACGTCTGGATCATTGAAGAAATTTGGTGGGCATGCAGCAGGGTTGCGTATGGTGCCAGTTGGAACCTAGGAGGGCCATGCATTGGCTGTCTGATGCGCTTCAGAGAGTTTGAACCAATTAATCGCCCGTCATAATACCGTAGCATCGACGCACGTCGGTAGTTATGATGCCGTGAACGAACGCAAAGCTTACACACTACCGGATCCAAGACGTCAGCGGACCAGATACTGGAGCGTAAGGTCATCAAGCACATCCATGACCCAAACAAGCCATACCAACATTTGCTAAAATATTTAAGGTGTACCGAAGGCCAAACTCCGCTCGCTACGCTCAATCTGCTCTCGCTCACAGTCAACATCCATATCACTAACGGCAACCCCGGGACTCACCAACTAAGACATCCAAACAGCAAAAGGCAAGTAAGTTGACAGGTTACTGGCAAGTAACAAAATCAAGCCCGAGCCAGCCAGCTACATGAGGGATCCGTCGCACAATCTAACTGATGCTGAAAGGGCCTTCTGTGGCTGACTGCAGCAGTTGCCGTCCAAGCTACCAAATACGACGACATCTGCAAACTGTCCCTTGCTTTGCAGTGCTTCCAGCACCCAGCCGATTGCTCATATCGCAAATCCCAGGGCGTCTTTTCCTCTGGTTCCAACCAACTGACCATGCACAGCCATCAGTCTGATTCCTCTTCTGGCTCTGGTGCGGCTTCTATCAACTGGTCCACCAGCTCCATCAGCTCCTGAAGGGCGCCAAAGGGTGTGCCCAGCTTCTCAAACTCCTCAGCCCAGTCTGCAGCGGTAGGAGCATGGTCAAGCGCAACATGGCCATGGCGAGATTTGGTCATGAGTGCACAGGAGGAATACACTATATTTCTCTCAGGGGCTGCATGGCTTTGGGTCGATGCGAAGAAGGACTGCTCGGCTGCAGAGTGTGTTGTGATCTGATCAATCCACTCCCCTCCAGACTGGCCGCCCTGCAAGCCAAAGTCATTGCTGACATCTGAAGGTTGACCCAAAGGGCTGCTACTCTGTGCCACATTGACCAAAAAGTATGAACAAGCTTGCCGTGAAGCAATAACTGGCCCAAATATCAGGTTGAATGTACAGCATACTGGATTTGCAGTGCCGTTCTGCAATAAGCCTGCAAGGCTGCCAGCAAATGGAGCAGAGCAGCCCGGCGAGTTTCCAAACTGCTCGCTGGCCATATGCCGCAGGAACTTCCACTGTCCTGGGCATACCATGGCCTTCAAAACCAGTTGTACGCTCTTGGATATACTGTCAGGCTGGCTACATGGCTACAGAACTGTGCTGCAATATGTGCATACCTTCAAAGCTGTCTTTGACCTCCTTCAATTCGTTTTTGTCATATCCTATGTTTGGCAAGTCTGCAAGAGCACGAAAGGTGTGGAGTCAGTCATGAGCTGGAAAGTGAGAACCTAATCGCAGGCATCCACGAGCGGACAAAGCTGTATGGCTGCTTGGCTGCCTAAAGAGCAGATAGGTGACCGTGCATCAGTTGCACGGCTGGAAATGCAAAAGCATGACACACATGCGTTAAACACTAGTCAACAGGAGATGTATTGCTGCATAAGCATGACATGCTGGTGTCAGACATCATCTGCATGTGTGTGGAGGCTGCACAGGTTCTCAAGTTCATCCACCATCCCATAACCACTGAAGTGCCATGCAACTGATTACAAAGGAAAAACATGTATAGACTACGCTGTTCTGTTACGCCCAAACTGTGATACGCAGTACATGAGCAGACAGCCTCCTGCAAACTCAATAAATATGGGTAAGCAGAGTCTGGAGCCACCAAGCCTCCCTTACCAGGACGGGACAAGACCTCTAGCCACCTTTTGCCCAAAACATCTGGAAAGTTCTGTTTTTCAGCGTAGTTATTTCCACCAGCATTTACCCATTCTTCACAATTGTCTGGTTTGCAGTAGACATGGAGAACAAGTCTCAATTACCATCTCCATAAGCTTTGCTGCATTGGCTCTTGCCAGCCAGAGCACCACATTACTCAGGGGCATGGACGGGCAGTATGGCGGCCAAGTCACCTGCATCTGCTCCTATCTGGTACTTCTGTGGTTCTGACACAATATCTTCTGTTAGCTTGTCCAGCATGGCCACAGCCTGCCTTGTTGGAGCCACGGCAGTGGAATCAAACGTCTGTAACATGCTGCGGATTGCAGCAGTATTGGCCATGGTCTATGTGTTGCTGAGCTTACAAAGTATAGGAGCGTTACATTAAGATGCAAAGCGAACAAGTATGAAGTGCCAGACTGCGACGGCAGGTCACGGGGATGACTGGAAAGTGGTTCGTGCCCAGATGTTTTAAAAAAACACAGATCCTAAGTTGCATGCATTGGTGTTTCGCACTGTCTACCAAAGAAAGAAGTGGCATGCGCTGGCTGCAAGAGGCATATTCCAATGGCCAGCGGTACCGCCCTCCTGTCACTCCTAGCATGTGAGGGTGTGGGAGAGAAGTTACGTGCACGGAAGCGCTTATAGTGCAATTTGTGGACTGAATTTGAACACTGCTTGTATTCTAGCGTGCTGGGTTCGCAATTACACGGAGCTTCACTTGCCGGCACGGCACATGCCGGAAAAACTCGCACACGCCGGGAGTGCCCCAACACATGCTTGTGTCGACCAGAGGGACGTACGCATTGATTTAGCAACATCATTTGATGCTGCAACTGCCCGTGTTAACAGCGACTGACTGATTAGGATCATGGGCGGGCCAATAGCTATGTTGCTGCCAACCGTTCTTGCCGTTGTAGCAACTCTACTGGCAACAGCAACAGCTCTGCATGAAGGGGATTTCATACCTACGTCCAGAAGAGCGCAGTTTCAGCAGGTTCTGGCGCCTGGCAGCATCTAGGTTTGCATAATGGCAATCGTACTCATTCAAGCTTGCCTCTACAGACTAGAACACAATGGCACGATCTTATAGAGCATCACTGTCCGAGATTCGGATATCCTAGAACGGTAAGCTCTCAGAGACGCCGTCTAGTAGCAGCTGCCGGACTATACCTGTCAGAAACTGGTAGCAGCATGTTTTCTTTGATGCAAACTGGAGGCACCTGCTGTAGGTCGCCTTGCCCATAACCAAACCTGACAGTGTGAAGGGCACAATCAAGGACTACAGAATACAGCTTTCTTTTGACGGTGGGTACTCTCAGGCTGCAGTGAGCTATCGGCAAGAGTTACAGACACTTCAATCAGAAGTTATCAGATGAGCCGCAGCATCAGGACCAACAGTGGCAGAAGCAGTGATGGCCATGGCTCAGCAAACAGTTGCAAGGATGTGTGGGCATGGCCTCTTGGCAAGCGCTGTCGGCACCATAATCACAGGAAGCCTATTGGCAGGAGCAGGGAACAGTAATGACATATCCTACAAAGATCAGCAGCAGCATTAGCACTAGCACTAGCTTACCCGGTGCCAGTTTTCATGGCTCCCAGGCAGGAGGGATGGGCAAAGCAAGCAGTTACTGTAGTGCACAGCTAGCAGGGTCGTCAGGAGACTAAAGGGAGTAGAATGTGTTGTCAGGGGGGGCAGAGATTTTCGTGAATTCTGACCTTCCATCACAACAAAGCTGTCTGACTCGGTTGGTCCTTGGGTTTGCGCCAGTCTTCTGGCAGCATTGCGCGGACCAGCACAATACAAGTGTGCACGCACCCACAGAGCCTTTAGCTCAACCTGACGCATTTGCTAAGAGAGTTGACTGCAGACTGTGGACCTGCATGTAAATGTCATGTGTCTGAGCTATCAGTAAAGCATCCCTGAGCAGTGCTGTGTCCATCTGCAGGTGACCGGGTGCTGACCCCATGGATCACAATCATTGGCAAAGGGGTAATGGGCATGCCCTTTGTTACAGTGGACCTACGAAGAGTGGGAGGGGAAATCAAAGGGGCCAAAGTAAAGGTGGGGTGCTATGAGCTTGCAGGTGGCTTGTACATGTGAACATTGGCTGGCTTGGTGTAGAAGGGACACCGCTTGCCTTGTTTGCAACAATATGTGGCTTCTGTTACCACCTGGGAACATGGTGGTTTGGACAGTGTCTGAGGCTCCTGCACAGCATCATTGCTCATGGACGGTAATGCTGTGAACTACCGGTAATGTGGCTGGTATCTCACATGGCATGCAAGGTGGGAAAGACCCCAGGATTGTTTGTTTTACGTATGGTAGCTCGCACTCCATGTTCAGCAATGGCAGTCCCCTACGGGGCCATTAATCTGCAACTCTATGGACTGATGTGTTTTTTGGCGCAAGGGTGCGTTTATTATCCTCAACCCAAAACTGTCATCTAAGGAGCATGAGTTGTCAATGTGCTTATAACTGTGATAAGGATGCTGCATACTGGAGGGCATCAGGGCAGTCCTGTACCAGAGGTGGTACCAGGAGCAGGGCTTCTGCTACCTTCCACATGGGAAATTGTAGTGTAACCACCTATGGCAGTACTGTATGTGTGCTAGCAAGAACATAATGGTGCCACCCGAAGTGTGTTGGTAACGACAGAACGCTGCTAGAAGTGGTAATGACAGAGCATACTGCTTGTTGCAGGTGCAAGCACTTCCAGATGAGTTCCTGGTGTCCCACTCCCAGATGTACGATGAATTCCACAACAGCACGCACTGGCCGAAACATGTCTTGTTGCGTTATCAGTTCAATGTGGATGAGGACATAGACCTGGATAATGGACTGTACACAATCTTCATACTCAGTAAGTGGATCGATCTGTCGTTGATATTGCTGCGTCTGGTCGTACTTGGTTGGTTAGGATAGTGCTCTTCAAGATGTAAACGCTGGTTCAATTCCCGCAGGGGACATCTCATGTTGTGACAGGGTTTGTCAGCTTTTACAGATGTTCCCAAGCAGGCTTCTAGATATGGCCACGGGCAGTGCACGGCTGCAATGCTGGGCTCGGGTCTAAGCTCATGTAATCTTGGTGGCCTTGGTGGCACATAAAGCAGAGCCCCTCATATATGTGTCACAGAGCTGCTGGGTCCCAAAAATGGCTGTGACCAATGCTATGTCAGCTGTGTTTAGACCATTGCGGCATCGATGGTATATAGCGCAGCATGTATCTGCAGCTGTGCAGCCCCTGGGGCTCCTGCATATCTTTTGGAGAAGGTCCAACTTGACCATCAGTAAGATTTGCACTTACAGGCAGCATGCTGCAGATGTGGCCTATATAGAATCTTAGATGCTGCAGATCTCCTCAACACAATTGGGTCCTTGTGGAAGTCACACGTGCAAGAACTTTCACCAGCTGCCATGCATGGCGAGCACATTGCTGATGAAGCATACTCCTTGTGTTGGCAGTCACATCTGGTTTTATGCAGTTTTACCTCCCTGCGACAGATTGTGTGAATGGTAGCGGAGGCACGCTGACCATCTGTCATTGCTCGTTTGCTGATTGCCTGCAGGCCTACTGGCAACAGTGCTGTTGTCCTTCGCCAATCTGGCAGGCGTCCAGAGCAAAGTTGCTCAGTTTATGCGCGATGTGGTGGGGGACGATGGGCCTGTAGGGGCAGGTGTTGTGGACCCTTTGTTAGGTGACCCTGTACAAGCACAGGCGTATGTGACGTTAAAGGCAGGTTCTCACGTGGAGTAACTGAATAGACAGAGAGGTTGTGCCTGGATGGGTCCTGGCCTGAAAACACAGGTGTTACTGTTCAATTGAATCTTTGTATCTCGGACAATGAGCGGCTCTCCGATGGGGGCGCCAGCAAGTATGGGGTGATCGCGTCCTCCTGAAGAGGGTGGCCGCCTTGGTGTGTCTCTATGCTAACTGGGATAGCAGGGACTGATGTGTCGGTGCCGGAGCTTTTGAGTGCTTCTCGGTGCTTGCTTCTAACTGGAGTGGGGTATGGATCGAGGCTATTGTTGTGCACTAGCAATCGACCAACGGCAGTCGAGTTGTCAGTGAGCAAATTTACATCTCCGGCACAATGAGGACAGGAGATTGCGGAAAACTCCTACTTCTGACGGCTGCCCGTGCACATCTATCTGAGACTGACGGCCGCACTGATTCCGCTAGTGTCCAAGCAATCTGGTCTCTTCTGCTGATACGTTACGAGTACACGTCAGGACAACATGCAGGACAATCGATTTACCACTTATGTTTATCAGGGCAGTGCGTATATGGACCATGCGTTCAGACTTTGCTTGCTACTCCATAACTTATGGCATCACTACTCAAACCGCGCAAGCGGCAGCGGTGTTCTGGCATTCCGAGCTCGAGGCTCTGCATGGTTGCTTGTGCCTGTCAGCCGAGCATATGTAAACGGTAAAGCGACATGGGCTCGATAGGCATGTTTTGATCGGAGCGAGAGACCGATGTATGTATTTCGCACACATCCATCTAGGGAACTTCGACCAGTTCCTCATCAGACAAATCACCGGAATATTGATCTGACTCCGAACCATAAAGATCCAGATACTGACCTTCCTTGCTCTGGTAAACAAACAAACAACAAAATTGAAGATGTGGATGCACCAAGGCAGCTAGCTCGAAACGACCAACTCACACCGGGGTCAAAGCCCACTTCCCTACTCAACGGAACAGGAAACACCACAGAAATGGCAAATTGACCAACACATAATCAATAGCTACACCGGCCTATCAAGAGCCGAGTTTAAGCCATTGGGGATCGTCCATTTGCTTGCACTTTCATAAGCTTTTCAAAATCAGATGCATCCTCAGATAATGAATCAAACTGAGATCCAGCTGTGTAAATCCACCACATCAGTACCACCAGACTGGTGGCAATACCAACAGACACCACTAAACACAGACGGCCACATGCTCAACCAGTGCCGAGAGCGGAATACGACCAGACAGTGCCCAAAAATCAGCATATCGCAGAGAAGACAGGTGGGACCACAGCTGCCAGGAACAGACCGTGAGCCTTAGCAATGGTAGGGTGTTCACACGACTAGTAGTATGCATGACTCCAGACTATAGTACTGTCCTGAAACCATCTCTGCCGCATGCAGGCAATTCTATCATGCATATAAGCATACACGTGTCTTGGGCACGGTCATGTAGTAGATGCTAGCTCGGAGACAAACCACTTGTGAATCACTTGCACTCCTACTTCTCATCACATATGTCAGACCTTCCAAGCATCACCCAACAATGCCAGCTACAAGAAGCAAGCCTAGCAGGGTATGACAAGCACTCCTAAGCACAGCCCCATATTGGTATTGTCACACACCTGCCAAGCACTTTACTGTGAACACCACCACCACCACCACCACCACACCCACTCAAACAATTACGAGAGCTGAAATACACAGTTTGACCACCTCCTGCATACTATAGTGCCAGTTTTTCCAGCTTCATGGTCACAGGTTCCCTCACGAGCATTTTGTACCCCCATGATCATTTTGATGTGACAGTGGCTGTTGCGATTTCATTAAGTCCCCCAAGTTCCTTCAACCACAACCGATCATGCAACTCAAAAACAAACAAAACATATTATGTTTAACGCCCGATGACTCCGAGACCTGAAGTCGAAACGACTCATCAGACGGCCTTGCGGCGATGGTGTTGCCCAGTCGACCAGACCGTTATCCATCGAACAGACGAATCCATTCTCAAGACGACGGGATACCTGTATTAACCTATTTCTCATAGACGCAGACGTCAGTCTCTACCCCACACAACAGTAGCGGAAATGCTGGTCAAGGTGAAAGATGGACCAAGGGGAGACCTATAAGTGTGTGTTTGCCTGCGAAGGACCTGAGGTGCATTCGACACATTGATTAAGTGTCATTCCTAAGGATAGCTATGTCAACACACTGTAGAGATGCAAAGGTTGCTACATGGGAGCTCACTCACTGACACGTCGGAAATTTTGGGGGGTATTAGTAAACCGGTTGATCGGTTGATGGAAACACCCGTTGAATCAACTTAGAGAGAAACTCCCTTTTTCTGTAAGCTGTATTGGCAGAAGGTGGGTGTGATGTCAACCGATTGATTGAACGCGTTTACGTCAAAGGTAATTGACGAAAACTCCGTGTATGGAAGGCCCCCTGTGCACAGCAACCCCGTTCATGTCAACCACAGAAACCCTGGTGACAGTACTGGTGGATTACCAGCACCACCGCTTCTGTAAAGCCATGAAACACTGCTTCTAGAATAGGTGTTTTTCTCTAAGTTGATGGCAACAGGAGGCCTTACAGAATCCCGGCGTTCACGGCAACCGAGCAATGGTGTTTCCAGCATACCCGGTGATTCTGGAACAGGGCACTTTTGTAAAGCCATGAAACACTACTTCCAGGATATGCAATTTTCCTTAAGCTGAAGGCAACAGGAGGCCTGACAGAATCCCAGCGTTGATGATAACCAGTCAGTGGTGTTGCCAGCATACCCATGATTCCGTCAACATGGTAAGTGAGGGTTAAAAGAAACCTTCAATGCATTCAACCACTACTGCAAAACACTGCAGCATGATTGTAACAGACTCTCTGTTCTACCTTGGATTCTAAGGGATGATGGGAACCAACAGCTACTGCAAGCGCTTGACTGGCTCCTGCACTGCTGCTGCTCCTACAGACTGTCGGCAGACCTAGTGCACATCATGCTCAGCCCCTGCACCACTTGGAGGTAATTCAAGCTGCCCTATCAGATGCTATTGCTGACCAGTGCTATAGCTGCTGCTGAACAGCTCTGCACATCAACAGTCCCCTGTGGCAATAGCAGTCTGGAACTCTTTTCAAGATCCAGGACTCAGCAAGACATGGCACAGCATACTTGTAGAGCGGCAGCATCTATCTATGTAGTTTACTTCAACCAAAGTAGGCCAGTGCTTATCCAGCTGCACAGTGTTCTCCTTGCAGCCATGGCCAAGGAGCACTAGGACTTGTTGTGCCTTGTTACTCGTTAAGCAACAATATGCATCGTGCTTCCTCTTGCACAGCACTAATAGGATGTCTCGACAGTACTTCTCTCAGGAGGCTTCACCTTGGTTCGAGTCTTAAAGTCATTTTCGTATGCAGCAGCACCCAAGCATAATGCCTACTTTGTGTTGAGATTTGAACATGCGGGAGCGTTGCTCGCCCATCCTGGCTACTTAGCTGGTTGGTCGAAGGGTGCGCCAACTTGTCAGATGATCGCCGGAGAAAAGTAGCTCAGGAGCGCGTAGAGCACGCCCGAGCTTGGTAGAGCACCGCATCAGTTGCTGCTTCGGCTGCTTTGAAAGTGGCTAACACTGGATAGCAAGGGCAGCCTGTTCGGCAGCGTTGGGCCACAGGCGGCGGATCACAACTAACCTTTCCAAGCTTACATTGATACATCGTAAGGCACAAAGCATAGTAGGGGCCCGTTCCGCTACTTCCTTCCTATTGTTTGACATCAAGTAATGGTAGCTTTCTTTGAGGTGGGAGCCCAACAAGGCAATCGGTGGCTTGCCTGGAGGCAGTACCAGTGCCGGTACCAGTGACATACTATAGGTGCCTTCGGAAGCCACAACTCGTCAAGCGCAAGTGTAAGCTATATGGTCATGGACCTGGCTTCACCGTATGTCCCATCGTCCATAAGGGTGTGAAGCAAAGTACCTTAGGGCTTCCCTCAGATGTTACATGTGGTGGAACCGAGCATTGTGAAGACAGCCTAGACAGGCCCCACGAACAGACAGCGACAAGGGGATTTAGCTTAACCAAATAGCACTGCCAATGTTTCATCCATTATATTTAGCTGAGTTGTGAGGTCTGGCGTGTGATACATTTTGGCCATTCGGTTGCATACCATCGGCCAACCCTACCCTGATCCAACAGTCACGCACGTTAAACGCTATACTGGCATCCTCTGATGACTGACAGCATTGACGGTTATTCCAGAAGCTGTTGTTAAGGCATTATACCGTAGAGTGGTTTTCTGAAGTGGGGTGCCGTTAGTGTTGTTTGCACCTAACCCCCAAATGCTTCAGCAACAGTTGGACCACTTGCATCAGTTCTGCCTTGCGAAAGGCATGGAGGTTAATGTTGCAAAGACAGAGGTGGTTGTTTTCCGGCACCCTCAGTTTCCTGCTGCGGGTGAGGCATGGCAGTGGCAGATTGATGGGCAACCTGTTGCCAGAGCAAGAGAGTTTAGGTACCTAGGGGTGATTTTGCATGAAACTGAGGGTGTCTCTGCAGCCATCAGCTCCCTTGCAACTGCAGCTACGCGTGCCACCTGGGCCATGATCTCACGTTTCCGAGTCCGTAAAGTAAGGGACATAGCTGTGAAGCTTCAGATGTTTAGAGCTCTTGTCTTGCCTATTTTGGAGTATTGTGGTGCCATCTGGGGCCCTGACATGCTTGCCTCAAGCAAGCATCTCAGCCAAGTTCTTGATAACCCTCTGCAAGCGGTTCAGACAACTTTTTTGCGAGGCCTGGGTCAGCTGCGCAAGTCTGTATCCAAGACAGTCCTGCATAAGGAAATGTGCATGGAGCCAGTGGCCAAGGGATGGTTACGATCTTCAATCGCATTGTGGGAAAGGTTGCAAGCAGCACCCAGCAACAGTATCTTGGGTATTACTGTTAGGGAGTCCATTAAAAGAGCGCAAGTTGCTCCAAAGAGGAACACATCATGGGCCGGAAGGTTTATGTCTATGATGCATATGATCACTGGCCAGGGCTCCAGGGATGATGCTGCCACTGTGCAGGATTTTGTCAAACAGTTTGGCTTTGACTCCACAGCTGACCGCATTTTACCTGTTCCCAGTGGGGTAGTGTGGGCTGCATGGGAGAAATTTGTTCAGGTAGAACCTTGGGAGAATTTGGAGTCAAACCCCAGGACAGCACCCACGGCGCGTATAAGATTGGTTACGTACAACACTTGGTTTGCTGTTCCCCATGGGACTGGTGGGACACAGGAGAAAGGCTACCCTCCGGGTATGCCCAACTACATTAAGCATTCTGGTGGGATCCCTTTTTCTCAAGTTAAGCAGTTGATACGGTTTAGGACTGGTGCACATCATTTAAGAGTGGAAACTGAAAGGTGGGTGCCGGCCCCCGCTCGGTTGCCGAGATCTGAGAGGGTCTGTCAGAAGTGTACTTTGGGCTCAGTTATGGAGGATGAGTATCATGTCCTGTTTGAATGCCCCACATATCACCACATTCGGTTGAAGTATGAGGAAGCATTGTTTTCAAATTTTGGAGGAGTGTCCCGGGCTGCTCGGTCTATGCGGCCCTCTGGGAAGGTCAGTGCTTTCATGAACCAGAACCCCAGGAAGGTTGCTGCCTTTGTATCAGACTGCCTAGACTATAGGCGCTTTGAAGCATCAGACCTTCTACCTTATGCAACTAGGGAGACACTGGAGGAGCTAGGTCTGGTTGGTTATCAAATTGATACGTTTTCGTCTGACTATGATGATTATATTGATGAGTCTGGCATGGTGTATGATGCCCATGGAGCCTAGTTTGGCTCCGTTACGGGCGCCCCCTTTGTGGGGCCACTTTGTAATCTGTAATCTGTAATCTGTAGTACGGGGCTGCCACAATCCCTATGTTACCAGAGGGGTTGGGATTTATTCAACGCTGGTTAAGTAACAGGTTTGTTGTAAGTACAGCTCTGAAGAAATGGGTTTCTGTAAAGAGAGTATTGCTGTCAACCAGAACCCCTGTTTACAGCAAAGGTAGCTTCTGGTGCGTTTGGTCGTTTCGACTTAGCAGCCCTTTGCGGTTGCCGCACCTTAAATTTTTGTTTGTTCTGGAAACGTGTTGAAGCATGCCCCTATTGCCGTAATCACTCACTTCTTCAACACATGTTACGCCAATCTCTGTTATCAGAAGTGGTCAGGGTTTATTCAGCACAGGTTCAGTAACAGGTTTGCTGTAAGTAGGGGACTGAAGAAACTGTGTTTGTGTAAGGAGAGTACTCCTGTCAACCCGAACCCCTGTTTACAGCAATGGGAACTTCTGGGAACGTGTTGAATCATGCCCCTGTTGCTGTAAACACTCACTTTTTCAACAAACATTACGTCACCTCCCGATGCCGTCATCCCCTATACACAGCAACGGGTCTCGTATGAATCGGTTGACTGGTTGTATCAACGGTGTTTTGTCAACGCACCGTTGATGCAACCGGTCAACGCATTGACGGCAACAGGTAGCTTTTTCAACGGTGTTTACTAATACCCCCCAAAATTTCCGACGCAGACCCAAGCTTCCGTCAAATCCATGCAAAGGGCTTCCTGCGAGGAAATGTCCTGCTCGTGTTTCTTGCCTTTTCATCTCATAGAAGAGAAACAACACATTATCCAAACAAAGGCATTACTCCAGGCCCATACCATATCTAGCTGCAGAGCTGTCAGAGCAAATTCTGCAGATCCAGGAACAGTGCCCAATTATGCATTTTCTGACCTCCTCCTATCTCCCCAAGCATTGCTAAGATATCAAAGCTGCTAGGCAGAGATGCTAGCGCCATTAACCATTTGCTTGCCTTTACAAAAAACAACCCCCACGGCATCTCTCCAGCGAAGCCCACAAGCCATAGCAACCCCAAGAAGGCTCCGTTGTGCAGCTTCACCAACATTGAGCCACCACCACCACAACCGGCAGCAACTTCCATGAACAAGCAAACAAAACATCTTTAACGTCCAGGTCTGAGACCTGAAGTCAGAACGATCTCACCCGTCCCTTGGGCAGAAGACAATGCAAGGTGTGATGTCATCTGTTTGCTCAATCCCATGGTGCGATGTGGCCCAATCAAAACATTTAGGAACGATAATGCCATCACAATAAAGATTCCAAGCGGGCCGAGAGCATTATGTTCCCCCCTTGGGACTGTGCACAGGACCTGACCCTTTGCTTTTGTGTGGCTCAAAAATGAGCTGGAGACAAGTACATCAAACCCTTAGAACAGACTATCCAGGAACTGAACCTTGAAAGGTAAATCAGGAACTGGCAGGGACCCATGTGCAAGCATGAGTGCATGGCTGGGTTCTGCCAGTACATGAACATGCGTGCTAAAGTATATGAAAGACACATATACATACCAGAGGCCAAGCTGGGTGCCCATGCATGGATAGCGATCATATTTTATTCAGTATATATCATGATGTCATATTGCACCAAGGCAACCCACACAATGCAACACACTGCAGCGGATCTTCTTCAGATCGGCTCAAATCGAAGTGTGGCGTTGACAGTACACAAGCATGATGGCTGCATTGGCTGATCAGGCCTTTGAAGGGCCTGCATGCTCACTAGATCACAAAATAAGGGTGTAGTACCTGCAGGCTGCAATTAACATATTAAAATGTACTCACTGTCACTTGCTCCCCTCCTGTACCACTGAGGAAGGGCCTTGGGAGAAGACCAGTCACCAGTGTTGTGGGTTCAAAAATGCAAGCAACCAACAAACCATGCATGTAGATTATGTTATGGCATGGTGCCATCTCAGGATCAATCACAAAAGATTCTGCCTGATGTGTTGATTCAACAACTCCGCCACACTGCCTATATGGCCCAACCCCAAAATGCAACCCGCATATTGCTCCATATGCTTATATATTAGACTCACTGTTGCGATACATGACGTCCTGTGTGAGGCTTGATCAGCACAAACACATTCAGTGGTAAAAGCAGATTGTAACTGCAGTATCACATCCCCTTTCGCATTGAGACTGCAACATCAACTCCATCACTTCCATTCTGACTCAAGGCATGCATGTCCAAATGGTCCAATGCATGCTGCGGTTGCTGCTGTGCAGACCACGAATAATGCCCTTACTCCAAACACAACTTCAACAAGCAACACATGGAGCAACTATTACAATCCTGCATATGCACAGCATGAAAACTATTGATAAACATAAATTAACAATAAAAGCCTGAAACCACAGTTGAAAGCATACTTATATTGCATGTCGCAGCTTTGAAATGTCAACAAACAGCAGCTTCCAATAGGGCCATACCATGGTTGTTGTAGCCAACCCCCAGTCCAAAAAGCCATACTATGGAGTCAACTCTCCATTTATTGAAGGTGGCAGGACCCATGTATCCAATGGGCAGAGCTGCCTCCATGCCCTGTGGTGGCTGACGGTTGGAAAAAAGTGGTCTCTGGAGATCACAGAACATTTGCTTAAGAGCAAGGAGCTTTAACCCCACTCCGGCCTAGTGCTCCCACAAAAGAAGGGCACACCCATGATATGCTCTCAGACCCTAAAAAAGGAAGGGCCCTTTAGCACCTAAGCTGCACCTATCACTGGAACCACACAGCACCTCAATGCAGTCAGCCAAATCGACACCTGGACTCAAAAACCACAGCCCATAACCAGCCTCTGAGCTCACTCGTAGAAAAGAATTGCATATCCTTGCCTAGGCATTCCCAGAGGTATTGAGCTGGCAATGCAGAGTAGTTGCCAGGGAAGTTGTACCTCATTCTGCTTCCCACCCCCCTCCCCTGAATGCAGGGGTAACAGATTACCCCCAACCCATTCATTTCATCTAACCTTTGCATGCATTGTAACAAAAACAAGCTGCAGGCCCTGCATCCACTCCTCCCCCTGCTCAAGTACGTCAGCCCATCGCTTTGACATTGTAGTCACGCCGGTCTCCGTCCAATCTCCTTACAAGTGTCACGCGTTCCTTTTACCCTCCGACACAATAGTCGGTCCCCATCATAGTAGAGCTTCCATACTCCAGCAGACCCCACCACTTGCCATAGCAAAGCATAACCAGCTCTGACGTGCGTAGCTTCGCTTCCTGCCCCCCCGCCCTCTTTCACCCCCTTTAAAAACACACTGCACTGCTATGACATAACATAACAAACATTTAAGGTGTCATCTGTTTGCTCAAATCCACAGTGGGATGTAGGCCAGTGAGAATATTAAAGAACGATCATGTCATCACAGACCATAGGACTGACTAGTAACAAACAAACAAACAAAAATTTAAGGTGCGGCAACCGCAAAGGGCTGCTAGGTCGAAACGACCAAACACACCATCGGATGGGTCCAAAAACAATGGAATCCATACCACCAAGCAAGAGGAATACCCAAGCAGACATCCAACTACGGACACGGCAAACAAATCACCAGCAGGAGACTGATGGGTGTATCCAAATCAAACACAATCCAGAGCACCAACCAAGCAGGATGTCCAGTAAGTCCACCGTAACCGACTCCTAGCCACCTCGCCTCAATAGAACTTCCGTTTTACGCCCTTTGCGGTTGCCGCACCTTAAATTTTTGTTTGTTTGTTTGTTTACAGTAAAGCTTCCAACCAAGCCAGCATTATGTCCCCCCTTGGAACTACGCACAGGAGCCAACCCTCGACTTTGTGCGGCTTAGAAACAAACAAGCAAAAGTTGAAGGGCTGCTAGGTCGAAACGACCAAACACACCATCGGATGGAGCTAGAAACCATGGATTCCACACCATCAACCAATAGGAAGACCCAAGCGTACAGCCAACTACGAGACTGCAAACAGTTCGCATCAGACAAATCCCCAGAATGGTCTGACCAAATCAAACACATTCCAGAGCACCAACAAAGACGAGTACCCAAGCAGGTAGCCAGCTCGGAGATGGCAAACAGTGCGGCATCAAACGAAGCATTAAAAAAAGCGGAATCCAAGCAAACCAACTATCCAAAGCAGCTAGCAAACCAACTATCCAGGACAGACAGTTGAGCGAATCCTTATAAGGCAAATCAGTACCTGGCAGGGAGCCTTGTGCATGACAGCACGGCTGATTCCTGCCAGTACATGAACATGTGTGCTTAAAATATATGAAAAACATATATGTATCAGCGGCCAAGCTGGGGGCCAATGAACACTGATAATGTATCAAACATTAATCAGATTATGTATCAGGCTGCTTGAAAAATGCAACACTGATGAAATACACTGCAGCGGATCTTCCTCAGATCGGCTCAAATCAAAGTGTGGCATTGACAGTACACAAGCATGATGGCTGCATTGGCTGATCAGGCCTTTGCAGTAAACACCTCCATGCTTGCTAGATCCCTAGTAAAGGGTGTACTACCTGCAGGTAATGCAACACTATATAACTGTAATTTAACTTAATTAAACTTATTAATTATAACTTGCTTTCTCACTTTACACTGAAGTAGGGCCTTGGGAGAAGACCAGTCACCAGTGTTGTCGGTTGAACAATGCAACAACCAACCAACAAACGTTGTTATGCCATCTCAGAACCAATCACAAAATACTCACATGCTCTTTCAACAATTTTGCCACACTGCCTATATGGCCCAACCCCAAAATGCAACCTGCACTCACCTTGCTCCATATGATTACGTATTAGATTCACTGTTGCTATATGCGACCTCCTGTGTGAGGCTTAATAAGCGCAAACACATTCAGTGGTAAAAGCAGGTTGTAACTGCAGTATCACATCCACTGTTGCATTGGGACTGCAACATCAACTTCAACACATCCATGCTAATCCCAGGTATGGATATTCAAATGCATAAATGCGTGCTGCGGTTCCTGCTATGCAGGGTCATGAATGATGCAACACCCCAAAGTCAAATGCAACAAGCAAAACATGGAGAAACTCTCACAATCCTGCATATGCACACCATCAACACGTTGGATGGCATAAATAGGCTCATGCATTTTAAGCACAGCTGAAAGCAGATTTACATTGCCTGCTGCAGCTTCAGAAAGGGAAGAAAATCTAAGGCCCCTTCAGCTCCCCACCAGACCTTCCCATGGCTGTGATAGCTTACCCAGCAGCTGGGAGCAACATTCCAAAAGCCATATACGCATCTAAACATGACTCTTAAGTGAAGGTGGCGGGACCCATGCATACACTGGGCAGATCTGCATCCATGCACTGAAAATCTTTGATGGTCACATAACGTTTGCATGAGAGCAAACAGCTCTGGCCCCACTGCCTTACAATGGAAGTGCATGCACATGATTTGCTCCACACCCATGCAACACTACAGGAGAGTTATTTCACTGCTTAAGCTGCAGCCATCACTACCACCACACACCTCAATGCAGTGAGACACCCCGGAATGCTTTTAACAGCTGCCTATCACACCCTCAGTTGCCCACCTTTCACCAACATGGACAGCGTAGCTCAAAACCCAGAGCCCTTAACAAGCAAATGCATATCCTTCCTTCGGCATTCCCAAAGGTATGGAGCTGGCAATGCAGAGTTGCCAGGGAAGTTGTACCTCATTCTCCTTTCCACCCCCTCCCCCTGAATGCAGGGGTAACAGTTTACCGCACAACCCATTCCTAACTCGGTCACCACCATCATCACCACCACCACCATCTTTTGATTCATGAAAAACAACCAAAAACATATGTCAAAACTATCCATTGGTCCACCTCGCTGCTGGTGTAATAACTTAGAGGTGCAGGCCCTATGGCATGTGTTGCTATGTCATGTGATGAAATGTAATGACAGTAAAGTAAACACTGTCCCCATTGCTCTCCCTGCTACTTTAGGCTTGCTGATTTACGTAAGCCCCTTGCATCCAAAGTACTCACTCAGGTTAAATTATGCCATGTCATTCAACCTAATTACAAATAACGAGCTTTCCCCATACCCTCCAAAGCAGCCCCCCATCCCTCTTCCACACAGAGAAGGCTCTCCAGACCCTTCCCCATGAAGACTCAGCTTTCCAACCCGCCCTCACACCTGGTCCACCCATCAGCCCATAACCAAGGCACACAGAGAGTGGAAGACAAACCTTCAGGAAGGGCTGCTCCTGCCCTCCCCTGTGGTTTCAGTCACTGACCGCTTATTACTATCATCACAACCTGACCTCTCAGAGCTGCACACAGACCCCCAGCCAAGTTCCCGTCCACCTAGAGCATTCCAGTGCAGCCTCTGTCTGGCCTGCTGGCCCCTTGGTGCTTATGCTAGGGCTTTGCGGTGGCTAGCAGTGAGCCACATGCCGCCCTCCACCTTGAGTGTGAGAGCCAGGAAGGTCTTAGACATGACCTCCTCGTGAGTGCCCATACATGGGGCAGCTCGGAACCTACATCAGAAAATAGAGGAGATGAGCAGATGACACGGCTGAGTTGAAGGTAGAGCCACTGCACTGTTTCCTGGGTGGAGTGGTCTTATCACGTTTCATGATATGCCATAGCAAAAAGTGCCATAGGCCCCTCATCTCAAACTGTCACAGAGAACAGCGAGGTGGAACAGAATACGGGTTGCCTTCGGCATGCAAGCATGACAATACATGCCTGAACATGAGGTCCAGCAGCTACGTGGAGGGGTAGAAGAAAATATGCTTTGTGACTGTGGTTTTCTATGACATGGTGTTAGCTAACCCTACAGGCGTTTACTAGCACCTCTTAAAGGCCTTTGATTCACTAAACTGCAGGTGTCCTGGTAAACAAACGCATTAGCAGGATTGTGCTTGATCTATTTATCACCTTTGGCACCAGCATGGTAGCCAGAAGAGCAGAACAGGTATGCCACAACCCCACGCAACAGGCATGCAAGCATCTCCAACAACTGCATTTGCAAAATGTCACAAAGCTGATTACGTCACAATGTTAAGCCACCGGTCCAACGAGCAATAGTTGTCCGCGAGCTTATAACCCCCACTTCTGGCCTGCCTTTGTGCTGCCACCAGTCACAGAAGTGAGTGCTGTTACCCCGCACCTCCCCCTACCCACCTGAAGGTTGACAGCAGCAGTGCCACCCCCGTTCTGACTGCCACCTGCCCTAGCGCCATCCCAATGCAGATCTTAGGACCTGCAGAGAAGGGCAAGAAGCGCGCTGCTCCAGTCACTGGATCAACAGCTGCATCAGGGCTCTCCCAGCGCTCTGGTTTGAACTCCCGTGCATCATCCCCCCAGCTGCGGTTGTAGTTATTCAGCACAAAGAGGCAGGGGAAGACGGTCACGCCAGCAGGGATAAGGTAGGGGCCCACCTGTGTCGGACGTTCTGTAAGCCTGCAGGACAAGATGGGGACAAGGTAAGTGGTATACCTTTTCCATTGAGTGTGATCTCACATGTGTTTGCTAGCACGGGTCCCACTGCAGCCCGTAACAGTATGGAAACAGATCAAAAACCAAGAACAATGTTCAGACACTTATGGGCCTGCTTGTCGTTTATGCAGATATTTATGCATAAACCATTTATTATCCTGCAATCCATTCCATTATCATCAAGTGTACGAAGATGCTTAATCATGTGGAAGCGGGCCACAATTGTGGGGCTGTGCTCGTCATACCTTCTTGAGGCAATAAGGTGCACCAATGTTTTTACCATTCACAAAGCTTGCTTATCCTGTGCTTCCAGCTTTCTTATCCATTGTGAAACACCCTCATACACACAGCCTTTGTGAGCATCCCCACCAACGACGGCGCAGCCAACAAGGTGCAAAGCTTCGCAGGAGCCACAAATGAGCTCTGATCATCCGGTTCCTTAAAGGAAAGGCAGTGCAAAGAATGAGCAGTCCCACACCTCTGCCATAGCTATCCCTTACCTAGGTGAAGCAGATGCTCCAGCAGGGTACATCCTCATGGCCTCATTGATCACGGCAGCCAGGTAGGGCAGATCCTTAAGGGGGTCAAAGCTGGCCTGCAGCACCTCCAAGGCAGCCTGTGGCAAACATAGCAGGCATTAGTTAACTATTAGAGCCCTTACAGCCAGACAAAGGTCGAACGCATTGGCTGCATCCTGTGCCTTTCAATACGGTGGACTTGAGTCGCTGCTCCTTTCAAGAGTATTGCCTGCTTCACACACCCATAACTTACACCAGTCCCGGCCCCTCCACCATACGCATAAGATGCAGCGTTAGGCTGCAAAGTCTAGGATCACAAGCTAGCACATAAAGCCAAGGGAACCTGCTACCCCTGCACACCATCCCCTTCATCGCCCCTTCTTTTTGACGGCTCGGAGGTGCGGGACCTATGGCACAATTTGCTATGTCATATCATGAATGTAATTGAAACATCTCCCCTTTCCCAACCTGCTACAGCTATTTTGCAGGCACACTTCTTCCCTCCTTCATGCTTTTGGTGATGAAGAAGCAATAGAAAGGATTCTGCACCTGCACTAGAGGCAAATGCAGGACACCCCCTAACCTCACATCACCCCCCGGACTGCACAAACAATCATCCAACCAGCAAAGCTACTTTAGGCTGGGCATAAAGCCGTTCAGCCCCTCACCCCACCACCCCTCTTACTTCACCCCCACCACCCCTCTTACTTCACCCCCACCACCCCTCTTACTTCACCCCCAACACCCCTCTTACTTCACCCCCACCACCCCTCTTACTTCACCCCCACCACCCCTCTTACTTCCCCCCCAACACCCCTCTTACTTCACCCCCAACACCCCTCTTACTTCAGCCCCAACACCCCTCTTACTTCACCCCCAACCCCTACCCCCACCACCTAACCCCTTTCCTCCCCCCTTACCTCCAGGTCTCCATCACAGGGCATGCCTGCCTCCTTGAGCTCCTGCATGAGCTTCTTCTCCACCTCAGGGTGTGTGGCCACACAGTACAACACCCAGCTGATGGTGTGGGCAGCAGTCTCAGGGGCCATGATCTGCAGGGAGAGGTAAGACACCCTAAACCTTAATTCCTGAAACCCTAAACCCTAATAGTGTGGGCAGCAGTCTCAGGGGACATGATCTGTAGACATGTCATTAAGACCATTCTTGTTTGAAAGTCATAATCATGCTTCTATGACTGCATAGTTCACTGCACAGATATGCGGGCGGTGCAACGATCATCATAATCAGCAGCAGCAGCAGTGCCTTTCCAAGATAAACGTTTCCTTCCCAGGAAATGGCACAAGAAACGAGATACTGACAGTGTGCGCATTGGTGGTGTTGTGCCCAGGATGCTGGAGGTAGAATGAAGGTAAGGACAGACCTTGTTTTGGTGGTGCATATCCCAGTAATATGGAAATCATTGAGTTGACTGAGAGATGCACAAACCCCAACAGGCCACACAGATCTGTTGCTGCTGGCTTTGTCTACCATGAAGTGCACTGGGGGATAACACCAGCTTACATTCCAATCTTACGCTTATCTGGTTGCCTTTTCCTGCCAGGAGGCATTCCTCTGCTGGCACGTAAAACTCTGAACCCTACACTAGGCTAGACCTTGAGCCCTCAACTAGGCTAAACCCTAACATGTAGACTAGGCTAAACCCTAAACCTTACCTGATTGCCTACTTCTGCCAGGATGCGTTCCGCAGCCGGCGCCTTGCCGGTCCGTGGGTCCAAGAAGCGTGCCAGGCACGCTGTCAGGCTCAGGTCACTGGGGTTCTTGCTGCGGTGACAAACACAGGTGAAAGGCAATCTGTCAGCAGCCCCACAACAGAATCTGCCTTCAGCACACATGCTGCATGTAAGCATCAAAAAGCAGGCTGCGATACTGTTCAGGACCGGACAAGAGTTTTGGGTTCATGTTATTGTTGAAACCTATGTGTGCAAGTACCTCACCGGCATCATAGGTAACAAGACCCACCAACCAATGCTGTCCGCTGACTTGTCTTTGGCAGAGTTTCTGATGAAAGTGACAGCCGGGACGCACAAACAGGTATGCCATGGGTTCACACAAGCAACGCAGCAATCATCCCACGCTTTCATTAGTCTGCCCAACTTCCACCCTTCCTAGTAGCCCCTCCTTGGCTCCTGATGGGACGTCAGAGATCAATGCCATTCGCCTACCCCGCTCCACCCCTCCCTGCCCAGCCTTCTCTAAAGATCTTTCCCCGCCGCCTCCCGCAGTCCCTCCTCGCACTCACCATGTCTTCATGTGCTCATAGATGGGTTCATACACAGTCTTGGACAGCCTCAGCCGTGCCTCCCTGAAGCGCAGGCCCACAGCAGAAGCCCAGGGCAGGTAAAAGTGCACCACCTTGAGCCAAGGCTGGGCGGTGTGGTGGTGCACCACACTGATGGCGGTCTCAATGTCATGAGCGGCCTGGATGTGCACAGGAACACGTGCACAAAACCTTGTTTAGCCAGTGCCAAAGTGCCTAACATTAATTTCTGGGATCACGGAGTAGACATTCACCCGCCGGGGTTTGAGTGCACTACATCTTGCTTTACTCACGGCAATTGAACCTCTCTAGCAGTCTTGCCTTTTTGTCTCGATTTCTTCTCTCCACATAGTAACACACTGGATGCAGTTATGCCACGGGAGCTGCACGCCCCGAAAGCTGTGCAGTGATCTATCTCATATTTCTATTGAACTGGCTGAACTGTCCTATAAGTAAACATTCAGGAATTGGCATGATCTAAGGCCACCGCTACACTCTTAATCCCAGTCACCATGGTGACACATCTAGATAATACATCTTGCCCGTCATACATGCACGGCCTCATCCCCCCGGAGTTGCGAGTCTGATACAGGAAAGCTACGTATGCTACCAAACAGCAGAGTCAAAGTGCCGTATCAAGCATTCCCTCCACTTCCTCTGAGCAAATGTTGTGTCCCGGTTCGTGCTGGACCGGAAAACGGATGTCTTCCGGTGGTGCTGGGCACCTCTAGTACACTACAGCAAAACATGTGCAAGGACAGTTACGAACCGAAGGGGCTACGTGTACGTCATGTTACATAGGTGTGGGACCAAAGAGCTGCTAAGCGGCGTAATGATCCCAAATTCGACAATGTAACTTGTGACAGCTTGCACTGCGGGGCCTATGGCCCTCTTTGCTATGGCATCCCAACAAATCAATAACACTGCTGCTGCTCCCATACAAGCGTACCTGCAACACGTCAATGCTGTGCTTCTCCATTCCAAACAACCCCTCTACTTGTGTCTGGATAGCAGCCGCCAGCAGGTGGTGGTCCACCTGCACATCAGCTTGGGGCGCAACCAATACCTGAACCAAAGCACCTGGGCTAGTAGGAGCGGCGATGGGGCTAGGTGGGGCTGTAAGCTTGGCTGACTTGTGGGCTTGTCCCGCAATGGCAGCAGCGATGCGGCGGCCCACGTCAGCGTATGCATTAAGCAATGCGGGGTAGCTGTTGATGGCAACACAGAGCATAATCACATATCAGTGGACAGTTACAAAACATACATAGAAAAGAAAACAGAACAGTTAAATGGTGTGGGGACTTGCACACTTTTGCACATGTGGAGTTGCAGCTGCCTGTTGTGTTTTGACAAACACCCAAGTATTTGCAGTAATACCAGACACAAATACATTAAAATAATACCTGCTATGCAATGATCTGTCGCTCATACTGGCAGCTGCCTGATCAGAACGTTTGTTGCAGAAGCTGTTGCTGTTCTGCTGCTGTACCGTTTCATACTGCCGCTGCTGCATAATTCCCTTGCTCT
Source organism: Pseudopediastrum boryanum (assembly GCA_963556185.1). Classification (NCBI taxonomy): domain Eukaryota; kingdom Viridiplantae; phylum Chlorophyta; class Chlorophyceae; order Sphaeropleales; family Hydrodictyaceae; genus Pseudopediastrum; species Pseudopediastrum boryanum. The sequence continues at coordinate 6,918,787 of OY744494.1, forward strand.
TGAGACTTTCCACATATGACCCTTGCTACCTTTGCTGCCCTTGGAGTCATGACGCTGACACGCCCAGAACCTGTGCTTTGGTCTATTTCATCATGACCAACGAGCAGAAACCGCTGCATTGCGTCCTAATCCTACGGGTTTAGTACATCGTACCTGGCCCTGTTGGCCAGTGGCACGCCCAGGAGCATTGCTGCTGGACAAAACAGCAGCAGCTGGTGATGCTTTCCCCTCATCTGTCACTGCAGACTCCTGGCGTTTAATGCCCCTGTACCAAGGGCTGCTCCCTCTGCCTGCTGCTGCTGTTGCTATTGTTGTGGGAGCAGCATATTGATTTGAGTTGTTCCTGCTTTGTACTTTCTTTCCCACTCACTTTTGCTTGTTAGCAGCTGGTGTGTAAGCTGGTGACAGGGCCTTGCGGATTGCCATCCATGTGTCTTCATCCTGCTCGGTGAGAATGCTGCAAAACAGCCAAGGCAACAGTTGCTTGTGTTATCAGAGCAAATCACAGCAGAGAAGCAGGCGTTGGGCCAAACAAGAGATGGCAGCTTGGTTTCATAAGCCAAAAGAAAGGCTGGATGAGAATAAGATTACAAGCATACCAGAACGCAGCTGTTAAGTCTAGGTCTTTCACTCTGTGTTTGTATGCGGTAATCGTCCCTGACCTCTGGCTTAGCAATTTGTAAACAGCCAGTGCTGCAACACATCAAAACAGCAATGCCGCCCAATCCCCTATCACAGCATCCGATCCTTGTCACCAGGTTGTGTGTATCAGATAGATCACTTCACAGCTTTCGGGCCGTGCAGCATCCGCCACATGACTCCAACGCGTTGTGTATGTATGTGTGCTTCAATACTCTCCATCAGCGGCTCCTACCTGTGGTGTCCATGTAATCCCGTTGCAGCATCAAAGACAGAGTACTCCGGGATCTTGCGAGGGATGGTATTTGGCCCAGTGCGAGCTGCGTAGCACCAAAACCAGGGGTTAATACACCTGCATATTCATGTTCATACTCAGGCTGCAGCTCAACGATACAAGGTTGCACAGAAGGTATGGCGCCTACAGTGTATGCACAAGCTGGGCGAAAGGCATACTGGCATTCTACGGGGTCCTAGTGATTTTCATCAGCCAAACGAACGAATTCTAAGAATACAAGGAACATCCAGCTCAGTATGCCTTCACAATCATGTGCTGCTGCTTTATCAACTGCTTATTGTGTTGCTGCTGCTTGCTGTAACTTCTGAAGGCAGGCAAGCAGGCCTTTGCAGATATCAACAGTATGAAGAGTGTCTCATCTACCATTCGAATTGCTGCCATGATACTGGGCAAAACTCTTTGCTGTCTCCTGCTGCTGCTGCCTGCGCTTTCTGCAAGTACAGCCCCCCATAGGTGCTGCTGCTGTTCCTGCTGTTGCTGAGGCTGGTGTCTGTTCTGACCGCAAAGATGCTGCTCCTGCTCTTGCTGCTGTGATGAATCCATTGCTGGCTGCTGCTGCTGCTGCTGCTGCGCCTCACCGAGTATGCCTGCTGTGATAGCCGGGTCGGCCACAATCACAAACCACTTATGTGGTACTGACACTCGCAACACTGCCTGCCCCTTCTTCTCATGGAAGTTCAGGAAAATCTGCGTGAAGTCTTTCTGCCTCCAGTACATGGGCAGGTGACCTACAGGGCGGGATCAAGCAGTAAGGGAGGGTTACACGTAAGAAAATGGTATGTCGTTTTGCAGAGAAAACATGATGCCCCGTAGCGACGGGCTCAGAAATGGTATGTCATTTTGGAGAAAAACATGCTGCCCCGTAGCGACGGGCTCAGCAATGGGTCCAGCAGTGACATTTCAAGGCGTTTAGAACGCATGGTTAAGTATTTCCTAACGTGTCCAGTCAATTCATCTCAAGCATTGGCAGCTAGGAGCCAACATAAGCTCAGGCTGCTGATTCAGTTCCATGTTGGGGCTCTGAATTGTTGCAACAAGGCCCACCGGCACTTTTCACTTTGACCAGCTGCAAGCTTCGTCTTCTGTGGCACGCATCTCGGCTCGGCAGCATTTGCAAACGTACCAAGGATAGGGACACTGCCAGTGGCCAGGGGAATCTTGTACAGGTCGTACTTGAAGCGCGTCAAGAGGTGCTGCAGTAAGAAGCCTCCAACGAGTGCTACAAGCACAGCTGCTAGGGCGGATCCCAATGACAAGTCAGGCATGGCTGTAAGGTCGGGGAAAGCCCGCGTGACCTGCCAGGAGGAGAGGCAAGGTGGGATATGAGGAGACAGCAAGACTGAGAGGTTGCCTGCTCGCGCAGCAAACAAATTGCCGCCGTTTAAGGGTGTTGAAAAGATAACAATACACTCTTTGTAATGTAACTTCAGAGGGCCAGTATTGTGAATGCACAAGCGAAAGCTCTCTGCTTGCGGCAGGTGTCGCTCGACGGGCGCATGCAACCAGCTCATGGCAGACTGCACGCTAAGGTTCACTGCATGTCCTGAAAACCACATGGCTGTGCTCCACAGTGGACAAAATGCAACATTTGCAGCTTGATTCTCTCTTGGACTGTGCTACCCTTGCCGTGCCGGACGCGAACGTAGAGCTACCCATGGTGCACAGCGACTTGACAGCCAAGCAGAACCGGCTCACGCCCTATTCATCCGTCTGGATAAGAATGCTACAATGGCAGCACAGTAGCGGGCTGGTCCCTCTCCTTCATGTTCAGCAGCCCCGGCTCTCACCAGCTGCGCCACCAAGTTAGTCTCCATTACAAATGCGTAGTGTAGGCTTTCAAACCTGTACGCTGCAATTGTGCGCTACTGGCTTCCAACCGGCATATAACTCCTAAGCAATGCGTGGTTCCACCCGGTTGCGTGCCTTCAGGGATGGCGCTAGCGGTCGAAACGGTTAGAGAAGCTCCCCTGTCAGTGATTTGCGCCGCATGTAGCTGGCTGGTGCATCGATGCAGCGCAAGCTCCCATCTACAACTAAAGCCTTCCCAAATGCGCGTACAATGCACTACCATGTTAGTTTGTATTCCGACTGTGTAACCCGTACGCAGACTGACTTCTCATTCTGCCTGTTAAACTTCTGCGCACAGCGCGCACTGAAGCAAGTTGCTCGCGGGATCAAACTCGAGGTTCAAAACCGGTCTTTACACCTTACATGGCAATAGCAGAAAGGAACGGGGGTTAGCATGCGTGTGTGCAAGTGATACCGCACAGCGTCTACCTAGCATTCAACCTAAGGCCCCACTGCCTACTACGAGCTGTACGAAATTATCATAGGTATCATCTAGGAAACCATCTGGGAAGGCGGAGCATCAATACCTGTATAGCAGGCGAGGACCTTGTAAGTACTCCAGTTGAGCGTTGAAACGCTGCTAGGATGCGGATGAAGGTGCACTGGGGAAGGCAGGGTGCCAGCTGTGACAGGTCCGAAAGCATCCAAGACAATAGTTGTGAGGGGCCTTAGGTTGACGGGAATGGGCTGTAGGGGGCGGCGGGGGCTGTAAAGCTGAGAAGCGCGCTGTCTGGGACCCCCCAACCGGCGTGCTGTAAAAACTCAGCAGATGGAACTCTGCTTGCCTGACGAAGGGCACATGCATCGTCCCATCCGAGCGATGCAGCAACTTCTAACTGTGGCCTCGGACTCCGATACTGAATGGATTAGGCGTGTCGATGGAGCAACATTGGATAACTTAGCCTGCCGTGCTCAAATGGCATGACCTTGACATAGCATGTGTAGCGGGACATCTGCGGCAGTTTGGATGTGATGTTGACTGCCAAACAACCAGAGTACATGCTAGAGGCCCAGTTCCAGTCACGACAATTCATTTGAGAAGGCCGCAAGGAGAAGGCACAAAATAGCAGTCCAGTTTACATCCGGCATGTGGCGCCTACGTTTTCGCTTTCTCAGGATAAAATCAGCTCACAGGCATTGCCCCACGCACGGCCTGCCGGCACAACATTGCACGCAACCAGAGGTTGGAGCTGAAAAGGACGAATAGATGCAAGAGCTACAGTGCATACCATTAGTGACCACCAGAATTTCCGGCTGTATCACAGCAGCACACATAGCCGCTGAGCATGCTTTGGCTCCCCATCCGCTTTCATTTGGCACCCATTGAGGCTGAGCTTTGCCCGCACAACAGCTACAAGCCTGCATTTCAACATCAACCTCCGCAAGCAAAACTCACATGCTGTGAATGAAGCGAACATGGCCCTCAACGCAGTTTACACATGCCGTGATAGCAAAGGTGACAGAGACTTGACTTTGAAACAGAAGAGCAACCTAAGGAATCCATCCCCATAACCCCGCTGCCTGCCTTCCAGGATCAAGTACTAGTATGCAAAGTGCATCTGCACTGCAGCTCTCACAGTTAATCCTAGAAACTTTTCAGGATGGTACAGAGGCGGAGCACCAGCAAAACCATGATGACCCATGAGGGCTCTCATGCCAGACCTGAGTAGCTTTGGCGGATAGTCCCTGGCTTGCAAGCAAACCGCTGCCAGGCTCAGCCAACGTTCAGGTCAGAAAATTTGTGGCTTTTAAGCCTAAAAGTATGTTGGAGCTAAAGATGCAGGCGTTCTGCTGTCCTCCATATGGCCAGCCAAATGACCAGCGAAGGCTTAATGAGTATCTCCACAGTAGGACAGACAAAGAGGAGTCGCAAGCCACATGCATACCAAACATAATGTTGTGACAAGAGCAAGTATGGCCACAACTACAACGACAAAACAATCTTTTACTTCTGCCGCACATCTCACTCTCCGTTGATTCAACAGAGCAACACAGAACATGGCGCTGCACGCAACTAAAATCTGCTTTCATGCCGCTTATGAGTTACAAGCCTAAGGACACAGCAACGCGAGGTGTGTCAGAACACAGCCCTCTCGACTCCAGATGCACCCCTGAACACAACCATTGATGTGGGTGGATGCAGTAGTAAGCATACAAGGACATATAATTACACCTGATGGTATCGCTCTCAGACCAGCCTATACACAGCTACCTGAACCGTAGACAAAAGCGAAAATCAACGCACTCCTTTCCAAAATGCACGGTCAAGTGCACAGTCAACTCAACAATGAACTGACAAAGGTCATCTGATAAACTGCATTTTATGAGGTCATCAACTCCTTTTTCCTAGTGGTACAGTGGTGGTGAACACAGGCACAATGCAGAAGTGCAGGTCACATTGCTTTGAGAGACCCCTGCCTGCTGTGCAACCCCGCCCTGTCGAGTGGACTAGTCCAGCACGCACACATAGGCTTATGGGGCAACTTCAATTTCCTGTCTCAAAGTGTAAACCCTGCAACTCTCTTAAGCATCCGGCATAAATGTTTGCCAATGCTCATCTGCCTGATCGACAGATGCCCTGGAAGCGTAAGCTGCTCCATTTCCAAACCCACCCACGCCCCGCCCCTCAGACCCACCTGACGGTAACTTCCATTTATGCTGCGTCTCAATATACCTCACAGTCCCAGACTCGTACCTCATCACAATAGAATGGCTCGTAGCCCCCCCACTCCCATACCGCACCCCCTTGAGCAAATCCCCATCAGACACCCCTGTTGCTACAAAATACACATGTTCCCCCTTCACCAAATCCTGTGTTGTTAGCACCTTCTTCAAATCGTAGCCTTGCGCAACTGCAGCTTGCCTTTCCTCATCGTTCCGAGGCCATAATCGTCCCAGCAGCTCCCCTCCCATGCACTTCAAAGCAGCAGCAGCAATAACCCCCTCAGGTGTCCCCCCTATGCCCATCATCACATCCACGCCTGTACCAGGGTTTGCAGTTTGTATCGCGCCTGCGACGTCGCCATCAGAGATTAGCCGGATCCGCGCCCCAGCTGCCCTGCACTCTGCCATGAGTTCTGCGTGCCGGGGGCGGTCTAACATTAGGACTGTCACATCTGACACTGGCTTGGCAAGACAGCGGGCTACCTGTGATTGACAAAGCAGCAGGGGAGCAAAAGAGATAAGCAGATGATATTGGATCAGGAGTCTAAGCAGGGGAGGGGGGAGGGGGAGGCAGGAGGAAGGACAGGACAGGGGACTCATGGGAGGGCAGGGCGAGGGGGGGGGGGGCAGGAAATGGAGGAGGGGAGCTGGATGCAGCGAGGGAGGGCATCGGGGAGGAGGGAGGCGGGGGCTTGCGTGGGGCCAGAGCGGTGGGCAGGAAGAGCAGGACAGGGATGAGGGGGGGATGAGGGGGAGAGAGGGGCAAGGTAGAGATTCCTGCACATGAGTGCTTCTCCTCTGTCCCAATGCAACGCTCTATAATCATGCAGACCTCTCAAAAGCCTCTAATCACTGCTTTTTGCGCTTGTTTATGACCTCTTGCTATAGCAAATAGCACCTTAAAGCCCGTCGTTTAGGGACACCCTGCTTATGCACCCTTCCCCATTCTTCTGTTCCTGTGCACCTCCCTCAGGAAGCAGCTGTAAATTGAATCCGGGAGAGTCCCCCGTAATACTTTTGTATACTTTCGTGTAGTAGATTATACAATTGTTCTGTGTTAGCCCCCTCATCTCCTGCAAGGTACCCAAGGCAACAAAAGCACCCACAGCAAAAACATGCCTTTCCAGTTGCTAAAGGCGCGCTCGTAAAGTGCCCCCCTTGCACTTCTTGTTACCCATATCTACTTCCATACCCTACTCTTCGCGGCCCGAGATTGCTTAGCGAACCCGTTGAGTCGTGATTTACCTCTTGGAGGTTCTGCTTCACCGTGTAGTTCAGGCTGAGCCTCCTTGCATCCACGGCAGGGCCCACTGCTAACTTCTCCATGTACATCACTGGGCCAGGGCTATACAGAGCGCCACGCTCAGCTACAGCAATCACAGCAATGGCACCATTCCGCCCCTGCAGCAACAAGTAATAGATTACATGTGAAGAAAGACCATTGCACAGCCCTCGCACCGTGCAGCACCTGCCACATGACTCCCACCAGCAACATATTATGCACAACTGCTCGAGCAATCCTTCTGCCAAGATAAGCATTTCCACGTAGCTACCAGGGAACAGTGAAAAGGACGCTTGGGTAGTCGAGAAACACAGGGATTTGCAACCTATTGTACCCAACCGGGATTGCAGATGGAATGAGAGATAGCCAGTTGAAGCAAGCAGAACGGCAGCAACAAGCAGGTTGAAAAAGCTTGTTGATGTGCTTACTGTCGTTCCCCCCTTATCTTCAAGCATATATGGCACACAGAGTGCAACTCCTATAAACGTTCTTCACTGTCCAGTCCCAATACAAGGCATACTGAAATATACCATTGCGTGCAGTGGTCACCAAACCCTTCTATCACGATGTTGTATACCCTAAACCCTGAACCATACCTAAATTTTAAACCACTGAGGCCCCACCCCGAAGACATCTAGATGCCTGCTCTCACCTGTGCAGTAAGTGTGGTTCCATCCAGGGGGTCAACTGCAATATCCACCTGGGGGTTACTGCCGTCACCCACATGTTCACCGCAGTATAACATGGGGGCCTGTAGCTGAGAGCAACAGTAGTGCTGATTAAGCATGCCAAAAGGAGTTGCAGGCCCATTCAGATTGTGTCTATCACAAAGCATGACCAGCACAAAAGTGGTCAGCATGATGTAGTTACGGCTGGCAGAAGTGTCCAAGGACGGGCATCCTGCTGCCTCAGCCTCTCAGAAAACCTTGCCAGCATCAAGTCAGCAAATGCCGAGATCCCTTTCATGTGTCTCATCCATGCTTCCTCACCTCGTCTTTCTCCCCTTCTCCGATGACCACGATGCCGTCCATTCGGATGCTGTTTAGAACATTGCGCATTGCGTCCACAGCAGCCTGCAAAAGCAGGTGAGTAAGCGTAAGGAAGTTCAACTGCTGTCAACTGCTATGGTGGAGGTGAGGGCCTCTCCCCTATCACCTGGTCGGCAGGGTTCTTGTCGCCTTTGCCAAGCCACCTTCCGGAGGCCAAAGCAGCTGCTTCTGTCACCCTGACAAGCTCCAAAGCCAGATTACGAGACGGGACTGAGGGGTAGTCTGGCCCAGGGGGACGACCATCTGCAGAATGCAACCAAGGTTGCCAACTTCTCCTCTATGAATTGCCAGAAATGCGGTATGTCCATTATCATGACGAGGAGTCCATAGATAACGTCTAGGTATTTGCTTCAAGGTCCTTGTTTGCGCACCTCTCGTGGCACCCTCTACTTTCGGTTGGGGAGAAGGTGCTAGCCTTGCCTCATTGGATTTACCAGGCTTCACCTGAAGTATGGCCTCCGGCTTGAATGCACTGCGATGGCGGGTCCGCAAGCCTCGGCCAGGCTGCAGGCGCTGTGGTGCCGAAAGCAGCATGATGGTAAGCGGACTATCTGAATTGACCAAATCGATGGGGCAGCAAGCATACCACGGACCACTTGCGATCCAATACACCTCGAGAGCACAAAAATTCGTTGCATGACCGCATGGTGGCAGAGACGGTGAAACCTGTCCACTCTGTCAGTTCCCTGACGTGGCACGCAGGCACGTCGACAACCGTATCTTGCACGGATTGTGACGCAGGGCTGGACTAAATAATCGACCAGTCACAAGCCGGCTTGCAACGCGAATGGGTTTGGATACTTGAGAGGAACGTAAAATTTAACTCGCGACCCCTTGAGATCCGTAAGGCCGGAGCTGGGTGAGCCAGTCCACGCTAGACAATGTCACTGCTATTCATCACCATCAAATCTCTTCGGCAGTGGCCGCAATTCAACAGGTCACGTGTGCTCAAGAACCATGTTTGCATGTTCTGCTTCACTTTGTAAGTTTAGCGAGCTTAAAGCCTTATAACCACCCCAGGCAGTCCCCAACTGCTGCGGCATGCCCCACTCCGGACGAGATATCGTGGCATCTGATGCAGATCCCGCACCACTGCTCTCCTTTGGGATAAAAACAAGCTTCAAGACGAAAGAGTAGCGTGGCCCTGGAGCGGTCCTGGAAGGTGCAGAGATGCGGTGGGGCATATCTTGATCCATCAAGACGACCCTGTGGCAGAAGAGCAACATGCAAACTTGGCATTGGCAACCGAATTCTGGGGTGCAAGCTAGGGGCTAACAACGGGGTTCGAACATACTTGCTGGCATAGACGAGTGCCGTAGCACAAACTTCGTTGGCTGCTGGCCTGCAATGCATGCTCTCACGGGAAGATAGGTGTACATGATAGTAGAGTAATTGAAGCTGTGACCATCTTTGTTTGTGGCTTACATACATTCGTGTTCGAAGCAATTGGGATCATAAAGGCTCTGATAGGGTTAGAAGCATAGGATTAGGGCCATAGATCCCGCATTGTCCAGAATCAGTAGATATAGCGAGGTGGGGTACCGCAGATGCCTTTGGTACCCTGTGGCGACAAATGCCACCGCAGCTTTGCAACCGTGCCGCCCCTGTACATAAACCCATCCAGTGCTGTGCAGTGATCTATCTCATATAAACCCATCCAGTCTGTTAAAATATGGAGAGTACAGGCCCATGCCCATATGCTAGCCTCTGTGCCACCTCGCACCACAAGCCCTCTGCACACAGCCACACACACATACACCATGCCTGCCCCCCTCCTGCCCCCCCCCCTTCCGTGCCCTCACCTGCCAGGCCTAGGCTGCACAAAAGCTCCTGTGCCTGACTCAGGGTCCAGAAACAGGGTCTCCGCAAACCAGTCCTCCTCCCACTCCTGATTCAAGTACAGCAGCATGCTCACAAACAGCGGTGCCCCTGGCTCCCTGATGCAGCACACAGTCAAATCAAAGCACAGCAAGGAGAGTCAGAGGAGGAGAAGCTACTTGTTTAAGTACACCTGACAGCGTGTTTGTTACAAACCAAGCTCATACCCCAGGACCTATGGTGGTACACCCCAAGCAGGCTTCTAGGACTGGTACTTGGGCCCAATGTTACAAGTGAGCCTGGGCAACCCAGCCCATCCATGGGTATGAGACGGAATAGGGGCCTGCCTTTGTGCTTGTGCTCAGCTGGAGGAGCGAGCTAGCGCCAACCATCCTCACCTGTTTGTGTATATGCCATATTGTTGTGCCCATGGTGTGTTAGGTGATACATCCCTTGGGTCTGCATCCTTATGCCAGCAGCAGGGGTCCCCATACATCACTGCATTCCCCACAAAAGGGCACAGCAGTTCCCCTTCATCTGCAGCTTCCTCCTCTTCCAGTGCAGCACTGGGCATCACGCAGATGGTCCACTCAGGGTACAGCGCCTGCATAAAACACCAGCTGGGACTCGTGCCACGTGCAAAACCAATCCTTAACACATAGAACATGTTATGTACGAGATGTGTACAGTATGCAGGGCACCTTGTCGACAAGTTCAACAATCGAATGATCTAAGAGTACTTGGGCAAATGGGTAACTGGCTTCTGATGTGGCAGCCAACTTGCTGTAAGACATCAATCTGAGGACCCCTATCTGATAACATAAGGACGGTTACTGCTGTGAATGTGCTGTTGCTGTCGGTGCAGCCCTCAAACTCCTGCTGGATGGCAAAAGCACTGTTCCCTGCCCGTGCCCATCTGGATCAGCACCCACCGTCACCCCACCACTTGCTTCATACTTCTATACGTCCTAACAATCTCCGTTGTCCAAGCTCAACCCAAACAATCCGACCCTTGCAACCAGGGGATTGCAACATTGTGATCCCAACTTTTTCAAATGTACGCAGGCACACTGCAAAGCAGAACCCAGTTCAAGCTAGCAACATAACACTCTCCATCTGACCATTCCACATTCACTCACTATAGTCTTACTAGCACGGCTTGCAAAGCTCGGCTCCTCACAACGAGCACGTGCAAGGCACCATCCACCAAAAGCTAGCAGTGAAACATCCTCCATCCTCCATGCGGGCCCAACGCACCTGCAGTCTTGCTGCCAAGGCCTTCAGTGCCGGTGGCGGGTCCTCCTGCAGCCGCTGCACCACCTCCTCCTTGAGGCCCCAGGTAGCCTGGTCCCCTGGCCGGTCAACACAGTTTGCCTCCCAACTGCTGCTTGGGGGCAGGGCAGCTGAATCATGACCAGGAGCTGTGATGAAGTCCAGCAGCTGCTTGCGCTCCTCAAACATCAGCAGATTATCGAGGACAACCACATGGCTGGCATCAGTGCGCTCACCACCTGCTTGCAGTGAGAAGGGAAGTTAACACTTCTGGCATTTGCGATACAGTAAGAGAGGACAACAGAGGTCAACAAGGCCACAAGATAGGCGGTTGAGTAGCAGAGGAAGCGATACGCGGTGCTGCTACCAATTTTTCAGTGTGTCAGAAACTAATTAGGCCAACCACATGCCAGCATCTGCCGCATGGCGCGCTTGCAAATAAACATATCTGATGACAGACTCGAAGTGGGTATGCGCCTAAACATCAGTATACGGTATTCCACACGTGTAGGCTTTGCCAAACAAGGCTGGCATGCAGGTACATGCTTGTGCATTACAATAGAGGTCCCACCGACCTATGACATAGGCAAAAGGCTACATGCCGAACTGAGAACCAGGCCTTGCTTCCAGGGCAATTAGGTACTGTGATTGTCAGATCTTTGGTCCTCATGATTCTGGCGTCTCTATGAAGTATGTGTACTATAACCTAGTGATAATGCTATCACATCACAATGGGCTTAGAAGTGCTTCTGAAAGGAGCATAGTCATACAGTTATCCCTGCCATCCCTACAATACCATATCTTGAATCAACACATTGAATGGGCAGACACATAACCAAAGGAGGCTTTCAGCAGATGCACCCACAATACTAGGGAATTCACCAAGCGGTTTCAAGACACAGGGGCTCACCTGTTCTGCGATCGTGCACCCGTCCCTGGTCCAGCACCAGATTCATCACAACCTGAGGTCTTGAGCCTTGCCATAGCTCTGCTTCAGCTTTTCCTTGAAGGTTCTTTTGCTTCTGCATCTGCTTTGCCCTCAGCACTGGGTTTGCTTCTTCCTCACCTTGCGGTTGCTGCTGCAGTGGCTTTACCCCTCTTGCAGAGTCACCTAGGTGGACTAGCGGCTGCACCAGGTTGTGGTACTGTTGATGTGCTTGAGCAAGTCCTTCTAAGGCTTCAGCTAGAGTGAGATCATCATGCCTGTGGGTAGAGATGCATGCGACAATTGGTCCCGAAACATCCTGGCGTTGCTGCTTCCCCCCCTCAACATGGGCCCGGTAGAACGTGTCTGTGAAATACTGCCCACATTTCTCCAAGACATTACCAGCAATGTCTACAAATGACCTGCTTCCAGAGCAACAAGAGTAACCAGCAGGCAGATGAACCAGTGGCTGCATCTGCTGTAAAAAGCAGGGAGGGCAACTCAACAAGGCTGCAGTAGTTGTCTGCTTATGCAGGAACAAAATCTCACAAGTCTCATAAACATCAAACTCAGGTTGAGATAAGGATGGCTTGTAACTAACAAGAACTTACTTAGGTTGCCTAGCGCCCAGGACAGCAGGCATCATTTCCAGCTCAAGCAAGATATCCTGCATGCAAAGGACTTTGTCAGCCTTGGCAGCAGAGATTGTGCATTACAGGCCATATGCGAACATGCAACAAAAGCTGGGAACAAGCAGATGCGGTCGATCGTCAGCAGATAGACAACAATGTTGACACATCTGCCATGAAACTGCAGAGGCAATGCTTGTTTCACATGGTGGTGTACCTAGCATCAAAAGTCCCAACTGCAGCTGGTGTCATGCTGGCGAAAAGATGCTTGCCAGAACGCTGTGAGCTGCATAATGCCAGCTTACATTGAAGAAGCCGGCGTACTGCTGAGTCGCACCATCAAAGAACATAACTCTCTGTTGGGACTCAGGTATCTGCTCTGCAGAGATACATGCCGTCAGCAACTGAAACCAATGTGTGCATAACAGTCTTTAGAGGAGGGCAGCATGTAATTGCAAGAGTTTTCTTTGGTGCCTTACGGGCACTTACCAGGGACAACTTCAACATCCTCGTCACGATTACCAGCTCCTAAGTGCATCTGGTCGAGGTGGGATTTGATCAATGGCTGTAGGGCTGCTACCTTGCTGCTAAGCAGCTTCCTGGTGACCACCACCATATCGACATCCATGTCAGGGGGAATGCTGACGAGTCTGAACGCCTTTTCGAGCTCCCAGGCTTCATCTTGGGTGAAACCAGACAAAATGACAGTTGGACTATCCTGCATTGGTCATCCAGCTAAGTCAGCTGGGCCTGAACCCTGTGGAGACTCAATCAGATGCCGCAAGCCAGAAGCCTGGCTGCGGCTGCCAGCTATTCACACCTCACTCGCTGCAGATTGCGGCCTGTTGACTCTGCGAGACTGTGTTCTCGTGGATCTGTGGCAAATGGCCTGGTGCCAACGCCTGGTGGGGACTGCCTGGCACGGGACGTGGCACCGCTGCCCCCCACTGCAGGGCCCAAGTGCTTGCATTGGGGGAGGTCAATTAAAGGATATGCCTACGGGCAAGATATCTCGAAACTTAGACAACCCTGCAACTGCAATGCTCCATGGCCATGCTTAAGGTAGCCTTTAGGATGCAGCTGTCAGTGCACATGAGACCAAAGCATGCCCCATCACCATATGTGTGCTGAATCGGCCTGGGTAGCCTTGCGTGGCTGCCCCAGGGTCTTGAGTGGGCTTCACTAAAGTTCAAGCCCACGGTCACCCGGGTGACAGCTCGATCAGCAAGCCTTCTGATTGTTGACTGCGGGTATCCCACAACAGGAACCTAGGCGATTATATTGCACTTAGTCCGCAAATTCAGGCCATGCACATGCGCAACATGCTTCTGCTTGCAATCAACTGACGAATCTCAACTAGTCCGTTGGAGTCAGGGGCGAAAAATGACGTAACCAATGGAGCAGTCAGCCCCTCAAATCCCCCAGTTCTCTAATAAAGAGTACTTAGATAAGTTTGCAGAATTGACATCTCGGTTTTTCGATGTTACGTTAGCCAAGCAATGGACCGTTGTGCAAGCCACTACGCACGGCCTGCTAGACGCAACCGAGGAACCCGAGGAGGCTTATGCAGCCCTGAGCACGGAGTATGGGTCCCTATGGAAATGCTGCAACGACCTTTATAACGACCAGCTGCTTGGTGAGTAGGTTGCTGCTCGTGAACAAGGTACCACCTTGCCACAGCGGAGAATTCATTTGGATCTTCATGCGCAGGCGAACACGTCCAGCCGATTGCTGAGAAGTACAAAGACGCCTTGCAGCTGAAGCTCTTGCCGCCTGAAGCGCGAGTTCCGGTGAACCAGCCCTCTGACGACCTCTCGCCCATAAGTGAGCAGGGTCAAGGACGGCTCCTCACGAGCCAAGATGCATCTGGCAGCAGCAGCAGCAGCAGCAGTGCAGCTATAGGAGACCCTGAATCTCCACTAGCAGCTGCAGCCTCCAGCACCAGCCTCAGCTCGCCCTTTTTTACTCCTTTCAGTCATGGGCCCACTCCATCAAGCCAGCAGCACCAGTCTGGTTCTCCTTTCACCCCTAACCCAGCTCAGCCACGGTTTGGACCTGATGGGACCCCTTTCCCCTCCCATCCCTTGGCGTCGCCACTCAGCCCAGGCCTAGCACCCAGCCCCTTGTTAGACCCCCTCAAACCAGTTCGCACCAAAGCCCCACCACCCCCTCCACCTCTCCCAGGCACAGCTGGCCTTAATGGCTCCCCATTCATTAGTGGTAGCCGGGTCTGCAGCCACCCACTGAGCCCTGAGCCCCTCTTAGGCAGCCAGATCAGCATCCCTGGGCCGGGGACGCCCTGTGCCACCCCCTTGTTCACCCCTTCCCCCTCCAGCTCATCACCAGCAGTCACCCCCTTTGCAAACTCAAACACCCCCTTCGGCTCTGGTTTGGTAACTGCAGCTCGGTCGCCTCTTGCATCTGGGAAGGGGCCTGCCCCACCACCACCACCACCACCTCCTTTACCTGGATCAGCAGCCGCTGGTCTGGCTTCAAAGCTAGCCCAGCACAAGCCACCACCACCAGCACCACCCCTTCCACGAGTTAGCTTAGTTGGCCCAGGTGCCCTTGCTGCTGCAGTTGCCAATGCAGCTCTAACCAGGGTCAGTGGCAGCAGCACAAGCCCCTCTCCTGCAGTTGGACCTGCTCCACCCCCACCCCCACCACCCTTACCACCAAAACAGGGTGCTCTGGGCTCTGTTACACCACCCTTATCCCCACCATTACCTTCAGGAGGCTCTGTTGGTCAAGTCATCCCAAAGGCCCCACCCCGTGCCCCACCCCTCCCAGGCAAAGCAGTAGCAGCAGCAGGACCAGGAGGCCCCAGACCGCCTCCTCCTCCCCCTCCCCTCCCATCAAAGTTAGGTGCAGCAGCGGCAGTGCTACCACCAGGGCCCCATGCTGGCCAGCAACAGCAATATGCAGTATCCCCAGCATCAGCAGCAGCTCTGGCTGGGGCTGAAGCTGCTGCTTTGGGAGCTGCAAGGTTAGCAGCAGCAGTTGAAGCAGCAGCTGCTGCTGGTGCAGAGCCAGCCTTAGCGTCCCCTGGTGGACATTGCGGGGTCCCCACAGCTGGGGCTCTGGCAGCGGCTGCAGCAGCTGCAGCTGGTGCTAGACCAGCTCCAAGTGGGACCAGCCCCCGCACAGCTGCCCAGGCAGACAAGCAGTACAGGACATTGCATGTGGACCCTGTGCCGTCCCGACTGGTGCAGAGTGATTCCTTCTGGATAGAGGGCAAGGGCCTACCGCAGGGGCGCACACAAGGTGGGTGAGAATGAGGAATGGTTGGCAGCTGCCTGTGGGGCCTGGGGGATAGCCCTTGTGCTGGCAGATGAACGACAATCTATGTATACAGTTAGGTGCCAAGACTGAATTGTTCTGTGTAGGACCATAGTAGAAGCTCAGGCCTGGAAAGGATGTAGCCACCCCAATGTGTTGTGCCTTATGAGACAAAGTCTGTTTTGGAGAGATTTTGGAAACAATGAGTGTAGTCCCAGCACATCTAGTGGTTTACCGGGGCTGATTGACCTCATGAAACCCACGGCGCCCGACAATTCAATCAGTGCTTAAATTACGTGATTGCAGAGGAGATGCGCTATTTGCTTGGCCGCATGTTTAGCAGCAGCAAGGAGCGCAAGAGCAACAGCAGCCCCCGCATGGCTGGGAGCACTGGTGGCTCTCCGCGGCCTCCTGAGGGACAGAAGGCAGCACAACGCCCGGATGAGCCCAGCATGGTGAATGGCATGCTGAGGGTTATCACACAAAAGAGGGCATTCAATGTGGAGGTGGTGCTCAAGAGGATAGGGCTGGAGCCCACTCGCCTTGCAGAGTACTTGGATACTCTGGATGATCGAGGCCTCACTGTAAGTCCTGTCTTGGGGGGCCTTGGGGGAGTAGGCTGCTGCAGCCATAGTGCGATGCATGATGGGTTTATTGTAAGTGCTGTGTTTGCCTTTAATTGGTTCTGTCGGGAACGGGTTCTGTCGGGAACTAGGAGTGGAAGTTATATGCCTGCTGCATTCGGTTTTGCGCCTGCTGCATCCGTATTTGCACCTCAGCGTGTTCTGCTGTACAAGCCGCCTTGCTGGCATGTATCTATCGTGGTCAAGTGTTTAAATGAAGAGGGGTTGTCTGGGTTGATGTGGCGGCTTTGTGGTGCTTCATGTTTAGGGTTTTATAACTGAAGCACTGGGAAAGATGGTGGTGCTTGTGAGTCTTTGCAAGGACTGAAGAGCCGTAAGATGTGTAGTGCGGGTCCTGGCGGATCCTGCACTAGATTATCAGTGCTGAAAGACACCCTCTTATCCTGACTGGCCTAAACTCTACGGGCTGGACGCTAAGCTGGATGCTGTGACTTCTCCCCTTTCTTTGCAGCTGGACCAGGTGGTCAGTGTTTCCAAAATTCTCCCTACACCAGATGAAGTGGAGAAGGTCAGGAAGGCCAAGGAGCAAGCCATAGCAAAGGCTAAGGTGGAAGAGGAGGCAGCTGCTGCTGCAGCAGCCGCTGCGGCAGCAGCAGCAGCAGAAGCCCTGGGCGCGGATGAAGATGGCCCTCCCTCCAGCAGGAGTGATGGCAGCCAGACCAAGTCACATCGCAGTCATGGGCCCCATTCCAGCAGGAGTCTTGGAGCTGCGTCTAATAGGAGCCGCAGTGGTGTGGGTGCTGCCGGGCCGGGCGGTGTCAGGCTGGGGCCTGTGGAGGATCTGTTTGAGGCGCTGGGAGGTGTAGCCTTCTTGGATGCTAAGATCAGGGCTATGCAGTTCCGGTGAGGGGGCAAGACAGTGAGAGGAGAGTGGGAGCAGGAGAGGGATACCATGGGTGGTGAGAGCAGGGACAGTTGTATTGCTGTTGTGGACCTCTGTGCTAGCCTGCATAATGTAGTACGTTTTGCACCCAAACGCCAAAGTGTTTCATGCTACATGAAGATACATATTCTGCTGTTGGCACTTTGTACATAGCATAGCCCATGTTCCACTCTCAGAGCATAGTCTTCCTATTAGATTGTAATCTATGAAGTGTCTCTTGGCGTCAAAGCTTTGCTCTCTGCAGTGGAGAGTCACTAGCCAATGCTACGTCTTGACCCAGGGGCAGGCTTACAGTAGTAAAAGAGTCGCCTTTGGATCCGAATGCAGAGCAGTGCAGGGTTTCAGTAGCATGATTTCAAGGGGCGGTGTCCAGTTGTGCTGATGTTTGAAGGTCTTGGTATGAGCTGATCTTGTTGATCAAGCGCTCATATATGTGCGGTCTGACTTTGCAGGAATGAGGTAGACTCTGTGACTGCTTTCGTCCTGGATTACTGCCAAGTCCTGGATGGCGCTTTGACACTGCTGCATTCCAGCGGCACCATTACTACCCTGCTGCTGTTGGTGCGAGATGCCGTGAACATCATGAACGAGCATCGCCATACAGGGCCGCTGATCGGCTTCAAGTTATCTTCGCTTGCCAAGCTCAAAGGGACCAAGTGAGTAGGCTATTGGCTGACACTGCTGCAGTGTGGGGCACTGTGTATGGTGTATTATCCTTGCTGCGGCGGCATCTCGCAGGACGCCCTCTACTTTATGTTAAACACAACTTGTGGGCCAATGGGATGCATCATGCTATCTGCCATAGTGGGGACACTCTTCTGCACGCTTGGAGCATAACGATGCATCTTTAGTGCGTATTTGCTAAATTCTAGCTATTAAACATCCCATACCTTTAGGCCAAGAGGAGCTAAGGCCCTTTGCATGTCTGGCTTGTCAAGCCTTACCTCAGTAGGTGCTAGGATTTCTGTTCTTCTGTGGATGTGAATATGTGCAACAGCCTAAATTTGTACACAAGGCTTGAAGTACTGTGGACAAAGCTTATGGTAGACCGATCATGCTCAAATTGGCTTTTCAGACAATAGGAGCCCCCTTAACTGACAGTGATGGCCTAGTGTTTTGCTGCTGATTTGCCTGCATCACATTCTATGTCTGCGCTGTTGTGCATCCAATACAAGTTGCAACCTCTCTGTTTCATAGGCATTTAGGCTCATGGGCTCTCTCTTGTGCATTTGCAGATGCTCCATACACCTCCCTTCCAATTGAATATGACAAGCCTCACCAAGCTGATGTCATTCTGCTGCTGCTGCTGCTGTTCCAGGATGTTTGATGCGACAGACATCCATGTGATCCACTTCCTGGTGGGCTACCTGGAGTGGGTGGCGCCCCACATCACCAAGATGGATGATGAAAGGAAGGTGCTGCAGGCTGCAGTCAAGAAGGGACCACTGGATGCAGGTGAGTGCATGGGTTACACCCCATAAGTTAGACAAGTAGGGGGGGAGTGTACGAAGGAAGGGCCGGGAGACTGTTGGATGGACCTGTGGATGCCTTTGCCGGAACGGACAGAGAACACTGGCCTGCTGGGTTTGGTTGCATTCAAAACCTGGAGCTGGTCTAGGGATGGTTGTGAAAATGGGAAGAGGTACTTATAGTCAGATTAGGAGGATCTGGTAACAACTTCTGCATCTGGCCTGTTGGGGTGGCAAGCCCCTCCTGCTTGATGGAATCCATACTTGAGGTGAAAAGGTTTATGGCTGGGCTGAGGAGCCTGGATACCTGCCCTTGGAATCCGGTATATTCTCACATTACTGGTCAGGCTGCTCTTTTGATGCTGTCTTCCTGCATGAGAGTGCTCCACAAATCTTCTTAATTTTGTTTGTGAGGTGGGACAATGGAAGGATCTAACTGCATGGCTGTTCTGTGTTGTCTCATTGTGCTTGCAGTGCAACAGCGGCTCGCTACCTTGCAAGCACAACAGCGTATGCTGCAGCGGGATGTAGAGGAGGCACGTAAGGCCCTCATCCACCACCAGTCCGACCAAGGCGCAGATCGGCAGCAACAACAGCAAGACACACTGCCCACTCCTCGCAGCAGTAGCAGTAGGTGCAGCAGCAGGGCACATCAACACCTGCAGCTACTTACCCCTGGTGGCAGCAACCGCCTTAAGCGCGTCAGTGGTGATGCTGTCATGGCTAGTGCTGGCAGCTGCACGCTTTCCCGCAACAACAGCAGCTGTTTGCCACCATTAGGGCCTACTAGGTGCAACAGTAGCTGCAGTGCCAGGAGTGTGGTGGTCACGCCTGGACTGCGGGACAGCAGCAGTACAGAGGGAGGGGAGGCTGAAGATGCTACGGCGGCTGGAGTGGTAGCTGAGGCTCCTGAGGCGAGCGGAGGGCACATCCTGCGTGGTCAGGAGCTATATGCTGGGCGGTTGCAGAATCTACTGGACTGCTGTGGGCCGGTGATTGGAAGGGCAGCAAAGGGGCTGGCAGACATGAGGCAGAAGTTCTTGTGGTGCGCGGAGTACTTCAGTGAGGATGTGGTCACTGGGAAGGTGAGTGAAAAAACTCTGGGGCGGAGGGGCTTTAGCTAGAGAACAGTAAAAGTAACTTGCAATGATTTGTCTGCTTCTGGAGGGGTAAGACGTTACTGAGCCTTGCCTGAGCATGGCGGCGCTGTTGTATTAAAAAGAGGGGTGCTTGTGGAAAGGCAGTTAGTACACAAGGCTGAGCATTAGGGAGCCAGTGTGCGGTGCTCTTCATGTTTTTGAATGCTGCGGATGGTGGCCTCAACTGCCTCCTCGTAGACGGTCCAGCAAAGCAACCCACTTGCACGAAATAAGCACACATATACCGTATTTACCGTATTTACTGGTGTGCATGGTAGGAGGTTTTGCTGTCTAATGGTTCCCTCAGAAAGCACTGGGGTATGGTGCATAGTAGGAGCTTTTGCTGTCTAATGGTTCCCTTAGAAAACACTGGGGTATGGTGGGTATGATTGTGTGGTCCTGGTTCCTGAACTCTTGGGGTCTCTGCATGGAGGGGGTGATCATTGGAGTATGGTGAGGGTTTCAGGTTGGAAATTTCCCAGCCATATTACAACAATGAGTGAAACACAAATGGTTGCGTGGCGGTTTGCAGAACGGCGAAGCACAGCCTGTGCCGTTGCTACGTCACATCCTGGATTTCCTGGAGGACATCAACAATGCAAAGCGGGAGACGCAGAAAGTCACCAAGGTCCTGAGCTACATGGAGGAGCTCCACAGACCAGCACCTTCTCCACCGTCATCTGTCGATGAAGACGAATCAGCAGCAGCTGACGTGGAAGATGCTGATGACATCAGTGAGCACAGGGCTTCATTCAGTGATGAAGAAGAGGAGGATGGCGGGGGGGAAGGGTCAGAGCTGGACGAGGATGAGGATGAGGACGATGTATGGAGCTTGGACTTAGAGGATGACATACCTCTGACCGCTAGGGATCACCGGGGCTGGGGAGCATCGAGGGCCTTGTTTACCCCCAGGGTTGGCAGGAGTGGAGCTCAGACAGGGGGAGATGCTGGGAAGGTGCCACAGCTGCAGCTGCAAGCTGTTATGCGGGGTTTGGCAGCGGGGGCTATGTCTGCTAGGAGCCAGCTGCAGCAGCATCAGCTGGGGCTCCCTGGGGGCTGGTTGAGTGCTGTGACTGCAGCTAGGGCAGCAGCAGGGGATGAGGGACAGCAGGGCTTTGCAGGCTTGCCTAGCCTAAGCAGGACTAGGAGGGGCAATGATGAAGCGAGCAGTTGCAACGCTGGTGGAGGTGGTGAACGTGGAGACGGGGTGGGGACCGGTACTAGGGGCAATAGCAGATTGGGGAGGGGGGGCTTGGAGAGTATCAGCGATGATGGTAGTGACAGTGAATCATATGGCCTGGGCAGTAGCGATCTGGATGACCAGGACTTGTGCAGTGGAGACAGTGATGACTCGGATGGGGGGGAGAGCACCTCAGACGGGGAGGAGAGCAACTCGGATGGGGGGGAGAGCAACTCGGATGGGGGGGAAAGTGATGGATCACTAGGGAACACGGTCGCAGCAGCAGTAGCAGGGATAATGGAAAGTGATGAGCTTGAGCAGTGCAGCAGTTGCAGCGTTGGGTCGCATGGTCCTGATGGAGGGGAGGAGGAGGTTGTAAATGGGCAAGAAGAAAGGGGACTAGGGGGGAAAGAAGGCTCCAGCTGCTCGCCTGGAAGAGGGGAGCAGCAGGAGGATGGGGCTGTCACTGCGCAGCTTGGTCCTTTGCTAAGTGGCTTGCCTGGCGGTGCAGTTTCAGAGGGGTTGGAACTTCCTGGTGCTGAGAGTAGCTGGGGCTCTGAGGCAAGTTGCCAAAAGCAGGAAGGGCAGGCAGGGGGGACCGAAGAGGCAAGCGGAGAGCAAGGGCTGCCAGACCATGAAGGGTTTGGAGTACATGACATCGCCCTGGATTGCACGAGCAGGTGCAGCAGCAGCAGCAGCCTTGTTAGCGGGAGCGATGGCAAGGGTGGCATTGGCATTGATGGAATGGTGGCTGGGATGGCTTCCGGGGATGTAGAGGGTGGAGGTAGCAGTGAGGTTACTGCTGGTGATAGCTGCAGGGAGGTGAGCAAGGTAAATGAGGGGTTGCAGCAGTTCACGCTGCTGCTGCAGGAGGGGCCCGTTGGACATCAGATAGAGTCACCTGCAAGTTCTCCAGCTGGTAGGGGAAGCCACCGGAGTTCACCCGCTAGCTCGCCTGGGTTGCGAAAGCTGGGCCCATGGTCACCTGCTCGGGGGAGCCCAGCAGGCAGTCGTGGGAGTACAAAAGGGAGCCCTTTGGGCTCGGGTACTTCTGGTAGCTGCAGCAAGCTGTCAGTACCTGCTGGGGAAGGGGGCTTGCCTTGGGAGGTGCCTGGTGTGAAGTGCAGGTTGTGGCCTGGAGGGTGTTTTCCGCAGCCTGATTTTGAGGCTGAAGGCGGAGGAAAGTGAAACGGAGAGGGGCAGTCCTGACATTACCGCGCGTACCCTGATGTTGTTGTGTTTGTCCTACGTCAAGGTGTTTTGAGTGTGTACCTTGTAGTGTGGACTGGTGCTGGTGTCTGGTTTGAATCGTGATGAAGTGTCATAGCTTCATGGAGCAGACATAAGAGAGTGCTCTTAAGCAACATTTAGCGTGTGTTGCCTTTGATACATCATGCTGTCGTGTACCACGCCGGGTATGCTGCTCGTGGTGAAGGATCGATCATATATCGTCTTCCCAGGGCTTTGTCATTGTTGCGTCTGAGGCCCAATATGAGAAGATCGACTATGTGGGAACAATATACCAAGATCTTGCGGTCTGTATAAATGCAGCCACTCACTGTTACTGCCACCCGCACCGACGTGTCGGGCAACCGCAGCATGCAACCGTGCACGGCTTGCCAAAAAGTAGGCACCATTATAAAGACCGCCTTTGACACCAGAGCTCACGATCAAGCTTGCATCTGCACGGATAGCGCATTCCTTCTCAACTGAGGGCAGTAAGTTTCAGAGTCAATGAGCCGAAACCGCCAGTCACCTGGGCTGGGCAGTAGCACTGTTACATGCTGGGATGGCGAGGAAAGTTGCCCAGACCAATAGGCAGAAACTCTGGTGCATCTTGAACGATCACCATCTCGCTGAACTTGCAGATGATGTGGCTCAGGACTTACTAGCAGCTCTGCCTTTCCCATGCAGCCCATGGAGCTTTCCTAGGGCTACATAAGGATCTGCATGGTTCTCCTGCCGTGCAGACGTCCTGAACCACAATGGCTGAGAAAGCACATGAAGCAGCCCTGGCTGTTGCTAGCCTTTTGGCTTCGGCCGAAAAAAGAGCCGAAGCAATTCGTGATGAAATATCATCAATGAAGGACCGAGCTGTAAGTCTAATGAAGAAGATGTTTGGCTGCCTACCTGCTTCGAGCACGCTATATTTGCAGTGGAAGACTGGGCAGATGCGCTGGGAACCTGGTCAGACATTGCTTGGCCCTCGCTCACCCGGGTCCATTGCGGCTTGCCCAGGTTGAATTGAAGTTTGTTAAGGCTACAATTCCACAGCTGATGTCAGGCAGCAGTGTGCCAGACGTGGCAGAGCCCGGCTCTCCTCGTATTCAGGTAACGAAGGTGTTGAACAGCCTTCGTCCCACAGCAACAAGCAGTCGGTACCAGAACGATACTGTTGCCCTCTCATGGCAACCACCATGGTTGCATGCAAGTTTCCCTCTAGTAGTCGCGTGGGTAAAGTCTTTTACATCAGTCTGGTCAGCAAACTGTGCATTTCTGTTGTCCAAATTCGTCTGTGACCTTGCAGGCTCTTGGCGTGGACCAGTGCACACGCTTTAGCGCAGCAGCGACCGTCTCAGGGGAGCGCCATGCACCTCCAAAGGACGAAGACGGCACAAGCTTGGAAGAGGATGACCAGCAGTTGCAGCAGCAGCAGTCTCTGTTGAGCAGCAAGCCAGCAAACCATGATGCAACAGGGGCAGGCAGCATGGGCAGTGAAGGCGCCCTTCCTCCTGAAAGCTGGCAGGCAATCTACAAAAGCATTGTTTTCAGGCTGTCGCAAACAAGGTAGGGATGGTGGAGCATCAGCGGTTCTGCATGGCAGACATTCTGCTCTGCATGTTTGGGGCGTGTCAGCAAAAACCAAGGCGCATCAGATTAAAATGGCATGATGTGCTCAATGCCTCCTTTTTCTCCTTGACGGGAGATATCAGCTCAGGCCAACAACATGGCGAAATAGATGAGACAAAAGTGCAACCTTCAATCAAGTCAGCTGTGCCCTTGTGCCTTCAGCATTAAATAACACAACAAAGATCATGGGAAGGATGCTTCTGTGCTGCATATTCCTGAGCGATCTACAGCATCTGGCTTATATAATCCTGACCTCTGTTGTGCTCCAGGTCCCTGAAACATTTGTTTGAAGACCAAGGCTCTGCTCAGGAAGGTGCAGGAACAGCGGGGGTTGACTTTGACAGCAGCCAGGACTTGCTTCAGCAGCTGGCCCAGCATGCCAAGGCAGTGGCAGCAGCAGCAGAAGCCACAGAACATGCAGCAGCTGCAGCAGTGTCTCTCTCCTTGGCAGAAGGCAGCCAAAGCTCAGGCAGAGCTGCACATGCCATGCAGCTGCAGACAGCTTCCACAGCAGAGAGGGCAGTTGATGAAGTGCTGCTAGAGCTGAATGACCTCCTAACTTCCAGTGGGATGAATGGTGTTGGGAGGCTGAGCCCTTTTGGGAGCAGTGCTATCCGACAGGCAGCTGCTCCCAGCTATGGTAGTGGCACTGCAGTTGGTGCCACTCCGATTGGCCGCAGTGGTGCGAATCCAGAGAGCCAGCAGAAGAGCCCTGTGAAGAAGAAGGTGGTCCCCGTGGCAGACCGGGCTCCTTGGGATAATAGCAAGGTGAGACAAGCAGCAAAACAGCAATCAGCTAGAAACCGGTGAAAGCAGAGGAAGCTTCTTACCAGTGCACTGCTCTCAATTTTCAATGACTTTGTTTAGATACAAATTCAGCCGGCCACTTAGAGCAACAAGCTTTGAGGGAGCCCTTGTCCGCTTGACGCAGCTCGGTTGATGGAGCAATGTACCAGTTTGGTGGAACGCAATGTGGCAAATAGGTTGGCCTATGAATCTCTTGATGCTTGTTGACCTATCCATGGCTGACCATTACTGCTTGGTCTTTGCTACTGACGCTGGTTGAACTACCCAACACCTTTTGAGAAGGTTACCGGTGCACTTAATTGCTTGCTGTAGCCATGCGAGAGCCATAGGATATGTGCATATGTCCAGAGAATATGAACAGACATGATGTGTTTACATAACTGGCAAGAAGCCATCACATTATGGCTGCCTGAACACAGTGCTTGTCTCAACCTGCAGAAGGGCAACCTTAAGGCGTCATCAGCACAAGGGACTCCATCGCCAGAGCGTTTACGACAGAAAAATATGAAGAACAGATCAGACCAGGAGGACGGTGCGCAGCAGGTGTCAGTTTTGAGCAAGCTGAAAAACCAGGGCGACACCTTGATGCGCCTGAGGATGGTGAGTATCCTCTGCCAACGAAATTGAAATTAAAAGCCGCTGCAGCATAGCAGACAGAGCTGGGTCGGTCCGCCTTAACCTATGAACCATGGATGTGGAATAGCCAAGGTTCCTGTGACAGGAATGAGGAGACATGTCAGTTATAGTGTGCTTTTCATAGCACCAAGGGTTTAGGCTTTATATGGGAGGATGACGTGCCCTGTCTTTTGCATGTGCCGTGTGACCTCTTATCTTCTTTTGCTGGCAGCAAAGGACATATGCTTGTCCCCCCCCCCCCTCCTCCTTGTGCCAACTGCAAAAAAGCAGCTTAGGGCCCTCTTTACCCATATTGGCCGCGCAGCAAAATGCATCTCCTGTTGGTTATCACGCCATTCTGTGCCTAGCATCGACCCATGGCAAGCTTGAGCATAGCTGTCAGATTATGGCAAGACCATCATGGGGGTGCATGGCATGTAATCCAATATCCTGCCAACCCTTTTGAAGCAGCAGGTGAAGCTTTAGGCTTGACACACAATGCATTTGCGGCAGATGTGGCAATGTAGCTCAGACCTGCACCTTTTGTGCACACATGCTGCAGGCAAATGAGATGATTCGGAAGAACCAGGGGGCTGGACACAGCCAAAGTGCCTCGCCCATCAAGTCTCCATCATGGTCCAGCCGGAGCGGCAGCCGTGGCCAAGGGTTTGGCACAAACAAAGATGCCTCAGCAGCTAGCGGCAGGAGTAACAGCCCAAAATCCAGCTACACCAGCAGGCATCAGCAGCAGCAGGTGTCTCTCCAGCAGCGGCAGCACAGTTCAGATACATGGAGGTTCTCTGATATTAGCCCGTCAGCTGCTGCTCCTGCTGCTGCTATGCGTACTGCCTTCCCCCACACGCAGAGCACACCAAAGTCCCAGCAGTTGTTGCTTGTCCAGAGGTTAAGGAGCAGCCAGGAAGAGCGTGCAAGTCTGGATGAGCAGCAATGTGACCCACTTGGCATGACAATGCGCCGGGAGCGTAGTGGCACGCCAGACCTTGCTCGCCCTCGTTATGAGGACCTGTACAAGCGGTTTGCGCGTGCCTACGGTCACAAGAGTTTGCCTATCTCCCCTCCTGCAAGCGCCCGTGGGAGCTACAGCAACAGCTGGGCTAAGGAGAGAGCTGCGGCTGCTGCTGCTGCAGCGGCATCCCCAGTGGGGAGCCCAAGGGGTAGTGCTGCTTGGGGTAAAAGGGGCCATCCTAGGGCCAGGTCAGCTACTCCAACTAGTGGAGCAAGGGGTGGGAATGCAGCAGGTGTAGGGGCCAGGGGTGCGGCTGCAAAGATAGTAATTGGAACTTCACGAGATGCCGGCGGCGTAGTGCAAGAGCGGGTGGCCGAGTTTGAGCTGCGGAATGACTCGGGGAATATGGCTGTGTCTGCTGCTGCTGCTGCTTCAGGGCTGGACAGACGCAGGAGCAGTAGTGCATTGGGATTTAGCAGGAGGTGCAGCTCGGGGTTGGGCAGAGAGGGTGTGGACAAGGAGCAACAGCAGCAGCAGGGTGGCAAGTTGGGTCGTGGGTACAGCGCTCGGGGCAGTATAAGTGCTGGGAACAGCCCATGCAGGGAAGGGCCTGTTAGTGCTACTGATGGTGATGACAGAGTAGCAAAGGCTGATGCTTTGATAAGGGGACTACAGAAGCAGGCAGCACTGAAAGCGGGTGCAGTGGCAGCTGCTGCAGCTAATGGGGCACAGTATACAAGTGCTTGGAGTGTACCAGCTGCGGGCCAGGCAAGTCAGGGTCCATCATGTGAAGGCAGGAAGCAGCGGATGAGCAGCGGGCGGCAAAGTGATGCAAGGGAGGAAAGGCGCAGCGTGAGCGTTGCTGCAAGTGGGAGGTGGGGTGGGCGGCTAAGCGAAGGGTATGCAAAGCGTGCACAAGAAGGGCGTTCTGGAGCTGCTTCACCGCGGGAGGGTGCTGGTGTAAACCGCCGAGGTAGCTTTGGGGAGAGGAAGGGTAGCAGCAGGGAGCAGGGGCTGCAGCACGAGGAGGAAGGACAGCCCTCCTGCAGCACCATCAGCTTGAGTGGCTTGCTGCAAAGTGCCAGAAGAGTTTCTCCTGCAGCTGTCAGTGGTGATGGAGATGATGTAGCTGGAGTTGGACAAGGCTGGGATCATTCAATGGCTGGAGAGACAAGCAGCTCAGGTCACAAGCCCACACTGGATCAATTGTACTCCATTGCGCGGATCAGCTGTAGCGGTGGCAATGGCGGCAGTGACATGTACAGTAGGAGGACTTCCGCAGCAGGGGTGTCCCCCAGCATCCATGGGCACCACGGCACCAGCAGCAGCAGCGGGGGAGCTTTGGGGCCCACTGGGAAGTCTGCTGTCGGTTTCGGCAGCAGCTCCTCTAGGATTGGAAACCTTTGGAGTCCTGGTTGTAGTGTAGGAGGTGCCAATGCCCCTGCACATGCTAGACGTGACAGTGCAAATGGGGCTGTTAGTCAATGCCTGGACAGTCCGAGTCCTAGTAGGCGGCGGAGTAGTAGCCGGGATGGTGCGGAAAAAAGCAGCAGCGGCAGCAAGCTGGGAGGCAGTCCAGTTCATGTGATGGTAGGGGCTGGCAACAAGCCCAAAAGCAGCAGCAGTAGTGGGGGGCCCAGTGCAGCCTTTGGCAGCACAGCACCTCGGCAGACCGATGCTTGGATGCCTATCCGGGTGGAAGGGACACTTGCCAGGAGGAGTAGCTCAGCTGGTGCTCGGCTGTCAGGGGCGGGAGGGACACGTGATGCGCGCCCAAAGGCTTCGCCTAGTTCTGGGGGCGACCTCAGCCCTGGGCTGTGCTCTCCTTACTCAGCCTCTCCACATACCCATGGTGCCAGGGGCTCTACGGCTTCCAAGGGCTCGCTTGGGCACGGCAGAATTTGGGAGGGAGGGGATGAGGATGAGGGGCAGGCACAACAGCAGCAGCAGCCAATGGTGATACAGTCCAGTATTAGCTGTGGGAAGCTTTTGCAGGGGGTGGCGTTGCAGAGGGCTATTGCTGAGTTGCAGGGTGATACCGCAAGTGGCAGTTCATCACAGCAGCACAGCAGGGACTCAGGGGGGTCGGAGTTAGGAGGTGCTGGGGAGGAAGATGATGATGCTGATGCAATTGGGGATGGGGAAGACAGCTGGATGCTGGGTGCTCGCATTGGGGCGCCCTCTTCAAGCTTTGATCTTAGGGATTATACTGAGAGGCATAGGGTGCTGCTCAGCATGGTGGTAGAAGAATCAGAAACGCCTGATTCTGTGCGGAGCTTGACACTTAGGGAGTCAACAATATCACTGAAGCACCTGATCAGTGCTGCTAAGAAGAGCCTTTCTTCATCAGACAGCAGGGACAGCCGGCCCATGGAAGTGAATGCTTTGGGGTCTTGTGGGGTGATAGATGAGGATGCTGCTGCTGCTCTGGATGGTGAAGGTCAAGGGTGTCAGGAGGCACAGAAGACAGCACCTCTACTTACTGAGGACAAGGTGAAGCTGGGAGCAGCAGCAGTCCCAGGGGCAAAGGATGTGGTCAGTGCAGATGCAGGCAGCCCGGGTCAGCAGCTCACAGGTCCCAGAGTTCCTGCTCTGTCAGCTGCATCAGCAATGCCCTTGGAAACAGCAGAGGAAGAAGCAGAGGATGCAGTGGCAGCAGCTAAGCAGCTGACTGCAGAAGAAAAAGCCACTGCAGGCGAGCATCCTGCTGACGGCTTGGCAGCAGCAGCAGCTGCTCTCGATAGCAAGGGGCCTTTCAATGCTGTTCAAGAGGCTCATTCAACATGGGGACCATATACTGGGCTTGGTTCTGAGCAGGGCCTAAGCAGAAGGTCCAGTGCTGCAGGGTCCACGGGGCTAGGGGCCCGCTTGAGCCCTCCTAGGGCCTGGAGGCCGGGGGGGTCAAGGGAAGGTTCCAGGGGAGGAGATAAGGAGGTTGGGCAGAAGGCTAGGGACTATGCTATTGCAGTTGAGAAGCAGAAAAGGCGGGCAAGCAGTAGCAGGAGGAACTCATGTGCTTCTGGTGCTCTTAGTGCAAGAGGCTCAGAAGCAGGGGTGAGCCCCAGTGGTGTAGCAGCGTTGATTATTGGGGGATCTGTGAGTAGGGACCTCAGCAGGAACCAATCCATCAGCAGCGGCAGGGCAAGTTTAGCTGGGTCAATGCCTGTCTCCCCATCCAGGGATAACTACGACAAGCCTTGGAGGACTGGCATGGCTGTTGGCCTGGGGTCTGACAGCAGGAGTGGCAGCGCCGGAAGGCCTGCAAGAGGGGAGAAGCCATGGGAGGAGGGGGAACTGAAACTAGGAGGAGGAGCCAAGGCTGAAGCATCCCCTGCAGCAGCAGGAGCAGCATTGTTGAGTGTTGGCGACAGCTTGGTGAGCAACAGCCATATCCAGCAGCTGCAGCTGATGAAGATGCAGCTAGTGAGCCAGCTGCTTGGCACAACATCTGCAGACATGCAGGGCTTCAGTGGCAGTGCTCTTTCCAGTATGCTACTGGAGGGGGACAAGTCTGCTAGTTCACGCAATGAAGAAGGCACCAGAGGCTCAGGGGGGCATGGGAGCGGCAGCAAAGCAGCTCCTTTAACTTTGGCTGGTGGTGTTGGTAACATCAGTGTCACTGGGGGGGTTAGGAGGGGGGGTGGGAGCAACATAGGAAGTGGAGTCCGGAGCGCTGCCAGTAGCAGCGGTGGTGCGGCTAGTGAGAGTCAGCTGAAGCTATTACAGATGCTGGCTGAGCAGGCAAAACTGGATGAGGAGAGCAACAAGGGGTCAGATGTGTTCAACAGGTGGGTACTTTGGGTGCTTCAATGTGTAGCTTGTATACAGCTAGGGATCCAATCAGAGTGTACCGAAGTGGAGCTCTCATTCTATAGGCTTGGTCAAATGTTGGCTTCCTTTGGGCTAAGATAGGTCCGGGTTCGCAATCTTCATCATTTGGCAGCAAACAGACACGTAATGCAGGGGCATTTGGGATGTACCCTTCCTCCACATGCTTGCTTATGTGGTGCAGCTTGTGGTAGGACGTGCAGAGAGAAGCAACAGGAAAACTCTGTGTGGATATGTTACATGGGACTACTGCCTAATGTCTGCTGCAGGCTCTACCATGACCCTGGCCAAAGTCCAATTAGCAGTGCCAGGGCAGCTCGCTTGCTTGCCGCATACGAAGCTAGGCATAAGGCAGAAGAGGCCATAGTAGCTGCTCAGGCTGCACTTGCAGCCCAAGCCCCCACCAGACCTAAAAGCCCAGGGGCAAAAGGTCATGGGCACTTCTTAACGCATGCCGTGCGCATTGCAAAGGGACGGGAAGGGGCTTCCCTGAGCAGTCCTGGTGGTACTGAGGCAATGTTGCGGGCAGCTGCTGCGTTCAAAGATGGTGGGTTTGGTAGTGCTAGTGGCCTAGGGGTGGGGCTGGGTCTTGCTGGGGTGAGTAACAGCAGTCCTGGTCGGGTGGGGAGGGGTCCAAGCAGTCCTGGGACAGAATTAGGGAGGCCGAAAAGCAGGGATGGGAGGTTTCAGGGGGTCAAGAAGTTTGGGGTTGGAGCTGGGGGGCTCTTTGGGAGGAGTAAGGTGCATGCAGGGGCGTCACCAAACAGAGGTGATCATCATATAAGGAGCGTGGGAAGAAGCAAGCAGCAGCAGCAGCAGCGGGATTTGTTTGCAGACACAGATGGTGTAGATGAAGTACACAGGAGGAACAGCCTTGATTTTCAGGATAGCTTGGATTTGCCAGGGGTGGACCCTCAGGGGCACAAGACTCCAACAGCGGCATCAGGGGTGGGAGTTGGGGTGCATAAGGGCTTTCCAGAAGCAACAAAAGCATCACCAGATGGCTTCCGAGCTCAGTCATCACAAATACCCTCCAGGGGGGCCTCCTCTGCTGCAGCTCACTTGCCTGCAAATATGTATGGTGCAGCTGCAGCTGGGACAGGGTCCTTGGATCGCCAAGCATATAGTCCGCAGCGCCATATGGGCCGTTGTTCACTGAGCCCAAGCCGCAGAACATCTAGCAACACCAGCACAGTAGTTGGGTTTGCCCCTGGGGCTGTGGAGGTTAGCACATTGTTCAGCACGGGCAGGACAAGCTCAGGTGCCCTTGCTAATACTAGCTGCGGTGGTGCCAGTGCAGTAATTGTTCAGCCCCATTTACCACCTTTTGCTGTTGGTAGCAGCAATAGCAGCAGGCGGCAGAGTTGCAGTAGCACGGGGGTGCCTGTGCAGAAGTTGATTGAGCAGGTCAGGGCTCGCAGCAGTCAGACGGGGGATGCAGATGGAGAGGGGGCAGCTGCTGGGCTGCCACTGGATGAGATGCTGAGGGTGTATAATGCCCTCAACAAAAACCGAAGCAGCCCGGACCGTGCAGCGGCGCTGAATCAGCTCCTTTACCGGGCATCTCAATCGGGTGATGCTGGGGTTGTGGGATGGACTGAAGGCATACCTGAAGAAGAGGAAGAGGAGTGGGAGGAGAGTGGGGAGGTGCGGGCGCACCCATTGGACACGATTGGGTCGACATTGACTGATGCTGTACACAGTGCGATGCTTTCGGGGCTGCATGACAGCCTGCAGTCAAAGGGTAGGTCTGAAAGCAAAGCCCCTGGTCTTAATGGGATTCCAGACCAGCAGAGTGACAAGGAGAAGATGGCTTCATGGCATGAAGAGGAGGCAGAAGATAGGGAGGAGGTGCTTAGGGAGTCAGGCAGGAAGTCAGAAGCACCAGGAGCAGCAGCAAGGGATGTGGATAAGGCGGGGGCACCTGCCGCTGCGGGCAGCAGCACTGACTGCAGCCAGCAGCAGCAAGATGAGCGGGAGCAAGGCCAGGACGGACTAGGCAGACCAGAAGCACATCTTGATGCGACAGGACCTGAGGGGTATGTAGTAGTGAGTGCGTTTAGTTCACAGCATGGGGGGGACCAGGACCTGTCAGGGAAAAGCAAGAATCTAGAACAGGTCCCTGGAACTAGAGGTAACAAGGTGGCAGCTCTAAGCAGGAAGCAGCTGCAGAAGCTTCTCCATAAGAAGCAGTCTGAAATGCTGCTGGTCAAAGATACAACTACGGGGCAGGCAGCACTGGGAGCCCTAGGGGCACAGATGACTGCTGAGCTGACAATAGCTGGGGCAGTGGAGCTACTGAAGAAGGGACTGGTTCAAGGCTGTGCCACAGCTAGTTCTGGAACAGTTGCAGCAAGTGGTGCCACTGGTGAGAGCGCAGCTGCTACTAGTGCTGGGGAGGCTAGCAGCCCAGAAGCTTCTGGGAGGTCTTCTAAAGGCTCAGAGGGAGGCAGCAGCAGCGGCGGCAAGCAGCAGCGCCAGCAGCAGCACTCTTACAGGGCAAAATGCTGCATCGGAGGATATTCTAAAGGGGATCTAGAGGTGTTTCAGGGTGGCTGTTCAAGTGGTGGGAGTGGGGGAAAGGGTACTGTGAAGTTTGAGCTTGATCAGAAAACCCACAAGCTGCTTATGTGGAAGGAGGTGGTTGATGAGGGCAGCAGTAGCAGTAACGCCTGCAAGCAGCAGGCGGTGGTGGGAGTGCGATTGCCAGAGGGAAAGTGGACTGCAGGGAGCTCGGTGGGGCTGGTGATGGCTAATGGGCAGGTGCACCCAATGGAACTAGTCGGGCAGAGGGACTGGGGGGGATTGTTGGTGGGGTTGAATGCCATGTTGCTGCTGGCTGAAACTGCAGAGGAGGGAGTAGCAGAGCATGGAAAGGAGGGGGTTGAGGAGGTTTTGTCAATGCTAGGGGAGCAGAGAGTGCAGGACATGCCTTGGAGTGCAGCGGTGATGGGGCTGGAAGTATGAATGTGCGATTTGTAGCTCCATCTGGATTGGGGTGGTAGCTTAAGCGCACTACATGACTCTCGACTTGGAAGCACTTAATATTGATCGGGCTTCCAAGGCCAAAGGCTTGAGCGGGCAAGCATACTGGTGGTCTAGCATGCCGACTGTGCAGAGGTACCCGTGTGACTTGATGTACCATGGAGAAGGGCCAGGTGCTCTGACTGATGGCACGGCAGTGGCAACTGTATCGATTGATTTAGGTTGTGACCTGTTCAAGTGAGGTGCAGGAGCTCGTTTCTGGTTGCTGTTACTAGAGATCTCAGGGCCCATCGATTACCATTACTCTTCTCATTGTGTTCTGGTGGCTGACTGGCAGGAGATGGCGGGGACGCATTGACAGGGGTGGGGGTGAGGCGTTTATAATGTGACACTCAGCAGGAACACCACTGGGAGTAGACCAATGACTATGGTTACTGCTGGCGTGTGAAGCACCAAATTTCTTGTTGGGATCATAGTCATTGACCATAGTTGAGTATCTGGAACAATTTTTGACTGACACACTGTGAGTGCCATTGCTGGCCCCATGTTTTACACAGGGCTTGATACCAGCGGTGACCAGATGATTCCCTTTCCATTATGGACTGCAAAGTCCTAGGTTCTGCCCAAGCAGCAGACTTCTGCAGGCTCATAGCTGGGATGCCTTATAAATATGTGGCCACACCTCTTTCCCCCGGACCTGCATTGTTCCTGATGTGGTGCGGGCTGCTCCAAGTGCCCAGTGGTTCAGAACTTGCAAGAGCTCTGCTGTTGCATCTCTTATGTTGGTGCATGTATGGTTGATGCGGGAGCAGCAAGAGAATGTCGTGTAGGAGGTCGTACCTTGTGGCCTTTGCTACTAGTATGCTCGTGTTGGTCCAATTTATCGACGCAAATGCTCCAATATCCTGCCTAGATAATTGCATTGATAGCTCAGATCAGTCAGTTGCCCTCACGATAGTACTTCTAGCCTGTGTGCCGGCTTAACGGACCATTGCGATTGGTATCGGACAAGCCATGAGACCCCGCAGGATGTGGCACTCTTCACAATACAACTTCATATTACTTCGCTCAACGTTCAACACAGTATGTCCTGTTCTGATCAAGCTCATCCCACTTTTAAAGATATAGTCCTTCTGAATTCTCGCAAAAGCTTATTTGTAGGCACTTCCGCCAGTAGCAGGGGAGGAGAGTTGCTGTGCAGATGCCGGCCGATGTAGCCACAGGTGAAACCAAAGAACACAAACGACACAGTTCATTTGGCAGAAGATATGGCGTGAGTCATGCACTGCTGTCGTAAACTCGTGGACCCGGCTTCAACCAGTCCACATGTTGCAGGCCAACGCACTTTCACGAAACGACACGGACTTGTACCGATTTCTTATCAGAGGAAATCGGTAGAAATGTGCATGTGGCTAGGTGATTGGTTTTTCACTGAAATGAAAGGCCCCACCCGTGCAGGCGTGTGTACTGCCTGAAGTCAAGTGTCAGATACATAAATGGTGCGATGACAGCCTACGCCCAAGAAACTGGCGAGGACGTACAGCATAGAGACGCCAAGGCTTTGCTGGCCCTGCCGCTATTTGTACTTTAGCCAAATATGCATGCGCATCGATGTCAAGGCCACGTCCAATTAGGCAGAGGAATCCGTTCCAGGCACCTTGAAGAGGATTACCCCATTGTTTACAACGCATACAACGATACAATGGAGCCGCTTGCCAAGCAACCGGCTAGCCTCGCTGCTTCCTATCAACCTGTGGCGAAGATGCAAGCCAAAGTATGCAAAGCCCGTCAAGACTGGCCTAACAGCGATCCAGCCCCGCCGGCAGGAATGCGAAGTCGTCAAGAATCCCATCTAGAAATGATCACATGCACCTTCATCACAGGCTGCCCAACTGCGGGAGGACCTCCAGAGCCTGCAGCAGCACACACAGACATCCAGGTCAACCAGCCCTCTACCTGGCAGCAAATCCCGTAAGTTGAAATAGCAGAAGCCTACAGCAGCTATCTCGCAGTTGGTCTAAGATGCTGACCCGCATGTCTGACCTCGCAGCAAGGGCTACAGAGCAGCTTCACAGGAGCAGCTCCAGCACAGGCCTGCCTACTGGCAAACTCATTAACCCAGCAGTGTTTCAACGGTTGAGCAACCTGCACTATGGTGGGAAGGCTGGATCAGCATCTGCTGCAGATATGGGGCAGTTGCTGCTGATTCAGAAGATGGAGATGCAGCTACAAGAATACAAGGTAAGTTGCTGTAGTCTAGGTGAGAATGCCAATCAACAGAGAGTGAACAAGCCAGCATGACACTTTGCAACCGCATGGCTTTCTGAAATCACGACAAAGTTACCTGAATTCTGATGCAGGCCAAGCAGGCGGAGCTAGAAGAGGAGTTGGAGCGGCGACAAGCATCATACATCAGGAGGGAGGAGCAGCTGAAAGCTCAGATAGCTGGGTTAAGCCCCGAGGTGGCGGGAAGCAGCCGACATGAGCAGCAAGAACAGCAGCATGGCAGCAGCAGAAGCAGCATTCAGGTGGAAGGGCGCCCAGAAGGTTTGTTACGCAGCCCTACGCAAAAATCAAAGCCACAAGCTACTCCCAATGAGCTCAAAGTCCAGGTGAGCGTTTGGACAGTTATGCAGGTTCTACACTGTGCTGAGCTTCAAGTATGGCTTTACATCACATGGAGCTGACCCTCATGATGGCAACATTTTGCAGCAGTACAAGAATATCCTTGCCTAATTGCATCTCAAGGGGCCAGAGCAGTGGCCTCTGTAGCTCTTGACGCTATGTATGTGTTCTGTATGTGCTATGCAGACATATCAGACACCATTGCAAGGTGACGGCGTTAGTGACCTATGGCAAGCTGGCAGAGACACTGAGCAATTGGCACATAACATATCTATAAGCACTCATGCTCTAGTTCTAACAGTACATCCGGGTTGGTTCTCCATCCATGCGCCTTACCAGTCCTGCTGCATGCCCTAGAGGCACCTTCCAAATGGGCAACAAGCCAGACACATCAAGCAGGTATAATCATATGCTGTACCTGACAAGAGACTTTTGACTTTGTTTTTGTGAGCATCACGCGCATGTCCCAAAACTTTACCTTTCAGGACTAGGTTCCTGATGTGAAGGTACCTGACCTTTTGAAGGTCAAGATAGCCATTGGGCAATATCAACTTGAGTGTCCTGTGGAATGGTCGTGTCTGATGGGCTTAAGCATATGTTGCTGCAGCTGTTGGATGGTGTTGGAGAGTTGTTAGACCGTCAGCGTGTTCAGATGAGAGCAGAAGAGGCACAGCAGCTGCGCCAGTTCCGCAGCCGCCTTGTGGAGGTTGAAGCACAACTGCGGGCAGACCGAGAGGCGGCAGCAGCACACCAGGACAACTGGATGGGGAAAACGGTAAGCGGGGGTGGTGGGGGTGCTTTCACGAGGAGTTGTACTCCGTTGATGATCGGGATGTGGTTAGAAGTATCTGTCAGGTTGATAACAATATCAGAATATTGGTCTGCCTTACTTGTCTAGAGGGACCTGGACTGTATGGGCTACATTTTCTCAGAATAGCCTTTTCAGGCATTAAGCTGGCAGCAACTGATGAGATTGCAAGCTTCCACCACCTTACCTCACCTAGGAGTTTGTGGCATGTCTTTACAGCACCGCCAGACACTGCATAGCTGAAGTCTGCAGCAAAGCAGTACAAAAACATGCTGACAACACTGCATACAAGGTGTTTGAAAATGTTGTTTGAACTCTGTTGGGAACACTGATGGGCTGGTTTGTGCTGCTCCTGGTGCTGCAGCTTGCCCTGCGTGATGAGTTGGCTACCACACAGGAGATTGCTACTAAGCTGGATGCCATGTACAAGCTGGCAGAGACAGAGGCAGCCACACTAAGGGTCCAGTTTAAAGCACAAGAAGATGACCGGCACCATCTGATAAAGTGGGTACATATGGCTTTTTAGGAGGCTCATGCTGCAACACCTACCCCCTGACTGGCCCTATCTACTGTGGTTGAACATGGGGTTTTCTTACCGGTACCCGCTTAGATCTCACTTGACTCATTAAGCAGCTTACAGCAAAAAAAAGAAATCCTACCTCAATTGCAAAGTCTACCTTAAAGCCAGATGAGATAGACGATTGCCCACCGTTTGTTCCTGAGCTCACCAGCACAAGGGCCGTATGTTTCTATCTCCAGCTGGAGCCTAGCACAGAGCTTCATACCTTGATCGCAGCACTGCCATGCAGCATCTGATAGTGATAGTGATTACAACAGACGGAGGGGACTCAGCCACTACTGACCACCTGTGTTCTGTCAAAGCCATTGCAGTGGTGCTGACTACTTCTTAAACATCCCATTTGTTGTTCCAGCCCGCTGTTCTTTGTGACAGCTTGAGGTGCGGGGCCTATGGCACTTATTGCTACGGCATATCATGAAATGTAA
Organism: Pseudopediastrum boryanum; assembly: GCA_963556185.1. Lineage (NCBI taxonomy): Eukaryota > Viridiplantae > Chlorophyta > Chlorophyceae > Sphaeropleales > Hydrodictyaceae > Pseudopediastrum > Pseudopediastrum boryanum. The sequence goes on from OY744494.1 coordinate 6,956,292, forward strand.
TAAAAAAAACATCCCATGCTCATGCTCTCATTGCAGGCAGGTGCTTCACCTGAAGCAAGACAATGCCAGGCTCAGCAGTGAAGCAGCTAGCTTACAGGAAGAGCTGGATGCCATCATGGCCTTGGCTGCATCAGAGACAGACAACAACAGCAGCAGCAGCATACCCAGCAGGAGGACCACCACCAGCAGCGCTGGGCAACTGGGATCAAGGACGGCAGCAGGAGGAGCAGCGGCAGCACACCGAGGGAGTCTTTGGAGGCCCAGTACTAGCAGCAGCAGTGGAGGTCATGGTGGTGGTGTCTGTGATGGCGCTCCTCTTGGTGTTGACCAGGGATTTAGTGGAGTGGAAGCCGATGGGGAGGAGATGCTGATGTTGCAACTTATGCAGGACCAGGGAGCCAGGCCGAGCAGAGATGAGACGCAGCAACAGCAAGGGGCAGCAGGAGGGGAGTGGAGCTTGAGGGTGGGTAAGAGCCTGAGTGTAGGCAGCAGGAAGGGGCAAGGGGGCCAGGGAGGAGTAAGCTGGCAGCAACAAGGGGGTGGAGGTGATAGGAGGCGGCAGAGGGAGGGCAGCTTGTTGGCAATGCGGCCACAGTCAGCTTATATGCCAGCAAAGAAGGGGATGGAGGATTCAGGTGGGCATGGGGCGTGAATGGGGGGCAAGCGTGCGGGGGTATGCTAGAAGTGCTGAGACCTTTCTTAGATCACATTTCTCTGAAGGCAGTAATTCTTTTCCTGTCCTTACTTGTGTAGTCCATGGGCTGCCAGCTCATTTTCAAAGCACACTTGGCCCTTGTAGGACTAAAAGACAGTTTAAGTCTTTTCTTATAACATAGCTGTGCTTGCGTACTGTCTGTTAGGTGTCAGTGCAGTGGCAGTCAGTTCTGCTGAGCCCATGGGTCCTAGCCACCATGTGTAGTGTCATAGTCAGTTACAGCCATGCCCCAAATGTGTCATGATATTGCTAGGTAGCAGCTGCAAGCAGAAGCCCAATCTAGCTACCAGTATTGATAACAGATGCCATACGGTAGTATAGAGGTTGGCATGGGAGAGGTCATTCTTTTTTCTATATCCTGTAACATTTGGGTTGTGGTTTGTGCGGTCATTATTAGGTGTGAGTGCGGTGGCGGCTGGTTTGCTGCTAAACCCGCAAGTCATTGCCACCAAGATGGTGCGCTACAGTCAGGTCATTGCCAAGCTACAGAAGCTGCTTGAGGCTGAGAGGAGGCAGGTGCGGGCGCTGAGGTCCAGCCATGCCAAGGAGCTAACTAGGAGGGGGGAGGTGCAGAGCATGCTGGTGCAACGACTGGAGCTCATACGGGAGGAGCACAGGTGTGAGAAAAGGGAGGAGAGGAGAGAGGAGGGGAAGATTGGGCTGGGAGGATGGGCATGTGAGGGAAGAGGACATCTGGGGGGACAGGAATCATGTGAGATGAGTTAGCATACGGGGGCAGCACAGGTGTGACAGAGGGGAGGGGAGGGGGAGAGTGGGCAGGGTGGAGGAGGGGGTGAGTGGGTGTGGGTGGGGAGAGGGGGGTGCATGCAACTGGAATAACTCAGGTGAGAGGAGTTGGCATTGGATAAGGAGACGGAGGAGGTGCAAGGGGGACAGCCACGGGAGTGAGAAAGGAGGGATGCAAGCAAGGCAAAGGGTGTAAGGGAGGTGGATAAAGCTCGCAGATGGGCGGCAGGGAGAGGGTGCAGGGGCAGGGCGCAGCTTCATGTGGCCTGAAAGGGGTGGCTAGGGTGCAGGAGAATGTCTTGGGGAGGTCCAGGCGCGGTTCAGGGGGAGGGGAAGGAGTCTGGCATTCAGTGGAGGCAGGCATGTGAGGTTGGAATCAGAAGTATTGATAATGGGAACTCTGGATGGCTTTGGGGAGGTTCAGTCATAGCACTATCAAATCCAATGAGTGCTTTCGGGAGTGAGCGGTGATAGCCATCAAGAGTAATGTTGATGCAGCCCGCAGCAGGTTACGTAAGCAAGAGGTGCAGCTGCTGCATTCTGCTTGGCCCCAGCAATCTGCAGGACCTCCTATCTCAAGCTTAATCCCAATTCTCTGATTGATATCCTAACCTGCATCTACTTGGTTGCTTTGCGTCCAGGGATGGCTATCAGCTGTTGTCTAGGTGGCAGGCCCTTCAACAGCTGAACCTTCCATCCAGGGAGAGCCACCAGCCGCCCAGTCAGCAGGCAGCAGCAGGAAGCACGACAGCAGGCGCAGAGCACACAGACAGCGCCAGCAGCAGCAGCAGCATAAGGAGGGGTAACAATGGTGTTATGCGACCACAAACCGCACATGCACTGTCTGCTACAGCAGCAGGTAGAGCGATGTCAGTATCAGTTCGAAGCCCGGGCTCTGCAAAAAGCCCAGCAGCAGTAGCAGCAGCAGCAGCAGGGTTGCTTGGACCAGCAAGTGGGGTGGGTGAGGGGAAAGGGCTGGCTGCTGGTCACTTGGGAGGGCGGCCGTCCACAGCAGCAGCAGCAGCAGCGGTGGGGGGAGGGGCTTGGTCACAAAGCCCCCCACGAGCCTGCTCTGCAATGCCTTTGAAAAATGGGTCCACGCAGAAGCAGCAGCAGCATTCTGGTGTTGGTACGGAATCCACTGCAGTGGCAAGGCTAGGTTATGAAAGTGCAGCATTAGCAGAGCGGTTAGAGCAGGTAGCAGTGTTCCCGAAACAAGTGAGGATTGACATAGTTGCTGGTAGTGCTGGTGTTGATGGGTTGGGGCCTGAGGCACTGCAGCAGCTGCTTGACCAGGTTAGTCAGGAGCAGCAGTTCCTGCAGGTGCTGTTGCAACGAGCTTTTCCTGAATTTGTTGCTGAGCTGCAGCAACTCATACCTGGGTACAGCCTAACAGCAGCACCAGCAGGAGCAGAAGAAGAGAGACAAGGGGTTGTGGGAGAGGGGAGAGGGGTGGGAGGAGAGGATCTGATAGGTGACGAGGGAGAGGAGCTTGAGGCAGAAGATGGAGAGGATTGTTTGGTGGATGATGAGCTGGCAGAGGCATTGGAGGGGGCCATCAGCAGGGCAGTTTATGAGGAAGAAAATGGGGAGGAGGAGGAAGAAGGGTGTTTTGCAGCAGCAGAGCCAGCAGAGGGGGAGTTGAATGAGCAAACCCACTTGGATGGAGCTGCTTACAATGGCGGCAGGGGCGGACCTTCAGAAGTAACAGCAGCAGCAGCAGCAGTAATGGGAGGCAGTTGTCTCAGTAGCAGTCAGTCCAAGCAGGGCTGTGGTGCAGGAGTTACTTCTGGTTCTGGTAGGAGGAGCTCGTCAACAGCGGGCAGCAGCAGCCCAAGCAGCAGGAGGCATACGAGGATGAGAGGGCAATGTGGTGCTGATGTAGTAGCGACCAGCACCTCAGCAGCAGCAGGAGGAGCAGTACCAGCAGTGCCTCCGTTGGGGCTTGCTGTTGCATTGCCTTCTTTCCCTAGCAGACCATGTACTGCTCACCTCGGAGGCTCCACTGCCACCAGTAGCTTCAGCCGGCCCCACAGCATTAGCAGTAGTACGGGCGGTGCTGCTGCTGCTGCTGGATGCCATAGTGGCAGTAGTGGCGGTGCTTGTAACAGTGAGCGGGGGTGGAGGGTCAGCAGCAGTGGTGGCAGTGGGATGAATGCACAGAAGATCGGGAGGTGCAGCAGTGCAAGGAGTCCTACAAGGGCCACCTGGGGAGGGTCAGGATTAGGGGGGGTTGATATGGGGGGCGAGCAGAACTGGCATAGGCAGCAGGTGGAGCAGCAGCAGCAGCAGCAGCAGCAGCAGGCAGGGCCAAGAGCAGCCAAGGTCAAGTGGTTTGCACAGCACAGGTTCTGTTTGCCGAGGGAGCAGCACTAGTAGGTCGGCAGGAGGTTGTGGTCCTGCTGCTGGCAGAAGCAATAGCAGCCATGGGAGATCTATAGCGGTCGGCATGGATAGCTTCCAAGAAAGGGTCATGGGTGATGGCTCCACCACAAGGGCTGCAGTGGCGAGCAGGTCACCAGCAGGGGCAAGTGCAGGGGGCCCCTTTCTGGTGCAAGAAGGGCATGCTGGAGCATTGGAAGTTAAACCTTGGAGAAAAGATGGCAACCAACTTATGAAAGAGTTTTTAGGCAGCCGATGATTTGTTTCTTGCATGTGCTGACTTCACCTTTGGGGAGCAGAGGGCTAGCTGGCACGCAGTGAGCTTCAAGAGCGACAGACCAAGCATATTTTATGCAATCTTTGCCTTGTCATGCCAGGATTCAATTTTTGGGCGGCAAAGGCACCTTGAGGGCCACCACTCGTCGACTTCTGGCTGCCACTGTAGTCGTTGTGAAGCCGTGCTCCGGTGATCCCTGATCCAAAGCGACTCTCGCGAATCAGTCCTTTAGAAAGTGGCTCTGACGCCAAAACTGCAGACCTACCAAGTAGGTCTCAGGTGAGTGAACGGCTCGACGCGCACACAAACTCAAGGAAGTGAGTGCACGCCCAGTGCCCGCAACCGGCACCCGACTCGAGCTCACTGTCAGTCTCGTAATCTCTCCGCTACTCAGTCACGTGTGCCGAAAGGTAATCAAATTGTCAACTTTAAGAGCCATGAAGTAAGACAGGCTCACAACCCGCATACTCTCCCGACATCCACGGGACCTCCGTTTCTGTTTGTGATCCTGCTGACTGAAGGCCCCAACCCCTAGGTGCACCTGCCGAATCCTGGCCATTAGCAGGAAACACGTCGTCTAAACAGTGACACAAACACCATCCAACCAGAGAAACCATATCTTATGATAAGCCACTGAAGCATGCATGTGCTCTGCATAGTTGGTTCCAAGATATCTGTAATACAATACAGTACAATGAAGGCCAACATGATATGCACATGGAGGCTGGATTCCAAGACAACTGAACGCCACAGTTTATAGACGACATATACCACCTCTTTAAATAAGCACCTTGAGATGTTGTGTAGAAAAGGACAGAAACACCAACCGAGCCCAACATGCACATATAAAATGGCCATAACACAAAAGCTCTCGAAAATGGGTGCAGGCCACCATGGCCTGCTTCCCACATTTTATTTGCTGCTGCAAAAACCCCTATCAAAATGCCCTAGACAGGAAACAGTTGCTAGGCAGCTGGCGTCAACCTGGCATCCACAGCAGCACTAACAGCATATGACAGGCAGGTACCGACTCCATGAGACAGGACACTCCTGTCCACATGAACCCACAGCATCTGACTTAACGAAGCAGGGGCTCCATTTGGCCTTGACAGACGCCTCTGCCTATGCCATATGGAGGTCGGTAGGGAGCCTGTCTTGAGCCAATCACTCTCAAAAGCCCCTTTCTGACGCACCTTCAAAAAACCCATAAAACAACATGGTTTGACAAACACTCGTTTCTATCCTGAGCACAATCAGCGCTCTGCATACATGCCTTTGCATACTAGTCTCCACAAACAAGCCACAACACCCTCCTGCTACTGCATGCAACCCAGATGAGGCCACCACCATCACAATCTCTGGCGGCTAAGAGACTGCAAGGCCACCATAAGTAGCCAGGCAGGACATGCTCTGCCTGGGTACTGTTGAAGAACAGCTCCCTCTGCTATATGGAGATCAGCAGGGTGTCAATCTCCAGCCCAATTCCCCAACCACCAACCGAATGCGCCATCTGTTGCAGGGCATTTGGTTTGGGGCTTCATACCACATGGCTCTTATGTTTGAGCCAAGTAACCAGAACACAGCCTGAGCTGGTCTGCACAAGCCATATGGCGATCATGTCTTCTCAGCAGGGGTTAAACCATGATGTTTCTATTCAACTACTACCAGGAGTCTGTCATGATGTCACACAATATACCAAAACTGAGATGAGATGCAGCCTACCCGACCACACACTTCTCACGTGCACCCCATCTCGGAAACAATGCCAGTCAGTTATACTTTATGAAGAGACAGGATATCCCAAAAGCTTTCAAACGTAACATGCAAGCTGAGGAAGTGCATACTACCAACAGACCAGCCTCAACACACAACAGATGCATGCAACATGCACGGAACTGCATAGCCCTGGGCTCATTGGCACCAAAGCAGGATCCCAAAACCAGTCATTGCTTGCAATAAATCGTAATCCTGCGATACTCAATTCTTAGTAGCACCCATCGATGCTTAACCCCATTGATGGCTGCTGGTTGATGTTCCCTTTTCCCTGTCTGGGGCATGACATTGAGCAGCGGTCCGGAAATGGGGTACACACACTCCTCCTCGTCCTCTCCTCGTTTCCCAAGGTGCAACTCAAAGCATGCACAGGCTGGAAGCAATACCCTCCACTTCCCGGACTGCTGGCGACAAGGAGGACTCTTGCCATTAGCGCCAGTGTGCTCCTGCTGGCCATAACATTACTATAGCTCCTTCAACTGCTAGCCCATTCTGTGGCAGCCATCTGTGGCAGCCAAACCTCTCCCTGCTGCTGGTCTCCCTACTGCTGCTAGAGGTGCTGCCGCTACTGTTCCATATTCCCCCATTGCCAGGGCCCGCAAATGCCACTGGATAACGCCCCTACTGCTCCTAGCAATGTCACTTCCTTGTGTATTCCACCCTGATTGGCCGCTTTCATCGGACCGCAGCCCCTCCACTTTGGACCACAGCCCCTCTGCTGCTCCTAGCCATGCCGTGCTGCTGGTCACGGAACTTCCTCCTCAACTCCACCGCACCATCGCTCCCTCACCCCAATAGCCCCTGCTTGTAGCAGCGACTGCTCCACCACACATTGCTCCACCATGTTCTGCTGCTCATGACTCAAGCTAGTCAAGCGGTCCAGCAGAGGCTCCGGCACCCCCACTGCTGCTGCTGCCACTACGAGAGGCGTAACCTCTGAACCCTTGAAGCTGCAGGCCCCGGAGCTAGGGGTGTGTGACATGTTAAACCCTGCTGCTTCTGCTGCCGCTGCTGCTGGGGGTAAGGAGCAGCCGTTTATGTTGGTGTTTTGCTGTCTATCAGTGTCTAGCCCCAGCTCCTTCAGAGCTTTCCTGATCTTCTCAGCTATGTCGTCAGCCTGTACAAGCAGCACAACAAACCACGGGAGACAGTCAATGCACTACTAACATTTGGATAGTTGGGTCCCTCCTGCTTGCAAGTCAGCAATGAAGCAGCGTCCAGGAATTCCACTTTTCCTGAGTTTCCAAAGCACAGCGGACATTGGTGGATGGTCCCTATGATGAGTGGTGTTGTTTAGACGCGCACACACACCATGTCTATCAGACAAACAACCACTCTTTGTCCATCTAGGAAAGACCTGATCTTGATGACCGCTGACGACAAGGAAGGTGGGAACAACTTCCTGACACCGGCACCACCAGCAGCAATAATCGCAGTGGTCTATATAATTTTGCAGAATCGGTTGATGAGATGAAATTTTAGCTGCCAGCAAAAGGGCAGGTTGAGGCATCTGATCGCCAAGGGCAGCAACACACATACTACAGCTCATTCGCACCTAGTCCCTCTATATGAGCTGGAAATTGGTCTCATCATGTCACCTGACAGCATGGGAGTCTACGTGGGTCCCACTGAATAGCATGCTCCCAACTTCGTCATCACTAAGGCATGTCCGAAACCTTTACCAGCAGTGATCACAACCCTTCCCAACCCAGCCGCATCTAAGTCTCCCCTACTAATACCTCTCTGGATTAACCTTCCCCCGCAGCCTTCACAAGCGTGCCCTCTTCCCCTCCCCTCCATCAATGGTCGGGTAGAGGGTGAACCCGTCAGACCACCCGCCACCACAAAACACAAGCTCAGTGAATCCTATCACGCTGATTTCCTCCCCTGTTCTCACCTGGTCCTCCCTTAAGCTGAGGTTCTGCAGCATCTCACAGGTCACATCCTCCACCGTGTCCTCATCAACATCATATTCAAACCCAATATGCTTGCGCAGACCCTGCAGCAACAGCAAACGGCAGCAATGCCACTTTCAGTGTGCAGAATCCAGCAACTAACCCCTAACAGTCTGCAAAATGTTGCTTGCCTACCATTGCTGGTGCAGCCCAGAAACTTACATGTCTCGCATTTGCTGACATTGTGCAGTATGCAAATGACAGCAGGGCAGCTAGCCAGCTGTACATCAGGTCCTTCATGGCAATGCCTGCAACTTTAAAGCATCCACCTTCAAAGGCAGCCACCGCGACAGTTACGCCCAATCTCAATCAACAAACAACACATAACAAGTTACTCCATCAGTAAACAAGCGGCTGCCGTAAAAATGCACTGGCTTCAAGAACAGCTCAACCACGTTACAAAGGGTAAGGTGACATACTTCTAGGCTTTGTATGGTGACACCACAACCAGGGTTGGTATCTAGAGTCAAGACACAGGCAACAAATTCCTGCCGGTGATGGATCAGCGCGGGGCCCCTGAGCTCACCTTCCTGTTGACATATCTGACATTGAAGCTGAGCTGGCTTGCATCCACCTGGCGACACACACAATCCACAGCATCCTCATCTTCAGCTATTGGCTGCAGACATGGCGCAGGAGGAGCAGCACCATAAGAGCCCCGGTGGTGGTGGTGGTGGTGGTGGTGATGGTGGTGGTGAGCTGCTCCAGCACTGCCACCGGCAGGCAAACCTGCCCCAACGACCCCGGTACCAATTTGGTCTGGGCTGCTGCTGCTACTGCTACCACCGCTATGCGGTAAGTAGTAATTGTGGTGTAGGGTGTTGATGGGGGCTTTGTCATGGTGGGTGTGCTGCTTGTGCTGCTGCTGCTGTTGGTGGCGTTGGTGATGGTGATGGTAAGGGTGGTTGAGCCAAGCGGACTGGTGATGAGTGCGCTGGTCAGCTGGGTGCTGACAAGCAGAAGCGGAGTGGGTAGGGCTTGCGGACTCGTCTGCCTGTTGTTAAAGACAGCACAGCAGATAAGAATCGTGATGGAGTTGCATGGGTAGCAGACTGCACTGCTAAGACTTGACTACGGCAGGAATGGTAACTAAAGTGGGCACAATTTCGAAGTCGAGGCCCGAAACTTCAGGCTACAAGTAGGCTTACCAATGCCAAGGACCGAGGGGATTAGAGGCAAACACCAGGTTCTTACTCACAAAGCCGGCCATTGCTATGAAGCTCGATCTCTATACAGCTTAGACCTGTGCGGGTCAAGGCATATGACCTGAAGGCACAGATTGGAAGGGCACCTCATACCCCAACACATGGGTTAACAAAAGCTCATCTCTCCATGGCTTTGTCCTCAGCAAATTGCACGGCACACTCCCCACGAAAACATTCTCAACAAAGCAGACAGCAGCCTCTGGAGAGTTGTCCCCTGGCCTTCCTCCACTCACCTCCTCTGACTCATCTTCTGCTTCATCCCATAGCACATCCTCCTCCGTCATGTCATCCAGATGTGACGAGGTCCCTGTGCTGCTGACTGTAACCCTCAACCCCCCACCTCCTCCCAGCCCCTCCACTGCCCTCTCCTGCAACCCCATTGCCCCATCCCATGAACCCCATACCCCAGGCCCAGCGGCCGCTACTGCCGCTGCTGCTGCTGCCACGCCAACCTGACTATCTTTCTGCCGCCCACCCCAGTCATGCGCTGCATCTGCGGCCGGGCATACTGAGTCATAGCTACTCCTCTGAGGCCTTATATCGCCATCGGTGGCTCCAGCACTCATACTCACACCCACAGGAAACTGCCAAGTGGCAGGGGTCTGGTGGCCACCAGATTCATCTCCTGGGCTGCTGCTGCTGCTGGTGGAGCACTGCTGCTGGGAACCTGCACCACTGCTGCTGCTGCTAGCACCATCTGCTGCTGCTAATGCTGCTGCTCCTGCTGCTGTTTCTGGTACCTGTGGTGGTGGCCACCTGGGCAATGCTGCTGTTTCCTGCTCCTCCTCCTCCTCAAAACTTATTCCGCTGCACGTAGCAAAGGGACTCATCATCTCTTCAGAAGTATCACCATTCACGCTAGTGGCTGCCCCTTCATCCTTCCCTCTAGGCGCCACCACCACCAGCAAACTAGGGCCTGGTGGAACTTGCTCACCACTGCTGCTCATTGCTGCTGCTGCTGGTGAGCTTGCAGCACTTGTTAATGCTGCTGCTGTGATAGCAGTGGCGGCAGTGGCGGCCTCCCCCGTTCGTGTTGCTGGCGCTACTGCGTCTGTTACTGCTGCTGCAGTAGCTGTTCCCGGTGGGATTGCTGGTGCTGCTAGCGCATTTGCAGACAACTCTAGATCTGCTCCTTCTGCTGCTGCAGCCGGTGCTCCTTCCACACCTCCAGCACCTCTAGATGGTGGAGATACATTACCTCCTCTACCTTCCCGCCCAGCCCCTGACGACTCGCTGCCACTGCTATCGCTTCTGCAGCTACTCCCAGAGGCTGTCGCCTGCTCCTGCTCCTCCTGGTGCTGTTGCGGGCTCACCCCCAATGTGCTGTAGTAACTGCTGCTGCTGCTGCCATGCGCATTGCTACCACCTGCACAACCGTCGACCCCAGAACCTCCCAAGACCTGCTGCTGCTGCTGTGACGGCTGTGGGGAGCTAAGCCCCATGCTCCTGTAGTACCCACTACTGCTGCTGCTGGTGGCTGCAGTGGTGCTGGCCATTGGGGCAGACACGCACGGCCAGCTGGTTCGTTGTAGCTGTTGGCTGCCCGCAACTCCGCTGCTGCTGCTGGTCAAGCCGCCGGATCGGGGACGAACCTCATCAAACCAGTGTTCTGCTAGCAAACGGCGAGCTTCAGGACGAGTGGCAGGGTCCGAGTCTATACATTTCCTGATGAAGGCGTGGGTCTCTGGATCTGACACACGTTCTAAGCCCTTGGGGAGCTCACCCTGCAACACCAAATATATAATGAGCCCTTCAGACATTGCAAGGGTCAGAAGCTGGACGGTGGAGATGGAAACCATGTCCCTGTGCATACAATCTCCCGAAGCACGTAGTCATCACCCTTGGGCAATCAATGTTCTGCTACCACAGCGCCACTCGGCAGTACTGCAATGTACTTGCCCAATACAAACATAGCAATGCCGGCATTGAACATACATCATTACCCAAATGTGATAACATTCAAAGCGGGGCGGCTTCGGTTTTGTAAGAAATGGAAAAGTTCTATGACATCACGCCACGCAGCTCCATCCACAGACAAATGTGGGCACATGATCTTTCAAATGCCCCGCTCCTGGCCTAGCACTCACCTTCAAGACCTTCTTATAGATCTGGGCTGGATTGGTGCACTCCATGTACGGGTACTCCTGTGTTGCCATCTCCAGTACACACATGCCAAAGCTGTAGATGTCCACCTTCTCATCATAGCGCTCGTCATACAGCTCAGGGGCCATGAACTCAGGAGTGCCTGGAGCAGCAGATGGATGAAGCAGCATGGGGAGTGATCAGTAAAGCAATCCTTATGTCTTAACCATTCCAGTTCTAACAAGACTGGTGCAGGATATGGATTTACATTCGCTGCAACATGTTTGCTACAAAGACGGTTGGTGGCAGACAATAGTGTGGAATCCTGTGTTCCCACCATGGGGTGTGGTGGCAGCAGTAAGTGCGGAAGTATTCAAGCAACCATGTTTAGTTCTTGTTGTGTGTGTAGTCTCAGTCCATATGTTGGAGCAACCTTTGCGAAGAAATGTAGATGGCAGTCGCATGTTCATCAACAGCCGCTACTGCAGTCGGAGCCCATTCACCATAGGTCCAACTGCATGACAGACCAACCCTAACGTCAGTAACTAGGTGTGAGACTGCTTGATGCATGCCATGCTGCAGGCTGAATTACTATCTTCAACCACTACCGCAACGTCTCCGTAACCTTGAAGCACAAATACCCTGTATTCTACCTGAAAAAAAACTTTTTCACTTCATATTCTATCATGCTTCTATGCTTACATCTCTTCGGTGCTCCACCACTTACCTATGACTGACAGTGCATTGTCCAGCCCTTTCTGCAGTGTTGCAAAGCCCAGGTCCCCGATGACCAGCTGCCCACTGCTGCCATTGATGAAGATGTTATCACACTTGAGGTCCCTGTGAATGATGGGGGGGTAGTGGCCATGCAGGTACACCAGGCCCTGAAGGATCTGCCAGGCATAGCGCTTCACAGCACTCAAGCTCAGACGCTTACGGTGGCGGCGCACATACCTAGGCGGGCAAACATAAACATAAACATAAACATAAACTCCGCTCAAGGTGGTGGGTGGTTCTTCAATACTCTTTCAAGGTGTGGACTGAAGGTTCATCTGTGTCTGCCCACCCATCCATTGTGGTTTAGCTCTTGCGTTTATTCGTCCTTTTCAACCCCCACCATAGCCCCCGAACCACCCGCCTCACCCACACCATACCCCCCCACTCTCACCATACCCCCCCACCCCCAGCCCCACCATTTATTCGTCCTTTTCAACAATCCATAGACCTAGATGGCCGATAAAGCAGACATCACCACCTGAATGACTAATGTCCATACAGATGACCTATGCCAGAAGTGCTGATGCTCAGTACTTGCTGGCCCTGTCAGCCGGGTACTCACTGTCTCAAGCTGCCATCCGTGAGGTACTCTGTGATGAATACCAGCAGCCTGCTGTGTTCATCATACCACCAGTCCCTGATGTCCAGGATGTTCCTGTGACGGAGCTTCCACAGCATCTGGATCTCATTGAACAAGCGACTACGCTCCTTGTCCCTGCAGGTGGCACATGCCATTCAGCAATTGCATCAGGCTCGAGCAGTCCGCGAGGTTTGAGATGTATATCTTCCAGCCTCTTAGAGGACTGCAGTTGGTGCTGCTTTGCTGTACGAGCTGAACTGCAATGGTATACTGCCACAGTCAAGCTGTTGCTCGTGGGAAGCCAGGGTGGCAGTGCATGAGTGGCTTGTTGCATGGCAGGATATGCCGTGGCAACAGCATCAGCATTTGCAGCAAGATGGCCAGGCATGGGGCTGGAAAAAGAAGTGCAGCACCAGCAATGACATGAACATGAGGACAAGTACCAATTGAGCTGCCAAATTGCCCTTACTTGGCTGATGAGTATCCCCTTTGCACCAATGTTCAGGCCAATGCATAGGAACATTAACTGGCGCCATGGCGTGGCACACAGCATGGATTCTAGACTCTCTGTCACACAGCTGCAGCCTTCCTTGGCTAAGAACACAGCCTGGGTTGAACATAGAGAGGCAAGGACCGCAACTGCCTACTTCTGCAGATCAGTAGCTGCCCTTAGCTGCGGCTGCCCTCCAGGCGACACACACCTGAAAAGATCACAATCTGGAATGAAGACTTCATTCCAAGCCACTTCAAGACCTTCCTCCTCATCGAACGCCTTGTATACAACCTTGGATGCCCCGCTGCCGACTTTCTCCATCTGAAGCAACAAACGCGCAAGGGGGTACATTGAATTCACTCCAAGTGACTCATTACTTTACTTCTTACTATTGATATTATTATCATTTCCCCACCCTGCTTGGCCTCTTGTCAGGTGCACTACTTGTGAGCAAAAAAAGGAGCACAGTCTCAGATGATTGGCCGACTTTTGTGCGCCACTGTGCCACTGGGCGCCCGCAACCCCGGGCTTTGCAGGGCAGCAGGGGTTTTGTTGTAGAGGGTGTCAAGTCGTTGTCCATGTTGTAGAAGTTGCAAATCGCCAGACGCGTAAACGTATTGGCCAGTATCACTGCTTGTAATCATTTGCAAGCAGAGTAGGCCATGGTGTCTAGCATAATGCCCATGTTGAACCATCTGCTTTGAGCTATGGTTTATATGCTAGGCCATGCTGCTACAAGCCAAGCTGCTACGGGCTGTGGTGCTACTTAGGTCAAGCAAGCACAGCCAACCTGCCGGTCAGGATGCCCTTGTTGAGCTACCGCTACGTGTGTTAGTTGTCGTACAGGCAGCAAGGCTGCTTCGCAAGAAGGCCTGTTACCAGAACGGCATACGGGAGGCATGCTTATAGGTGCGGAGCATCCTTACCTTAGTGAACCGCTCGTAGGGGTCTTGATTCATTAAGCTACCCCTGAGTACCGTAGCAGGACATGGCTGCACACTGCCGATGGCGGCAAGGGAGCACCGCGAGCCCAGAGCACAGGAATGTCTGCCCATTGCATAAGAAAGAACTTGGCCTTGCTCCAGTTCCATTAAAGGCGAGCTACCGCCTGCCCTCGTGTCCCACTAATCGCCCGGATATGTGATAACCGCCTTGGAACGAACCAGCATGTTCATTCCGCACGTATGTTTCAACAGCTTTCTTTTCCCAATGATGGTGTGTGTTTCAGCACAAGCATCCGCGTCTACCAAGTAGCTCGAGACCAAGGCCCGAAGGCCAGTACATGGGTTCTTAGGGTAGAGCAGCGTATATTCACGCCCGCAGGGCATGCGCATCATCGATCAGTGTAACCGAAAGTTAGGGACGAACTGGGGTCGCCCTGCTTGTCTAGATGAGTCCAAGTGAGTGAGCCAGAACACCCAGGGTAGCGGCAGCCCAGCGGTTGCACGTGATGTACATGATGTACTGCCCTGATCAGCTTGATGCTACAATGACAGCTTTCAGCTGCTCAAGACGATGCGGTCCGACGAAGGGCACCACCCACCACCACCTCTACTGTCAGCCTGCTTCTCAGTTGGCAAATTGATTCCGTGAGCAGTAGTGGAAGATCCCACCTGTACCGCACGTGCCTGTGACAGGGACAGCCGTAGTATATATCGGCCGTCGTATATATATATCAGCGTATGATATATACTGTATATAATGAGGCGCAAACATAATACTGAGCTAGTGCGGACCTTCTTGCGTTCCTCGCTGTAGCAGTCGTGTCTCTTTTAGTGCCCACTGCGCCTGTCGCCCGGCCTTCCAGTTTGCCCTTCGTCATTTGTCATCTCCAATCCTCAACAACAGACAATAGGATACCAGTGGCTCCAGGCACCGCCGACCACCGTGGGACGCTGTCAGCCAAACCTCGCGTTCCGAGGACGGTGGCTAACCTGACACCACCAGCAGCCCAAAGCTGACCCCTCCCCCGAACGCTAACATAACAAACATAAGAAACATTTAAGGTGTGGCAACCGCAAAGGGCTGCTAGGTCGAACCGACCAAACACACCATCGGATGGATCCAAAACACAATGGGTTCCATACCACCAAGCAAATGGTAACGTCCTGAAGCCAGTTCCAGCACTGTCCCTGGAACCGGAACTGGCCTGTATACCAAACCCTGGAACCAGTTTTGGCAGGGCTCACAGACCCTTGGAACCAAAATTTTCCGTTACCACAATTAAACACCAGTCCCAGCCCTAAACCCCAATAACAAAGGTTGGAAAAGCCTTAGCCAACACAGTGGATCAACTGGTCAATAGAAATGGCAAACATGCCCCACACTAGACTGTGTGCAACCGTACTGGTGCATATTTCATCACTTCAATGCTGACGGTATGTAACCCGCCATATAGTACCTGCCATATACACTGCTACCCTCCTTGCACTGCTAGAGTCATCAAACTATCCCACTCATCAGCATCCAAGACCCAAACCCGCTCATCAGTGGCAATGAGCACCTCCTTGCTGCACCTCACACGCCTTAGAACCCTGCTGCCTGGGACCTCCCAATTGTCACCTTTGACGTATGCATTGCTGCCATCATCCTCTTCCCTAAGCACAAGCTCCGTGGCATGGAACCTTGCCTTAGTGAAAACAGCAGATGCCCCAGAGCCCCTCCTCACCACATCCTCACCCAATTGCACAAGAGCCACAGGTTCAAAAGCTCCCTGCGCATCCAGCACCACTGCTACAACATCACCACATGCATAGAGGACCTCCTCTGCAGCACACTTATGCTGTGGACTCTCATTGATAGGTACTGGCCTACCACTAAGGGTCTCACGCTGCAAGTCGGCCTCTGCCTCAGCATTTTCTCCATCACTAGTATCTGCCTCCTCCTCTACATCAACCTCAGCTGGAGCCCTAAAAGACATGACTAAAGGCTCCCTGCCCCTAGGCTCTTTTACAGTTGAGCCTCTTACAGCCTGTTGCTGAGGTGGCTTGCCAAACACCCCGCAAAACTCCCTATGCACCCGGAGCTCACTTGCAATCTCCTCCCTGGCTACCACAATATCATCTGAGGTCCAGTTGGCCCGCAGCCTTGCAGTGTCTGCTGAGCGCACCTGCCTGCTGGCCTGCACTCCAGATAGTGTCCGCAATGGCTGCTGCTGCTCGTGCCGATGCCGCTGTTGCTGCTGTAGCTGCCCCTCCTGCTGCACCTGCTGTTGCTGCTCCTCTTGCTGCTGCTGCTGATGTTGCTGCTGCTGATCAGCGGTGTGGTGCTGTTGCTGCTGCTGTTGCTGTTCCTGCCGCTGGTTTTGCTTGTCATGCCAGTACTGAGCACTTGTGCCCGTGTGGTAAGAGTAACCACTAGACCCCAAGTTAGTGGTCCACCGCTTATCCTCTTCTACAACTGTACTGCCCACTATTAGAGCATGCTCTAGTGCTGACGGCTGGCAGTTGAAGCGGCGAACGTCCCCAATCCAACTTTCGACCGGAGTGGTGAGGAAAGCTTCAAGCCGCAGCTTCCGTCGCATTAGCTGCTGCTCAGCTGCACTATTGAAACCTGCAGCCTTGGCATTATTTAGCCAAGCATCAAGCGTAGACAGGGAGTCCTCCAACAAAGCTATGGAACGGCGGAGAGGATATGAGAAAGTCAGCTCAGGACCCTGACCGCATGCACGGCCAGTGCGAAGCTGCATTTGTTCACATCCCTCCCTAAGAGCTGCATCTACCTCCCGCACCCTCCCAAGTTAACACAATGAGCAGGGGTCAGCGTCTGGTTGGGCTGGCATGGACAGTTTAAAGTGCATACTGAAGATAAAGCCATCAAAGAGGCAGCTTGAGAGGTTAACATCCCAAGGTTTGTTGGTGTAACATGCTGGTCTTGTCTCTGCCTGCAGTCTGGATTACCTACAGGATAACTACCTACGGTAGTTTAACTCTGCATAGTTGCAATAACTGCAGCTGCATCATAAGCCAACACCATGTTGTACGTTGGTTGAACCCTGCTTGCATTGCCTGCCTGCCTTAAAATAGATCACCGACCTGCTTTCTCTATGTTGCCACAGGGACCAAGGGTGGCAGCTCTGCACGGCACAAGGAAAGGAAGCAAGGCGCTCGTGCCTGCATCTATGCTGCAATGGCTGCAAAGGCTGAGCAAGAGGGCTGGCTGCAGCAGCATAGCTTTGATGACCTGGCAGCTTTCTATGGTCGTGCCTTTTAAGATACTGTGTGTGCGGCAGCTCTCCTGCACACATCTGAAAATGGAGTGCATCAGGCCAGGTTATCTGGGGAGGTGTCCAAAGCCTGCCAGGGCCTGCAGAAAATGGCTTAGCACTTTTTGGGCATGGCGGATTGAAGCCGAGGCTGCTTCCTCACTTGGCCCGCAACTTCATCACTTATCTGCTGTCATGTGCCACCAACCAGCTGATGAGACTGCTGCTGTAGCTTTGAGAGTCTGTGCAAATTACAGGCTGGCATCCCCAGAAGGTCTAACACACATAAGCCGTACGGAGAAGGCTTATGTACCTAAGTGTATTGGCATATGATGAAATATGTGGGCTTCACAGTCTCCAAAGGCTGTGTTCCCTGCGATATTAGCAACACCAGTATGTGGGATGGAGAGGCAGGATACCGACACTGTCAGCAGCATTTGTTGGCTGCAATAGCCTCCCAAGTGCATGTCCTGGACCAAGGCTGCTATCAGGCCATCTGGCAAAGTCCTCTGTGCAACCACCATTTCTGCCATTGGGCGCGGCTATACATGGAGGGGTGAATTCTTGCCTAGTATGAGGCGGAGTGTTGCAGTCAGTGAGTACCTGGCAATGCACGACCAGTACGTGGACTCCGTTTCACGTTTGCATTTTACAGTTGGAAGTTGGGTGTATGAGTATGATGTTTCTCTCGCTGTTCTTTGTGGCCAGCTTGAGAAGTGCCAGGCTTCAGGTGGTTTGTTTCATGCGAACTGTAACGTCCTGAAGCCGGTTCCACAACCTCCTCTGGAACCAGAACTAGACTTGAACAAGGCCTCTGGAACCAAACTTTTCTGGGGGAGACCATGCCATGTCGATGCGCAGCATGGACCCAAGCAGGAGGCGGGGGTCCAGGGGGGAGGAACAGCCCCCCTGGTGGGGTCTGGGGCGAAGCCCCAGAAGCCAGCGATGATTTGTACTTATTACAACCAATTGTACAATGGAAAATGCTATTCTTGCACTCAGTTGAGCACTCTACACTTTGTAATAAACTTGCTGGAACCAGCATGTGACATGTTGGCCAGAGGGTGGCCCAGGGCTGGAACTAGGAACTGACATGTTTGGCATAGCTGGAACCGCGGAACTGAGCACATTTTGCCCTCGAACCGGAACCTGGAACCGGCTTCAGGACGGTAGAACTGTTTGCAGTCCCCGTTGTTGGATGTATGCTTGGGTATTCCTATTGATTGTGGGTGTCGGAAGTCCTTGCTTTTGGACCCATCCGATGGTGTGTTTGGTCGTTTCGACCTAGCAGCCCTTTTGCGGTTGCCGCACCTTACGGCATTTTGGTTGTTTTGCAAACAAGTTGATTTACGTTTAAGGTGCGTGATAGCCGGAGATTGGTTGCTACAATGACTGCTGTTCCTATCTCAGTACCTACGGTAACGGTCATGTGAAGATATCAATATAAATAAAGCACGACTACTACATACCAGTTCCTTATGATTATGAATATGAGATGTTGCCTTTGGCTGCAATAGTGCAAGGTCCTGAGCTGCCCCGGTCGGGTGAAGAGTAACTTGCCTGCACACTGTGGCTACAACTCCATCCTAGGGTTTTATAGTATCCATGGCAGTAGCAGCATGCGTCTCTGAGAACACAGTGTGTATCTTGTGTACTCAACTTTGCCACAATATGCTGCGCATATGACACATAAGCTTTCTCATGCCACCTTCACAATTGTCAAACAACTCCTGAGAATTAGCATGAATCTCCTGGTATGCTGGGCATTGCATCATAAAATGCCTTACATCTTCAACTTTATACTCCATTGATACACTTCCTGCAATACATACCTATGTGCATGCCCGTGCAATACCACCATCAGTCCAACGGCCAGAGACATAACACTCAATCAGAGCATGCGACCACAAGCAATGCAAACAAGCTACCACTGTTATGTGGAAATGCATGGTCCCAGTTGCGGTTTACACACGCCTTTATATGGGGAGCATGCGCCATACCACCGACCATACCCAATGACCAAGGTACACAGGCCTGTCACAAGAATTAGCATTCCAAGAAACAATTATACACCACAGAATCCCTAGATCGGCGGCTGCGCCCGTAGTGACCCCATATGAGTGCATCAGACTGGGTTGTCCCCGGTCTGACAACCATGGAACCAAGGCTTGATTGCAGCTAGCAATCTAGGGCTGGAACGATGACAGGGCTGTCAGCACTATGACTGGCTAACGATACCAATCATTGAGGCCGAGCGCATCACTACCAACAGCAGCCCTTGCCGAGTTGGGGTTGAGGCATGGGAGTGAGCTTGCAGGGGAAGTCCTCCGTGGAGATGAAGGAACCCGATGAGCCCTCCATGCGGACCTTGCACGTCTGGGCCACTTGGGAGAGGTTGCGCTCTGGTGGCTGCAGAAAAGATAGGAAGAGCAATGGAGTTAGCTAACTTCCTTGTATGTGTCATGTCAGTCACATAACCTAGTATGAATGAACTTCCTGGATGTGAAGTGCTCTCCGTGTACAGGTATACTATACGCCCATGGTTCTGTAAAGGAACGGGTCTAGTGAGCATATGACATCAAAGCAAAAGCACAGGTGCATAGGCATTTCAGTTGGTGTACCTCCCTTGGCTGGGTCCAGCTGCCTGATGACTCCCTCGCTCACCACAGGCAACACATAAATGAGGTCGACAGGCTCAGCAACTGCTGGAGATCACTGCTATGAGTGAGTGAGCCTTCGTCATGTAAATTGTTTCAGGCAGAAGCCATAATTGTTCCTTGCATCTCCCCACCACGCCCAGCCTCTTACACAACCCTATCTTCTAGATGAATGATGAAATTTTCCTATCTACCAACCCCCTTTGTCCTTTGCTTGTAATGCCCCTGCACCGCCCACCCGCGGACCCAGTTGCAAAGTAACTCACCCCAGGCAAGCTAGGCACCAGCCACATCCCAGAAGCCCAGAATGTGGTGGGAGTTGCCAGTGCGGTAGCAGCAGCCAGTCCTCCGTTGTTGCTTGGTAGCATCTGACATCTGATCCCTTGTAGTGCATAGCCATAGCTGTACTCATCCAACACGTGTTGCTTGTAGTAGGCGGTGGGATTTTGGGTGGTTATGTTGCAGGTGCCGGTGGTAGCGCTTGTTGTTGGCCCACGTTCTAGGGTCACTGAGGCAGGGGTATTGCCTGCAAACAGACAATCAAGATTGAGCCACAGTAAAGCTCAGCAGTGCACACTTTTCTTTAATGCTCTCCCTGTGCCATGGCGAGTCAGGTCTTCAAGAGTGATTACGCAAAGAAGCTGTAACCTTTTCCTTGCCCCCCCGTCCAGTCTAAGTTATTGCAAACTCATGATCCACAAAGATCCACAAAGAGCAGTTCACAACTGCAATCATGTGGAGAGAGAGAGAGAGCCAGAGCTACGCAAGGAGGGGCGTGAGGTGCCCTCCCGCGTAAGATTAAGGGAGGGGCCCATTTGTGTAAGGATTACACTGGGCCAGCCTACCATCCAATCATGTACTAGTGTCCAACAGCAACAAGTAAGAGTGCAGTCCCAAATCAATTTTACAGGATCTAGTAATAAACCTAATATGACCTTTAAAACATTTTTGTTAGCATGACAGGACAACCCCATTGACAGAACGGCGATACCTAGGTCTACAGCGGTTCAATTTGCTGGTCCGTTTATAAGCTGCATTGCTTGTGTGATATCTTCTGACGCAGTCAGCTTGATTATTAAGCAATGCACTGCTACCTGCCCGCCTAGGATCTTGGCAGCTAACACACGGTATGCAAAGTGATAATTGCCTGTTTAGTGGCATAGCTGGTTGCTTGTTGCACTATGAATGAATAATTGCTTCCTTGCAGCGACCGCCACCCACCTTGGTAGGTTGCCCATATGTTCAAGGCTGGTCCAGTTATATGTGGTATCTGAGGTGTGGTCCTGCTATCTGCCTTGCAGCTGATTCTGAGGATGGTAGCTCCAAGTCTGCTGTTCTGGGTACATGTTGGACCTGTAATGGTGCGGCTTGTGAAGGTGCACTCTCCCTTACTCTGCGTTGCAGGAAAGAAGGAAGCAAGGGTAAAGATTTGGTCACACAGTTGGTCACACAATGGTCACACAATTGGCCGTAAGAGTAGGAGGCGGCATACAGTATATGCACTCTCAACTGCACTACCAATCAACAGGCTGGACATGTATGTAGGATTCATTTTGTGGTGCACTCTCTCTTGGTCCTTCTGCTTGTCTGCGTGGCCGCAGCAACTGTGGAAAGTCCTTACATGTAGAGAGACAGCATAGTCAGTTATGCCATATGCCGTATCACAACAGCAACAGCATCGTCAAGGACATGGCTTCTCCGTTCAGCGTGAATTTTGGGCTACCTAAAACCTGAATTTCTCTGTGGATTGTCGATAGGGCACACTACTAAGCTCGTAATGATCAGTTGTAATTAGCGGGACTGACTTAGGTCAGGATGGAGCTGTTGTTGACACAGCGGGCTTAAAAAGGGAGTAACGGGAGCTGATCATAGGGATCGCCATAGTAAATAAAGGCTTTAAGCATCCTTAGATGAATAGGTACCTTGAAGATGAAGGGACCTTACCTTGTCGTACTCTAGCGTATGGCCGGTGGGGGCCTTATTCACGGATTTGTGCAGACCACACACATCCATTTGATAGTGTACTTTCTCATTTCCGGAGCCACCAGGAGGTACGGGTGCAGCTGAGGCAGCCACACTCAGCGTCAGAAACAGGCAAAGACAAATGATTGTCCTCATTGCTTTACACTCAATCGGTTAGATGGCCTTGACAATAATGCTCAAGCTGTAAGTAATAAGCACACTATAACTCAGGCGTCCTCGTGTCTTAAAACGAGTGCATTGGTTCACTCTGCAGTCCAGGCATTGCTATAAGTACAGGTGACCCTCGGGTCTCTCGCTCGAGGCGTGCAATCACGGGCCTGCTGGCTTGGATCGTGACTTGGCCCTCACCGTTTCACAACTCTGCTCACCAGGTTCGCACAAGTGCAGCTTTCATGTTCCGCCTTTAGGCTCTTCCTACCAGGTCCATCCGATACCAAATCACGCAGAAACGGCTTGGTATGCCATCATGGGATCACTCGTTCCATAATCTGTGTGTAACCGAGACTTTGTATGTAACCAACCGCAGCTTCCCCGGCCCGCATCAACCATTTAGGACCAAACCGACAATCCACTGTTGGGAGCGATCCATACCCTGCATGCTTACAGTCAGAACTATGCATGCCTGAACATGGAGTGTGATGTCGTCACTGTCGTCCTCATGCATTGTATCGTCTTTTAATCGTCTGTCGTCTATCGCCAGACTCTAGAGTCTATCATTTCCGCTATCGTGTCTTGTGTGCACTCTTTGAGCTCTCTATAGACGGTGTTGTGTGTTTGCTTCGCTGTGCAACCTTCTCGATCTTGCATTTTATCTGCTTTGCCGACTTGGAGGCTTGGACGGAGCAGAAATCCATCCATTTCGTGACCCTCTCTATGGACCATCTGAACCCATAGATCCCCGTTTGCTTCTTGCTGCAAGTGGGGCTGTCACTAGCAACACCATCCCTGGCCATGACAAGCCCGTGCCAGGCATGTACCCTTCACCAGTGACCCCTTCACTACAGAACCTACAGGCAGCCCTGTTAGCTGTACCCCAAGTTTTGAGCCCAGCAGCTCCCAGCCAATAGACTCAAAGCGCAAGCACCCAGCAGCAAGTAAGCTGTCCTGCAGAGGCTGCCCCTTCTACTCCTTAGCAGCAAGTCATGGACCTGGACTTCCGGCCTGATGCATTGGTTGCTCAGTGAGATTTGTCAAGATTCTATATCATCAGCATGCTCATTTGTTCAAGGTTTGGTGCTGCATGAAGGCTGCTGTCACTTGGCCGAGGATTATGTGTGTTAATGCTGTTTTCTGGTACCAGAGCAGCATTCAGGGGTCTGAAGAACCACTGTTGCTGCAGACAAAAGAACCTAAGCATAATATAGGGTACAATTAGCCATGTGCTTCTGAGACTTGCCATGCATGTAAAAGCATAATGGAGGACCACTGCGTGGTGCTGACGGCAATCTCTGTACTCGATGCAGGAGCAGTCGATGCAGGAGCAGTGCAGCTACTTGATGACAAGCGTGTGAAGGCAAGCTTTGGGGCTGCTGTTCCTGTCATTGCCTCGCCTGCACCAGCTCCCCAGCAAAAAGCTCAGATTGATGCCGAGCAAGCAGCAAGTCCTGCAGCTGAGCACGTAGCAGAGCATACTGCTGAGCAAGCAGTGCTGGAGGTTGATGTGCCACAGCTTGCTGTCAACAGAAACCAAGTCTTGGAGGAAGCCCAGCAAAAGTCATACACAGCAGCACTGCAGGTCCTGCAGGGCTTGGCAAAGGATGAAGGCTCTCAGGCGGAACCCACGGCTGGGACCAAGGGCCACATCACTGTGACAGCAGCAACAGCAACAGGTTATGGCATTGGCGCGTATGTTGCAGGAATTGAGACAGCAGTACCAATAGCAGAAGGTCCCACTGCACTCCATCCTGTAAAGCTGCCGCGCCCACCGCTGTTTGCAGGATTGTTGAATGAGAGTACAGGTGAGAAGAGACAGCGCCCAGGCGCAGGTTATTACTGTGAGCAGGGGTCAGCGTCTGGTTGGGCTGGTATGAACTTCAAAACATTTCTTGTCTGTGCCTGCTTTCTGGACTAATCACAGGATAACTAGTTAGTTTGACTCTGCCTAGCTGCACTAATTGCAGCTGCATCATAAGCCAACACCATGTTGTACGTTGGCTGAACCCTGCTTGCATTGCTTGTCTGCTTTAACATAGATTACCGACCCTCTCTCTATGTTGCCACAGGGACCAAGGGTGGCAGCTCTGCACGGCACAGGGCAAGGAAGCAAGGCGCTCGTGCCTGCAGCTATGCTGCAATGGTGGCAAAGGCTGAGCATGAGGGCTGGCTGCAGCAGCACAGCTTAGATGATCTGGCAGCTTTCTACGGCTATGCCTTTGATATTGTGTGTGCGGCAGCTCTCCTGCACACACGAGTGCATCAGGCCAAGTTATCAGGGGAGGTGTTTATAGCCTGCCAGGCTGCTTTCATCCTTGGCCCGCAACTTCATCACTTATCAACTGTGCCCCACCAACCAGCTGATGAGACTGCTGCTTTAGCTTTGAGAGTCTGTGCAGCTTACAGGCTGGCATCCCAAGAAGGTCTATCACACATAAGCCAAATGGAGAAGGCTTCTGTACCTGGGGCATATCGCCATAGGATGAAGTATGGGGGCTTCACAGTCTCTTAAGGCTGTGTTCACTGCGATGTTAGCAACAACAGTATGCAGGATGGAGAGGCAGGATACCGACACTGTCAGCCGCATTTGTTGGCTGCAATAGCCTCCCAAGTGCATGTCCTGGACTAAGGCTGCTATCTGGCCAGTTGGCAAAGTCCTCTGTGCAACAACCATTCCTGCCACTGGGTGGGGCTATACATGGAAGGTGAATTCCTTGCCTAGTATGAGGGAACCTACTGATAGTGTTGCAGTCAGTGACTACCTGGCATTGCATAGTATGTAGACTCCGGTTCAAGTCCGCTTTATTAAAATTGAAAGTTGGGTATGAATATGATGTTTCTCTCGCTGTTTTCATTGTGGCCAGCTTGACGGGCACCAGGCTTCGCATGTCACAGGACAGCTTTGCTGTGCAAACGTTACTTCAGTTTACGTTTTAAATGAGGCGTGACAGCTGGAGATTGGTAGCTACAATGACTGCTGTTCCTATCTCAGTACCTGCGGTAATGGCTATGTGTACTGATATAAAAGGACATCACGACTACTGCCTATCCCTTATGCTTTGTATATCTAAGTGTGGACAGAAAGTGACAATTGATACAGTCGCAGAAATCGAACTTTTGCCAGCCCAGCTGGTCTGCCTATCCCTTATGATTATAAAAATGAGCTGCTGGAGACTGATTATTTTATTTGGGTGCTTTTGACCTATCTGCTGGACCTCATGTCTAGGCATATGTTGGCATACATGCCGAAGACCAACCCGTATTCTGTTCCACCTCGCTGTTTCTGTGACAGCCTGAGGTGCGGACCTATGGCACTTTTTGCTATGGCATATCCTGAAATGTAATAAAAGGCTCAGGTGTGAGGTTCTTTCAAAAAAGCGGCAATCTTAACCACATGAGAGTCCTTGTTCACCCCAACAAGGACAGGAGACAGTAGTTCTGGTAAGTACATATCAAAGTTGCACGCGCATTGAATTACAACACAAGCAGCACAGACTCTCTCCTGCATCCAATCCGCTTTACTGCTGACAGAGCAGACATTAATCCTTTTGTGACTTTTGTCTATGGACCTTCTCAACCCATACATTCCCATTTGCTTTTCTTTCAGGTGCTGCCGGTGGCCCCTTTCAACAGCAACAACATCCCTGTCCATGACGAGCCTGTGCCAGGCAAGTTCCCTTCTGTGCCTGACACTACTGGCCCCTTCACAGGATCTCCAAGCAGCCCTGTTAGCTGTACCTACAGTTCTGAACCCAGCAGCTCCCAAGCAATAGACCGAAAATGCAAGCACCCATCCAGCAGCAGGTAAGCTGTCCTGCAGAGGCCGCCTTGTACTCCTTAGCAGCAGGGCAGGTAGGCTAAATGGACCTGAACTCACCCTGATGCATTGGTGGCTCAGATTTGTCAAGATGCTATATGCATCCCTTCAGATTAATCAGGGTTTGGTGCTGCACGAAGGCCGCTGTCACTTGGCAGAGGTTTATGTGTTAATGGGTCTTCTCGTCACAGAGCAGCAATCAGAGGGTCTGAAGAACCACTGTTGCTGCAGACAAAAGGGCCCTAGCGTATTTTAAAGTACATCTAGCCATGTGCTCCGATACTTCCCATGCATGTCGAAGCATATGGAGGACCGCTGCATAGTGCTGACGGCAATCTTTGTGCTCCATGCAGGAGCAGTGCAGCTCCTTGATGACAATTGTGTGAAGGCAAGCTTTGGGGCTGCTGTTCCTGTCATTGCCTCGCCTGCACCAGTTCCCCAGCAAACTGCAGAGACTGATTGTCGCTGAGCAAACAGCAAGTCCTGGAGCTGAGCATGTAGCAGAGCCCTACTGATGAGCAAGCAGAGCTAGGGGATGCAGATGGGCCACAGCTTGCTGTCAAGAGGAGCCAAGTCTTGGAAGAAGCCAAGCAAAAGGCATACACAGCAGCACTGCAGGTCCTGCAGGGCTTGGCACAGGATGAATGCTCTCAGGCAGAACCCATGGCTGGGACCAAGGCCCTCATCACCGTGACAGCAGCGACAGCACCAGGTTATGGGATTGGAGCGTATGTTGCAGGAATTGAGACACGGCAGTACCAATAGCAGAAGTTCACACTGCACTCCATCATGTAAAGCTGCCACGCCCAAAGCTGTTTGCAGGATTGTTGAATGAGAGTACATGTGTGAAGAGATAGAGCCAAGGCACATGTTAACACAATGAGCAGGGGTCAGCGTCTGGTTGGGCTGGCATGGACAGTTTAAAGTGCATACTGAAGATAAAGCCATCAAAGAGGCAGCTTGAGAGGTTAACATCCCAAGGTTTGTTGGTGTAACATGCTGGTCTTGTCTCTGCCTGCAGTCTGGATTACCTACAGGATAACTACCTACGGTAGTTTAACTCTGCATAGTTGCAATAACTGCAGCTGCATCATAAGCCAACACCATGTTGTACGTTGGTTGAACCCTGCTTGCATTGCCTGCCTGCCTTAAAATAGATCACCGACCTGCTTTCTCTATGTTGCCACAGGGACCAAGGGTGGCAGCTCTGCACGGCACAAGGAAAGGAAGCAAGGCGCTCGTGCCTGCATCTATGCTGCAATGGTTGCAAAGGCTGAGCAAGAGGGCTGGCTGCAGCAGCATAGCTTTGATGACCTGGCAGCTTTCTATGGTCGTGCCTTTTAAGATACTGTGTGTGCGGCAGCTCTCCTGCACACATCTGAAAATGGAGTGCATCAGGCCAGGTTATCTGGGGAGGTGTCCAAAGCCTGCCAGGGCCTGCAGAAAATGGCTTAGCACTTTTTGGGCATGGCGGATTGAAGCCGAGGCTGCTTCCTCACTTGGCCCGCAACTTCATCACTTATCTGCTGTCATGTGCCACCAACCAGCTGATGAGACTGCTGCTGTAGCTTTGAGAGTCTGTGCAAATTACAGGCTGGCATCCCCAGAAGGTCTAACACACATAAGCCGTACGGAGAAGGCTTATGTACCTAAGTGTATTGGCATATGATGAAATATGTGGGCTTCACAGTCTCCAAAGGCTGTGTTCCCTGCGATATTAGCAACACCAGTATGTGGGATGGAGAGGCAGGATACCGACGCTGTCAGCAGCATTTGTTGGCTGCAATAGCCTCCCAAGTGCATGTCCTGGACCAAGGCTGCTATCAGGCCATCTGGCAAAGTCCTCTGTGCAACCACCATTTCTGCCATTGGGCGCGGCTATACATGGAGGGGTGAATTCTTGCCTAGTATGAGGCGGAGTGTTGCAGTCAGTGAGTACCTGGCAATGCACGACCAGTACGTGGACTCCGTTTCACGTTTGCATTTTACAGTTGGAAGTTGGGTGTATGAGTATGATGTTTCTCTCGCTGTTCTTTGTGGCCAGCTTGAGAAGTGCCAGGCTTCAGGTGGTTTGTTTCATGCGAACTGTTTGCAGTCCCCGTTGTTGGATGTATGCTTGGGTATTCCTATTGATTGTGGGTGTCGGAAGTCCTTGCTTTTGGACCCATCCGATGGTGTGTTTGGTCGTTTCGACCTAGCAGCCCTTTTGTGGTTGCCACACCTTACGGCATTTTGGTTGTTTTGCAAACAAGTTGATTTACGTTTAAGGTGCGTGATAGCCGGAGATTGGTTGCTACAATGACTGCTGTTCCTATCTCAGTACCTACGGTAACGGTCATGTGAAGATATCAATATAAATAAAGCACGACTACTACATACCAGTTCCTTATGATTATGAATATGAGATGTTGCCTTTGGCTGCAATAGTGCAAGGTCCTGAGCTGCCCCGGTCGGGTGAAGAGTAACTTGCCTGCACACTGTGGCTACAACACCATCCTAGGGTTTTATAGTATCCATGGCAGTAGCAGCATGCGTCTCTGAGAACACAGTGTGTATCTTGTGTACTCAACTTTGCCACAATATGCTGCGCATATGACACATAAGCTTTCTCATGCCACCTTCACAATTGTCAAACAACTCCTGAGAATTAGCATGAATCTCCTGGTATGCTGGGCATTGCATCATAAAATGCCTTACATCTTCAACTTTATACTCCATTGATACACTTCCTGCAATACATACCTATGTGCATGCCCGTGCAATACCACCATCAGTCCAACGGCCAGAGACATAACACTCAATCAGAGCATGCGACCACAAGCAATGCAAACAAGCTACCACTGTTATGTGGAAATGCATGGTCCCAGTTGCGGTTTACACACGCCTTTATATGGGGAGCATGCGCCATACCACCGACCATACCCAATGACCAAGGTACACAGGCCTGTCACAAGAATTAGCATTCCAAGAAACAATTATACACCACAGAATCCCTAGATCGGCGGCTGCGCCCGTAGTGACCCCATATGAGTGCATCAGACTGGGTTGTCCCCGGTCTGACAACCATGGAACCAAGGCTTGATTGCAGCTAGCAATCTAGGGCTGGAACGATGACAGGGCTGCCAGCACTATGACTGGCTAACGATACCAATCATTGAGGCCGAGCGCATCACTACCAACAGCAGCCCTTGCCGAGTTGGGGTTGAGGCATGGGAGTGAGCTTGCAGGGGAAGTCCTCCGTGGAGATGAAGGAACCCGATGAGCCCTCCATGCGGACCTTGCACGTCTGGGCCACTTGGGAGAGGTTGCGCTCTGGTGGCTGCAGAAAAGATAGGAAGAGCAATGGAGTTAGCTAACTTCCTTGTATGTGTCATGTCAGTCACATAACCTAGTATGAATGAACTTCCTGGATGTGAAGTGCTCTCCGTGTACAGGTATACTATACGCCCATGGTTCTGTAAAGGAACGGGTCTAGTGAGCATATGACATCAAAGCAAAAGCACAGGTGCATAGGCATTTCAGTTGGTGTACCTCCCTTGGCTGGGTCCAGCTGCCTGATGACTCCCTCGCTCACCACAGGCAACACATAAATGAGGTCGACAGGCTCAGCAACTGCTGGAGATCACTGCTATGAGTGA
Source organism: Pseudopediastrum boryanum (assembly GCA_963556185.1). Lineage (NCBI taxonomy): Eukaryota > Viridiplantae > Chlorophyta > Chlorophyceae > Sphaeropleales > Hydrodictyaceae > Pseudopediastrum > Pseudopediastrum boryanum. The sequence goes on from OY744494.1 coordinate 6,985,730, forward strand.
GTGAGCCTTCGTCATGTAAATTGTTTCAGGCAGAAGCCATAATTGTTCCTTGCATCTCCCCACCACGCCCAGCCTCTTACACAACCCTATCTTCTAGATGAATGATGAAATTTTCCTATCTACCAACCCCCTTTGTCCTTTGCTTGTAATGCCCCTGCACCGCCCACCCGCGGACCCAGTTGCAAAGTAACTCACCCCAGGCAAGCTAGGCACCAGCCACATCCCAGAAGCCCAGAATGTGGTGGGAGTTGCCAGTGCGGTAGCAGCAGCCAGTCCTCCGTTGCTGCTTGGTAGCATCTGACATCTGATCCCTTATAGTGCATAGCCATAGCTGTACTCATCCAACACGTGTTGCTTGTAGTAGGCGGTGGGATTTTGGGTGGTTATGTTGCAGGTGCCGGTGGTAGCGCTTGTTGTTGGCCCACGTTCTAGGGTCACTGAGGCAGGGGTATTGCCTGCAAACAGACAATCAAGATTGAGCCACAGTAAAGCTCAGCAGTGCACACTTTTCTTTAATGCTCTCCCTGTGCCATGGCGAGTTATTATATTGGATGCCTCCTCAAGTGGTGAGCAATAAGCAGTTTATGCCAATCACATAGCAAGTTCAAAGCTCCTACCAATGCCTTTCTTGGCATGCCTGCCTGCTTGTGTCTGCTGGTTTGCAGCAGCCAGGGCGAACGAATGCAGTTTTCAGCCATGGGCGTCCTACCGCAGGCAAGGGTACTGTGGGTCAAGATTGACCTCTTTGATTGACTGCCCAGTAACACAAACAGCAGAAAGTCCCATCTAATACCATCCATGTAGTATGTATACCCGTAGATGCCGCACACAATGAGGGGGACTTGGAGCAATCTCCTGTGATCACCGCCAAGTTGCAATGCTGCAAGTAGCAGAACCTGGGTCCTGATACCCAACCCCACTGCCATGCAGCCCGCTGTCTCCTAAAGAAAGCGACATTGCGCAAGGAGCCCACGTCCACTTAATCAATCAATCAATCAAAACGCAAGACCAGCAATGCCAATGGCCAAACAAACCTAGGCCACAAACACAAGGCTCCTGATCACAATCACGAAGCCACACAACCGATGGTGGATTTGCCACACACAAGCTGAGGCTAGATGCAACGGCGTGCACACCAAGGGGAAACAAACACCACCACTAAAACCCAAAACCTGCTCCACTTCCATCACACATGGGTGGCGGGGAGGCAGCAGGATCAAGCACCACCCTAGTAGGGGCTGGAGGTGGCTCCCACCACCTAGGTACTGGTGAACCACCATCCTCCCAGCCACTGAAAGGCACCACATAGCGCTCCACATGCTTATCAATAGCTTGCTTAGTGCGCCTTCTACACCTCACTAACCGTTGGCTTTCCCAAGGGTGCGTAAGATCCCACAACCTCTTCCTCCAAGCACTCTTAATCTGACATGAAGCCTCCCAGCTCCCCTCATCTTGACCAAGCACCTTCAGATCAGCACACACGCATTTCTCCCAGGTATGGCGAGGCCTACCCACTGGCCTCGTCATGTCACCATGTAATGAAGAGAACAACGCAATATGCGGCAACCTGCCCTCCTCCATGCGGCCCACATGCCCCAGCCACCTCAGCCTATTTGCTGTGATGTATGCTGACAAGGTGGCTACCCCACATGATTTCCTGATATGCTCATTGGTGTGCCGATCTGACAGCCTGACCCCCAGGATGCTCCTAAGGCAGCTAGAGTGCACCCGCTCAAGCTTTTGCGATTGCACTTTGGTCAGGGACCAACACTCACTCCCGAACAGCAGAATTGGCAACACATATGCCTTGTAACACTTCACCTTCGTAGCCAATGACAGATGCTTGGTACCCCACATCTTTTCAAACTGCTTAAACCTCCCCACAGCCTTACCCCTCCTGATATTCAACTCCACATCCAACCTGCCATCAGTCACAAGCACACTTCCCAAGTACTTGAACTGTGACACCTCTTTTACCACACCCTCACTGATAACCACCTCTGGTCCTTGCTGCACTGGCACATCCCCCTCCTTCCAATCCTTGTCAATGGACAGGATCTCAGTCTTGCTTGCATTGATGCGCAACCCAAGACTAGCAGCAACCTTGTCCATCACCTGCAGCATGACCACCAACTCCTCCCTGCTGGGACTTAGCAACACCATATCATCTGCATACAGCAGAACAGACAACAGCTCCACACACCCACCACTACCACACCCATCACGCTCAAGTTTCCCATCTGCATGATAGGCTAGCTTCACCCCACATCCCTCCGGCATCTGAGCCATTGCCTGCCGAACCACAAAGTCCATGTAGATGTTGAACAGCAAGGGAGCAATGACACATCCCTGCCGCACCCCGCCATGCACATCAAACCACTCAGACACCACACCACCCATCCTAACAGCAGCCTGTGTGCCAGTATGCAAGTCCATCAGCAACTCTATCAGCTTTGTGTGTACCCCGTACACATGCAGGATGCGCCATAGCGTGTCTCGCGGTACAGAATCATATGCCTTACGCAAATCCACAAAAGCCATGAATAGAGGCTGATCGAATGCTACAGACTTAGAGATGACCTGGCGTATGGTGAACAGAGCATCAGTGAGGCCCCTCCCCTTCCTAAAAGCAGACTGGTTATCAAGCAGTTGTGCATCGATATGAGAACTGATCTTAGCCAAAATGACCAAGACATACACCTTCCCCGGTATACTTAGCAAGCTTATCCCCCTATAGCTATCTCTCACTTTGCGCTCTCCTTTGCCTTTATACAGTGCCACCAACAGTGCACGTTTCCACTCCACTGGCGCTTTCCCTGACTCCCACACCGCCACAATGACCCTGTGCAACCATTTCAGCATGGTCCCACTGAGCTTTAGCATAGCCGCTGCGATACCATCAACCCCAGGAGCTGCCCCATTACGACAGGCAAAGACAGCTTCTTCAACCTCCTGCACAGTAGGTGGCTGAGCTGCTGCTTCACTCTGCTGGTTTGCACCTTGCCCTGCCTCCATCTTCTGCACTAACTCCTCAATGGTCTGCTGCATTTGCTGGTCGAGCTTGGCAGGGCAGTTGAGGACATCAGCAAAGTGCTCAGCAAAGCACTTCACCACCTCCTCCCTGCTTTGGAACAGCTGCTTGCCATCAGCACCCCCTAGCACAGCTGTAGGAGCAGCAGAGCTACTGCCCTGCTGCTCCTTGAAGATCCGCTGGACATGCTTGTGGAACACGGCTAGATTACCAGCTTTTAGAGCATGTTCCGCAAACAGCGCTTGCTGCTTGAAGTACCGCTCCTGATCCTTCTTAACCGCTCGCCTAGCAGCATTATTGGCCTCCCTGTAATCTGCCCTGGTAGCATCATTAGGAGAGGACAGCACCGCTGCATGTGCTGCATGTTTCCGCTCAATCTTCTGCAAGGTCGCATCGGATATAGCGAAATCTCGGCGCCGCTGCTGAGGCTTGAGGTTTAGACCAGCCTTATGGGCTGCTTGGCTGGCTGCCGCTGTTAGCTGTGTCCATTCGTCTTGTGCGCTCTGCAACTGAGCCCCTACCAGACGGCTGAACTGGTTAGACATTGCCAGCTCAAAGCACTGCTGAGTTGCTGCAGATTCTTGCAGCCGGCTGCAGTCATAGGGCCGTGCTGGCTGTCCCTTCGCACTGTGCTGCTTGGCCACTGACAAGGCGCATCGTAAGCACCAGCACTCTATGATCAGAGCCACCTGTATCAAAGCTGCGAAAGACCCTGCAGTCTGTCACACTTGACATGAACCGCTTGGAGACAGCTATGTAATCGATGACCCTGAGCACATCCTGCTTGTTTCTATTAACCATCTTGTGAGTAGCAGTCCGGTAATTGCTGTGCTTGAAGAAGGTGTTGGCTAAGCGAAGGTTCAAGGCACCAGCCAGCTGCAAGAGTCGCTCACCATTCCCTGAAGGCTGCTGCTTCCCAAAGCCATGAGGCCCCATAACACCCCCATACGGTTCTGGATCAGTGCCAACCTGGGCGTTGAAGTCACCCAGAAGGACTAGCATGTCCCTGGAAGGCAGCGCTGCCAAGATAGCTTCCAACTGCAGGTAGAAAGCTTCCTTGACCTCCTCAGGGGTGGACTCGGTATCAGTCGGCGAATATGCTACCACGATTGAGGCGTTTATCCCACTGCTGATTCTCACACGGACTACCATGATTCGCTCACTGACAGCAGACCAGTCGATTAGGCAACGGGACCACTTCGAGTTAAGAAACAGGCCCACCCCATGTTGCCGTGGCTGACCCTCTGGCAGCCCGGACCATATCAACTGCCAGTCCTTCGTAACATTACGACATCCACTACCCGGTATCCTGCTTTCAGCAACACCACAGGCTCCAACGCCAAGGCGAGACAGCTGCATGACGTAAGAGGATAGCTTGCTCTGTACCGAAGCATCGTCACTGCCGAAAGTTCTGCAGTTCACGAAGCTGAGGCGTTCGGACCCCGTCTTAACCAATCGCAAGTGCTCAACAGGCCCATGCCTCTTGCTGTGCACGTTGCGAGGTCGTTTGACCCGGTTGCATGGCTCAGTGACCAGCTGTGCGCTGCAACTGGCGCGCATGCCCCCTGGACGAGACAGGGACGCACACACGTCCACTTAGTGCAGGCAATTGCCTTACTGAATGTTTAAAAAGGACAGAGATTACACATCGAGGATGGCGTTGGCGAAGCGCTCCTCTTCCGCCATGTTCTGGCGTTCGCCGTTAAACGTCGACTTTGCCCCCATCAAGGGCCTTCGCCGATTTCATGGCATGCAGCAATCACAGACTGTCGTTGAGGCAATGCTTATAATACTAACACAGTGTTGCATAGTTCTATCGGTTAGCTGGAAGCTAAAACCTTGGGGTTCACAGCCTGCTGTGTCTCAGCTGCTCTTAACCACGTGCTTACTAGGGTTCTGGCTGTTTCTATTGCAAGTTGCACTTCTGATGGACCAGGTTCCAGTATTTCTGCCCATGGAGCCTAGGTTGGCTCCGTACGGGCGCCCCCTTTGAGGGGCCATGATGTAATCGTAATCGTAATCGTAAGTTTGGGAATCTGCAAGGAAGTAAAAAAACACATCCATGGCACATGTTTCTCTCCTTCCTAAGACAATTAACCTGCACCATGGTTTCCACAGCTAGGTTAATTAAACGCGCTGCAGCTGTCAAGGCCGTCGACGAACGGAATGGGGATACTGCAGCAGCAGCAAAACAGCTCGGTTTCAAGGCCTCTTTTGTGAAAAAGTGGTATAATCAGTGGCATGAAACAGGCAATCTGAACGATTTGCCCAGAAGTGGACGTCCTGCACTGCTTTCCGGGTCTGAAATTAAGAATCTGAAGGATGTAGTGCTTGAGGAGCAGAGCAGTACCAGTGCTTGGAAGCTGCTGATAGAGTCAGGGAAGATCCCACCAGCCACACACAGAACCACAGTGTGGAGAGCAGCCAGAAAGGGAGAAACACCTTTAGAGATGGGCCCTGAGCGAGTTATTCCCATGATAAGTGCCGCTGCACGTGCCAAGCGCAGAGCATTTGCTGAGTACCACATTGACCACAGCACAGACCCCAGCAAGGTCTTTGCAGTAGACAGCACTATGGTCAGGCTGGGGAAGCCAGGGGTGTCCAGGAGAGTCTGGAAGAGGAAGGGGCAGAGGGTGGTCCGTGCAATGCCCCATAAGCTTCCACAGATCCATGTCTATGGTGGCATCTGCAGTGTGGGAAAGAGCAGACTCGTCCGTTGCACGGGCACTACTGGCATGAAGTCAAAGTACTTGAAGGTGAAGAGCAATGAGCCAGCTGTAGGAGTGGGGGATCAATGTCGAGCCGACGCAGCTATGGCAATGGCTGCGGAATTCGTGATCGCTGCAGTCCAAGTTCCGTGTCGAAAATCAATGCAGTTGTAGACGCAAGTCAATTGTGCGAAGGTGCAGCACAGGGGGTTAGAGGCGAATTTGGCTATTGCTTCATCCGTGATCTCTTGGCACTGGAGCAAGGTTGTGGTGCTGTTTACAGCTCTAGCAGTCGGGCTCAACTAGACACATGCGCCGCTGCTAAGGACCGTTAAGATCTTCTTACAGCAACGCAGAGCCACCACAGGCCAAGGTACGGGCGGCCTACCCGCAGTAGCAGTACGTTGACTGTCATGGGTACTGTACTTCAATTGACACAAGCTAGACACCAGCAACTGAGAACAGCATACCACCCTGGCAACGGACACTCCAACATATCCCCCCGCCAACGCTACTGCAACCAATCGCAAGGCCACTCTCTAGCGCCTGCATGACAGAAATTGCAGCATGATCCAAGCTGACACCGATACCAAAAAACCAGGGTCCCACATAAGCAGCTGCATAGGCAGGGTTTTACACCCCAAACCCTAGGGGTTTAATAACTTCACATGCTGAGCATGCCAACCAGCAACTGCCTTGAAGAACGTTACAAGCGAGGTTGGAGATGCGACTGGGTGTAGCAGAGGGCTGACGTGATGCTGCAGGCTGTAGAAGAGTCAGATTTAGGTTGGTGCCATGAGGAGTAGAATTTGATGATAGGGATGGGTGGGGTAGGCAGGGGTGTAGGTGGGCCATGCTAGGCTGGGGCTGAAAAAGGCAGGTTGTCATGGGGCTGTAAGAAAGCAGCAGAGAAGCAGAGGGGGGCAGGGGGTGGTGGGGGTGGTCAGGGGTGTGTGTGGAGAGAGGAGCAGAAACGGCGGGGGATGAGGAGAGGGGAGAAATGAGGGGGTCCTGTAGACAAGTTTTTGGGAGTGGATGCAAAAACGTGGGAAATTTGCATACGTTCAAGCACGGGCCCAACGGAACTCAACCAAAAAAGCGGGCAGATAACGGGTGTCTGGTTTCGATCCGTGGACCTATCGCTCAGCATACCTATGCCTTAACCAGCTACACTATACAATGTTGTTCACATGCATGTAAGCTACGTGGTCGCTGCTATTAACAGTGCCAGGGTTCTGTAATGTCCCCGCCGCAACGCTCTCAATTGACCACCCGGCATTTGCTGCTGCTGTCGGCCAAATTCCCCTCTAACCCCCAGGAGCTTGCCCTTTGATACCGAGGGCTTGAAGATTCATGGTGGTACTGTTGTATATGGTGCCTGCAACTCCGACAAGCAAGGGATAGTACCATACTTTGGCAGTGGGGTCTATGTCTTTGATTTTGTCAATGAGTACTTGGTGTTGATAATCAGCTTTGCTTTGCTGGCCTGTTGGGTCTGAATCCCTGCAGATCTTGACCTCTATTATCCAGTACTCTGCTGGGTTGTTTCCAATCTTGGGTTTGTAGAGCATACCATCAGGGCGCTTATCGGTGGTGCCTTGTGCTTGTTGCACTGCCTCCTTTAGGCCCCTTGGAAGGAGCTCCCACGGGATGTTTCTAGACTAGTGGGCCATGATGCCGTCTTCTGCACAATTTTCAGTTGATCCAAGGTCCATTTGAATGACAAATGCTCCTTTGCGTCCCCTTAACACTCTTGTCATGATTAGTCGGCCGACCTTGTTATGCCTGTTGATGTACATTCTTTTCAAAGCTGGGCATCCTGAGGCTGTGTGGTGTCCGCCATCCTCATCACCGCACAGGAGACATTTGCTACTAGGTGCATGTCCACACCTATAGGCCATCTTCCTTGTCCACATGGTCCCGTACCGGTAGCGCAAAGCGGTTTTTCGTTCTGCATACTTGATTTTCCCCGAGGTCATGTACTCGTTGCTAGCAGGCAGGTCCAGTCTTTCCTCAATCCTTTTAAAAGCCTCGAAATAACAGGTAGCTCTGTTTGCCATCCCAAAGCGACTCTTTTGGTGGCAGTAATGACGTACCGAGTCGTGAAGGTCTGTCAAAGGGTTCACCCGCTTGAAACGGTCAATCAACGTGCGCTGCCCATTGGTCAGTGACCAACGATTGTTCCATTGGGTCTTGTACGGCCAATATTGGGTCAACCTGTTGTTACTAGGATTTTCGTACTTCTCACATTCCTCATAGTCGGAGGTGTCCCCTGTCGCAGCCGCCTTAGCGATTGCGTCCGCTTTTTCATTACCGATTATGGAAGCATGGCCCTTGACCTTGTGAAGGGTTGTCCTCAGTCCCCTGTTGACGATCTCGGTTACTATCTCTTTAATAAGCTCACAGTGCTGGTGATTTAGGAGATCTTGTGGGCGTCTCAGCATCTTTTTGATTTGGTACATTGAGCTGAGGCTGTCGGTGGCTATCATGTGGGCTCCATGCCTCAGCGCAGCAAGGATACCAACCAGTTCTGCTCTGTTTATGGTGTTCTGGGGATGGCTGTCGCCTGCAGGGACAATTGGAACCCCACGTTCATCGTCCTCATTGGCTGCTTGTGGGGGGAAGTACACTCCTGCCCCTATGCCTGGGGCATCACACTCTGCATCTATTGGTGATGCTTTGTGGCTTGTTTGCTTGTAGCTACCATCTGTGTAGACATAGTTTTTCCAATTGTACCGGAGGGGTGGGGCTGTTGGTAGGGCAGTGGCTAATTGCGTTTCCAGGTCATCCAGTGTAGTGCTGGCGTCAACCATGGCTGGAGGGTCTTGACTGGTGGCAGAATCGTCCCGGAGGGACTCAGAGCCGTTTGTTTGTTTGGGGTAACCCATTTTGCTGAGCTGTTTTGGCGTCAGCAATGTTGGCTGATGAGATGTGCTGGGCGGGGCATTGCTGCTTGGGGGGTTGTAGTACATGCTGATGTCTTGTATCTCTTTATCGTCCGGCAGGGACTGATTAATGGCATCCTGCAGCGTTTGCAGAAACCTGGTCATGTAGCCGCTCTCCCAGTAACGGAGGTGGGCCTCAAAACCCTTTGCGTTGCCTCTGACAATGATATTTACGTCCCATCTAGGGTTTCCTGCATACATGTCGCCCCGTTCCCAAGTTGTGGGTTTCTGGAACCTGAAGTGTTTTCGGGGTATTTGTAGGAGATGCATGCAGTTTTCTGGGAAGTGTTGTAGCCATGCAAGGTAGGCAGTTCTGTTTGCATCGGACCAGGCAGGCAGGATATGTATGCCAAAGACAGGGGCTGTTGTGTTACGGGCCGCTGCTATGGCAGTAGCCATGTTCTTATTCAGGTCTTCGTCCTCATACTCTGGGTTGTGCACGCTTCCGCCGGTCCACCTATATCTGTAGCTATCCCATTTTGCCCCAAAGATTTGGTCCCTTTTGTGGGCGCTCCAGTACATCGTAAATGTTGGGTTGTAATTGAGTGGGCTTGCGAATCTCTCTTTTGTTATGTCTGTGAGCTGCCTGAGAGCCTCATACACCTCAGGGGGAGTGGCCCAGTGGTTCTTTATTTGGACCTTCCTAATGGCTTTGTGATCTTTGATCTGTGCTCCATCTCTGTACCTGCACATGAGGGCATACAGTTCTTGGGGAAAGGTACCTGCCTTCAACTTCCGCATAACCTTTGGTTTGTGGCGAGCAGGGTGTTGCGAAATGAACGTGCCGGTGGCGGGGTGCTTCGGCTGACTCGACAAGTGAGAGGCCGGAGGTGTAACTTTTCGGGGTGACCCGCCCATTATGGCACAGCACATGCATGCCCAATTTGCACGGCGGTTCTGGCTATGCATTTGTCTGATGATTTACTATGTTTTGCTCTCAAGGAGTGTATGGCCAATTCTGACTTGGTGAAAAGTTGCACATGGGCTGCTCTGAAAATGCACATTATGAGGAGGCAAACGTGCGAATTTGGGCCTGAAAATTGCTGGAAAATGTGTATAAGTCCCTGGCCTTATGATGTGTGCTGGGACCCTTGCCCACCAGCTGCAAGTGGTTTGAAGGCAATCAGACAAGTGAGCTAGGACTTATGCTCCATCAACCATCCCAAAAGGGGCCAACTCTGAAGGGCAGGTAGCAGCCACCCAGCAAAGCAATGCCCATAGGGACCAGTGGGTGTTAACAAGCATGCAAGGGCCTGCACCAAGGATGGGCCCTGCCCTGAAGGGAGCCCCTCTTTAATACTAGGACAGGAGCTGAAAGATGGGGTCAAGCCATAGGCTGAAGGTGCAAAAAAAGCACTTGTGAGGATGCTTAAACACCAAGCACCCAACCTTGGCCCTGCAACAGCCGACCACACCAGTGCATTCATCACAGCCTCCACCACTGCACAGTGTGTTTCCAGCACCATACTCCACATTGTCAAGACAAGCTGGAAAATTTTGCTGTGACAAAGGGGTCACGCCGAAAGCATTTGGTACAAAAGAGCCCTAGAACTGAGCAGCCTATCAGCATGCCTCAACCCCTCAGCATGTAATGAAACAAGACTTGCCTCCGCTGCAGCCTTATCCCCTTGCCACTGCAATCCAGGGATTAGGCACCACAGTGGGATGTAGCAAAACATCCAGGGTTTGGTTGGCACAGCAACTGGGTGAAGTGCACAGGTGCCCATATTGCACTCCAAACAAACATGTGCAAACAACACCCAAGCAGCCAGGCCCCCACATGCTGCTGTACTAGAGAGGGAGCCTCACCAAAGCCACCTGACTGCCACTCATGAGAATAAAGACTGGAACCATGGGAGCTAAGGTTAGCTGGCACATTCATTATGCAACACCCTGAGTGCTGTGGCAGTACTGTTGGTACAGTATTGCTGTCCTTTCAGGGGTGAGGGTGTAGCGACATTTGCCATCTGGTGTGTATATGCAGGCGAGCGTTTTTATCCACAGTTGTCCATCTATGCACATCTCTACTTCTCTAATATAGACTTCGTGTCTTCCTGTGGGGTGGATATCAGCATGGGGGTTCATTGGTGATGTGTCCATGTCGAAAATGTTGCTGTACTGCTGTCCAATGTTGATGTTGTATCTTTGAGGGTGATCGGGGTAGTAGTCGCCTTGTTGCTGCAGTGCCGATAACCCTTGCTGAGCTTGAGCCAGCTCGCCAAGTGCACGAGTTGCCGGGGACCGGTCATTTGCTGCTGCTGCCTGTTGCAACCGGTAAGCAGCAATCATCTCAGCAACAACTGGATTATGTGCGATGAGGTCGCTCTCACTTTCTCGACTGGGCTTCCAATGGCCTTATATCAAGAGGGAGGCCTTTAGTGGCATACTGATCCCTGTTACATTCAATGCAGGTCCAGCCTGTCGTGACATCCTCGTCCAATATGTCCCCTGCAGGGCGATGGGTTAGCGGGAGACAATCAATATGATATCGTCTGCTACATATGCTGCAATGTGCTAGGGTTGTACGTGCAGGGATTCGTCGTGCTGGCAGGTGGGCGTTAGGACAGCAGCATTCAGTCGGGAGGTTTGGTGTGTTGCAGACTTCATGATGGGTCATTGGCTGTAGAGCGTGCTCTGGAGCATCATCAATGTGATAGCCCTTTTGCTTAGCCAGTTCCACCACCCATCCTTGCATAACTGTTGGGGCCCATCGCACAATGACCTGGTTCTGTGTTGCTACTTTCTTTCTCTTTTGCCCTCGTCCGGTGTGGCGTGCCGCCACTGCCAGACCTTCTATACCTTCTACTTGGTCCTGCCCTTCTGCAAAGTTGTTATATAATTGCTCTCGCATATCTTTGAAGGGCTGTCTTTTCTCATCTTTGATTCGCTGGTAAACGTGATAGCCTGTTTCTATTCGGTACACCAGTGGGGCTGTGATGTCTGTTGCAGTCTGGCGCACACTGCTGCTTTTAGTGTGGCCTCTTGGTGGTGCGCTGAGTGAGGACAGGTAAGCCTGTATCTCTGTCAGGGCTTGCTCTGTGCTTGGGGCATGTGTCTGTGCAGCCCACAATGCTGGGAGAGGTGCATTGCGTATGTCTATGTCATCGATGATGTTGTGGAACTTCAGCAGCCTTGCATACTCCGGATGGATTGTTGGACCATGTCCTGCTTGCACAGGTGGCCTGCTGCAGTAGGTTTCTTTTGTTATGCCTGGCGGGAGAGTGAGCATGTATGCAATACGTTTAAAAGCGGTCAGCGTCCTAGCGGTGATATCCTTGTCCAGTTTCAACATGAGCTGTCCTGTTGTAAGGACAGTTCTACCTGTGGAAGACATAATGTCCTGAAGTCGGTGCATACCTACTTGTCTGAGTTGGTGAAGGTCAGCTAGGAGGAGGTCTGGTGGTTGGGGGCTTGCAAGTGCCTGCATGTTCTGCAGGTCTTGCAAGAATGGGCTGGTATCGGGTAGTTCTGTTGGGCCAAGTCCCTGCTTTTTGAGCTCGACATCTATGCTTGCGCATGCAATCACCTGCCTCAGCCTCAGGCTGTGGTGTGTTAGGGCAGGGCGAGCCATTGCTGTCAGTTTGTCCAGGCAGCTGCCATCTGTCTGCAGGCGTGTACGGCTGAGCTCTCCCACTGGTCCGGGGTCATTGAGAGCCTCTGTCAACCGCTGTATTTGTACAGTATTGTACTCTGCTAGTAGGGAGGGGCACCCTAGACCGCCTTTACTGACGTCTTCATGTGCTACTGCCGTGGCAGTACTGTTGGGAAGACCATATGCTTCTTTGGCTGCCCTACAGAGGGGGCTGTCTAACGCTTTGAGCTGAGCTTTGGTGTAAGGGGCCACACAGAATGCATACCGAATTTTTGTCCGTATGCATGTATTCAGGGTGCGCATCTTTTGGGAGGTTGTAGCGTATGAGTGCTTCATGTTGTGACACATGTCTCCAATGGTATCCCTGGTCAGTTGATATTGGGCTGACCAGTCAAGGTGCATGGTGAATTGCAGGCCCAGGTAACGGAACGGTTTTCGTGGGTCGTGGAGTGTTGCAGGGGATCGTTGGACCTTCACATCAGTTAGGCTACGCCGGAGCTTCTCCAGATTAAAAGGGTCTTTGGCGTCAGCCCCATATCTGGCACCTGTGAGGAGGGTCTTTGTGTTGTTTATTTTTAGGTGTCCCCAGTCAGCATACAGGGTGACCTTGTCAGCTTGGCTGGTTAAGTCCCCAATGCATGAACATATCAGGTTCAGGTCATCCGCATATGTGACATCTGGGATCTGCTGTTTCAGTTTGAAAAGCGTATCACGGTTGTTGTATGCACCTGGGATGTATCCTCTGGCACCTACCCTTAGCCAGCGTAGCAGGGGCTCCAGATATAAAATGAACAGAAACGGTGAGAGGCTGTCACCTTGAATTGTCCCTCTGTCCATGGGCATTGGTTCGGTATTCCCGAATGGGGTTGTAAATGCTGTTGTTGCACCCGTGTACAGGTCTTTGACCACCTCTGTGGCATCTGTCGGGAAACCCAGGTCATACATGATTTGCAGCAGCTTGTCATGGTCAATTGTGTCAAAAGCCTCGGAAAAGTCAACCATAAGGAGATAGATGTCTTTCCGGGTCAGTTTGGCATCCTCAAGCAAGAGGGTGAACAGCTCCAGCTGGTCCATGCAGGTTCGTTTGTTTCTGAACCCACCCTGGGTGTAGCTCAGAATGTTGTGTCTTCCGGCATAGTCAGCAAGGACCCATGTGATCATTCTGGTCCATAGTTTGTATATTGTCATCTCTAGGCCAATGCGTCTGTAGAATTGCAGTTTGAGGGGTGTGCCTTTGTTTTTGAACAGGAGCACTGTGGTGCTCTCTTTCCATGCTTTAGGGGTGTAGCCTGTTGCCCACATCAATTGGATGTAACCGTGTAGGAGGTCTTGTCCTTGGGGAGGCAGCATGTTCAGCATCTCATTTGTTATTTGGTCGGGTCCCGGGGCCTTGCCGCGAGCCAGGGATTTGAGGCAGGCCTGAAAAGCTTGCTGGTCCCTTATTTCATTGTGCAGCCATCGTCGTGGAGCAGCACCGCTAGTGATGGCTGTGTTCAGGTCAAAGGTATCTGGGGCGTTGGGTTGTAGCCAGGGATATGACCTTGCTTGCTCTGATGGGTGGTACAGTCCAGTTTTGCTACCAGCACCTGCTGCTGGCATCAGCTTGGGCGTATAATATGTTGTGATGGCTTCCATGACTCCCTTTGGGTCTGTAACTACCTTATCTTCTCCAGTTTTAATTGCTCTAAGCTGCATGCTGTTGCGCCCCTTGAATTGGCCAGTAATCATTTGGTTGCCTATCTTCTGCCTTTGGTCATACTGTGCCTGCCTTTTGGCAATGGCATTTTGCTTGCGCTTTGTTTGGTGCTCACTGTCAAGGACCCGTAGTTCCTTGCGGATTTTGGTTTTAATCTGTTTGAGAGAGTCTTTGAGGGGTTGAGGAGAACTGCCGCTGCGCACATCTGTTCTGTTCAGTGCTTCAACTGCTTTGCACACTTCTGCGGGCAGCTGTGCTTCCTCCACATTCTCTTGTCTCAGGGCGTGGACTACCTTCTTGCGTAGCTTAATCAGGCCATCGCGTTGGAGTGACACAAGTCTGGGCCGATAGTGGTGTCCTGTTGGATTTGTCATGGTGGTTGGACCTTCTGCAAGCATGGTGTCCCGAGTCTGCAGCAGCAGGTCAGCCATCTGGGTGTTCAGCTCTTCCATAAGCTCCCGTTGAGCGGCAGGGTCAGCTGCACTTCCAAGATGAAGCGCGCGGAGGGGTCCCATGCTTGCGGGGTCTCCACTAGATAGGTGCTCCCAATGTGGGTACACATCAGTATGCAGTAAGCGTTGCGCATGCTCATTAAGCTGGTGATACGCTGCACCGTGTCTTTCTTCCACTGTATTCTTAAGGCCCTCCCTTTCCTCCTTTGTGAGTTTTGTCAGTCGTTTTAGCTTTTCAAGGGTTGCCTTCTCAGCACTCTCAGGTGTGATTGGTGGGGGTGGGAGCATGTTGAGCTTGTGGTAGGGAACACAGACCTCCAAGAGATCATGATCTGTGCCTTTGCCGGTCATATCCCATATGTGTGTGACTGCAGAGGCTGGAAGGGCTTCATTGTTTGTGAACATGTCATCAATGCGGCTTGCGAGCTGTTCAGCTGATCCCTTTCTCCATGTGTAGTTCCTGGGGTGACCAGCCTGGACAGGGTCCATGGTATAGAGTTTGGCTTCCTTAATCTGTGTTTGGTGAGCATTGTCCATTGGGTTGGTATTGCCACTTGCTCTATCCATCTTGTTCAATGTTGCATTGAAGTCCCCTGCAAATATTATGTTGTGGCGACCTTCCTCTTTGTCATTGGCTGTTTCTGTCAGTGCTTTCATTCTCCTGTAGATTTGGGATCTGACAAGCTTGTCTGAGGGATGGCTGGTAGGCATGTATACGCGGGAGGGCACCTCACGCCCCTCCATGCGTAGCTCTCTCTCTCTCTGGTAGGCATGTATACCCCAACAATTGTTAACGGTGTAGAGACCTCCATGCGAAGCTGCACTGCTTTTATGTAACCACCAAGGTCCCCAGGGATGTCAATTGTTTCGACAGTTCCCAGGTCTGCAAAACTCTTGTTGATTAGTAGGGTTACTCCTGCTCTAGGATTGTACTGGCATGCGCTGTGTCGTTGTACATATCCATGGCCACTGAGATATTTGCATGCCTGGCTGCATGCTTTTCTTGTTAGTTTGGTTTCTGTCAGAACGAGTACATCAGGTTGGTGGTCTTGCAGCACGTCGAGGACATCTTCAAGATTAGAGTGCAGCCCCCGAACATTAAGAGTCATCACTTTCAGCTTGGGGATTGTAGCACTCTCTTTATTGGGAGCTTCTATTTCGGTTCCTGTGCAGAGCCCCTGTGCCTGCCGTGAGTGTAGGGATGGGTGCAATATCTCCTCAATGTGCGCTGTGGGCTGTGTTTGCTTGTGAAAATAGTTCTCTATGACTGGGATACTGGAGGGTTTGGCATTAGTGCTGGCTGGCTTTGGTGCCTTGGTCTTTCTAGGTTCGTTGCGCTGCCCCGGCTCTGTTGGAGGGTTCGTATTCAGTTTTCTGATGGGGGCCTGGGTGAGGCCTGAACGTTGGGCTTGAGCCTGCTCTATATGTAGCCGAGGAGCCGGGTTGCTTGGCTCTCTTATGTAGGTGTGAGCTGTTCGTGCTTCCTCTCCTTCAAGTCTCTCTTGATGTGCTAGTAGTTCCTCATCGGTGAATTCACATGAATCTAGCATTTGTTTTTCTGTGCTTTGTTTGATGATGTATAGAGTGCCATGGATATTCTTCCAGTCGGCCTCCGTCATGACTTTCACGTGGCCTGGATGGGCAGCCTGGTCCAGGGAGTCAACTAGATACCAGTCAGGTGTAGGGCCATTGTCAGTCCTTCCCTTTCTCACAACATGCCAGTGTCTGCCACTATCCTGCCCAGTGGATGGATGAATTGTATAGTTTACCATGAAAGCCTCGGCCTGGTGTAGCAGTCGTATGATTGCTTCGTTAGAATTGCCCTTTTGCAGCTGTTCATGGCCAGATACCACGTGCATCTCCAAAAATTCAGTTCCTTGGCAAGCCCTCCTGCACCAAAACCAATACAGAATGCGTTGCAGTGCAAGATCTGAGTAGTTGCCTTGTGTGGAGTAGTGATCACCCTCCTGCCCTTCCTTATCCTCCCCTGCAGGCCAGGTCTCTTGAAGGTACATGGTGACCTCTCGTGGAGTGGCAATGACCTGTCCTACCATGGCTTCTAATGCGTGCAGCCCACAGTGATTGGCAACTTGACTGCACACTCTAATGTTCAGTAGGGTTGCGGGCCTCCAAGGGCTGTGACGGTGGCGTGCCTCTGTTTGTTTCTTGGCTGCAATGGTAGGTTTTTTCTGGGTCTGGGAGGGCTGCAGGGCAGCCTGGGCTGTCTGTGGTGCTATGCCGCACTGTGCAGGCTTGCTTTTTGGGAGCTGTTTAGATGTTCCAGCTCGGGCCTGTGCTATTCTCTGGGCCCGGGCACGGGCTCGCTCTGTATCCTGCTCAATCCATGCAGCAGCAGGGCGCTGGGTTGGGCCTGCTTTATGGAGCTCAATGCCTGCTAGGTCCACATATTGCATGTGACTTCTGTTTGCCGGGGACGGCGTATACCTGTGTTTGTACAGAGTTAACCCAGTGGCGTTGTGGAGGTATGCATCAGCCGCTATGGTTGTACTGATCGTGCCATTGAATGCTGCCCAGTCGGCATCAGTCAACTCCTTTATTGTGCGTGTTGTTGCATAGGGGATTGAGTCCAGGCTGTACCATTTGCCGTTTATAGGGCTGCGTTTCCAGCATATGAAGTGGCCTGGTCTATGCAGGAACAATGCATTACATCCTTGCGGTGCCAGGGCGAGTATCCGTGCCTTTGCTGAGCTAGTACTGACAGAGTGCTGTGGGTGGTTTTGAGGGTTCCTTAGGACAAGAAGGGTCAAGTCTATGGTTGTTGTGTAGTATAGGAGCTTGTTGATAGCCTCCCATCTGAACCAGCCGTCGGCATTGCAGTCAGGCCTATCGCTGTATGCTGGTCTTGGGACTTGTGGATGTCGGAGTAGTGCTTGGGCTTCATCTGGAGTGATGATCGCTCTGCCTGCCATACCATTGAGTGCATGCAGTGCACAATTCCCGCGATCTTGCTCTTGGCAATACAGTCCTACAGTTTCTGGTGTAACCCACTGTGTGTGTGAGGTGGGACTAACCTGGTGACGCTGAGCATCTGCATCTCCCCAATTGGGACTGAAAGGTTTATGGTAAGGTTCGCTGAGGCCTTCCATATCTTGATCGATCATGATAACATCTTCGTCCTCACTATCAGGTTCGACAATGGGGTCCGGGCGGTGTTGAAGACCGTTTCTGGAGATGTGCGGGGCTGCTGCAATGTTATGCGGCTGAGGGGCAGCTGTTTTAAATGGGTTCTGTTTGGTTGGTGCATTGCCAGTGCTGCCTGGGGCCAATCCAGGGACTGCTGCTCCAAGCATTGCATTGATCCGTCGCATACCCTGCTCCGGCTTCGACCTGCGTTTTAGCGTGTGGGGAGCTTTGGGGCCTCGTGTCTGTGGTGCTTTAGAAGTCTTGCCTGCACCTTGCATGCTTGGCATAGGGGGAGGGACAAGGCAGAGCACTCCGCAAGAAGCTCCTGTTGAAGTTCCCTGGAACGTTCTCAGACTGTCCTGCTCCCGCGGTATAGTGGTATACACCCTGGGTCTAGGATCTGCTTGGCCGTGGCTCTCATTCTGCAATTCTTCGCCAAGGAGCTCTGCTGCGGCAGCATCTTGTCTGTCCAGGACCGCTCTGTGCACTGCATACTCGCACAGCTTCGACTCGACGTAGTGTAAAGACATTGCTTCTCCTGCCTCCATGTGGTCGCTTTGCTTTTCTGCTGTCGCCGGGATAGGTTGGCGTAGCCATTGCCGTGCACTTTGAGGCAGTTTTCGGTCATATAGTCTATGCTCATGGAGGGCCTGCTTGGTCGAGGTTATGTGGAAGCAGCGGAGGAAGTAGTCTGCAGGGACCCAGGCCCAGCCTCTACAAGGGCGCACGCTCAGGTCTGGACGGTCTTTGGCTGGCATTGCCAGATACAGATGCGCATGTGCATTGTCCTGAAGGAGGTTGAAGAGATCATTGACCCACATGGGAATCAGCCTGTCTTCCAGGTTAGGCATACTCAGCAGGTAAGTGGGGCAGTACACCCAGGCACTTTTTGGTTGCTGGCAGCATGCGAGCTGGACTTGGTGATGTGCCAGTCCATGCAGTTGTTCATAGGTCGTGCGTGCTGCGGGTCGATTGAGGCCCTCTGGGCAGAGTGTTCTGAAATTTTGGCAGTGCCCTTGACACTTTGGGTTGCAGCAAGTGTTATGGTGACATGCGCTCTTTCCTAGCCGCTGTTTCTTCAGGAAAGGAGCATTGGGCACAGTCTGAGGGTGGATGACACCATCCTGGCAGGTGACAGCAGTTTGCGGTTGGGTCTCATGCGGCAGGCTGCATGGGTTCTTGTGGGCAGTTGCACTGAAATGGGAACATGGGGCAGCCTTTACTGGGCAGGATGTCAATGCTGCTTTACTATCATGCAGCTTGAAGTTTGCAGTTTGTGGAGTTTTAGCCTGTGCAGGTGGTGTTGGGCCAATATATCTGACAGTGTTGTATCTGTAGATTCTGTAGGCTTCGCGTTCCAAGTAGCCATTGCTGCGTTTGATGCAGCGCCTCACTTGCTTTGCAATGGCTCGTTTGAGGTAGTGAGGGTGCTGCATGTCCATGTGTAGGCGAAGTTGATAATGCATGACATGTCTATCTTGCAGCCTTTGCTTCAAGGATTTCATGCTGTTTCTGGCACATTTGACGCTTTCTAGGCCGGTGCAATCAATCAATCAATCAAAACGCAAGACCAGCAATGCCAATGGCCAAACAAACCTAGGCCACAAACACAAGGCTCCTGATCACAAATCACGAAGCCACACAACCGATGGTGGATTTGCCACACACAAGCTGAGGCTAGATGCAACGGCGTGCACACCAAGGGGAAACAAACACCACCACTAAAACCCAAAACCTGCTCCTCTTCCATCACACATGGGTGGCGGGGAGGCAGCAGGATCAAGCACCACCCTAGTAGGGGCTGGAGGTGGCTCCCACCACCTAGGTACTGGTGAACCACCATCCTCCCAGCCACTGAAAGGCACCACATAGCGCTCCACATGCTTATCAATAGCTTGCTTAGTGCGCCTTCTACACCTCACTAACCGTTGGCTTTCCCAAGGGTGCGTAAGATCCCACAACCTCTTCCTCCAAGCACTCTTAATCTGACATGAAGCCTCCCAGCTCCCCTCATCTTGACCAAGCACCTTCAGATCAGCACACACGCATTTCTCCCAGGTATGGCGAGGCCTACCCACTGGCCTCGTCATGTCACCATGTAATGAAGAGAACAACGCAATATGCGGCAACCTGCCCTCCTCCATGCGGCCCACATGCCCCAGCCACCTCAGCCTATTTGCTGTGATGTATGCTGACAAGGTGGCTACCCCACATGATTTCCTGATATGCTCATTGGTGTGCCGATCTGACAGCCTGACCCCCAGGATGCTCCTAAGGCAGCTAGAGTGCACCCGCTCAAGCTTTTGCGATTGCACTTTGGTCAGGGACCAACACTCACTCCCGAACAGCAGAATTGTCAACACATATGCCTTGTAACACTTCACCTTCGTAGCCAATGACAGATGCTTGGTACCCCACATCTTTTCAAACTGCTTAAACCTCCCCACAGCCTTACCCCTCCTGATATTCAACTCCACATCCAACCTGCCATCAGTCACAAGCACACTTCCCAAGTAGGCCGGTGCGCTGGCTGGAATTTCTTTTCCTTGTGGCATTTCGCCTTCGTGGTTTGGCATGTTCGACTGTGTACGTGGGGTTATACGATTACGATTACATCATGGCCCCTCATCATGGTCCCTCATCATGGTCCCTCATCATGGTCCCTCATCCAATTTTTGTTTGTTTTTGTTTATCACCTCTTGGTCCAGAAGAAAAGGTATCGAAAATACGACCTTGCCATTCATCCCCGAATAATGACAAATCAAAGTAAGGATTATAGTCCTCACATTCCTCCGACCTCCGAAATTCCATGCATTCATAAACAAACTTTGCAACTTGGAAACTTGGCTCTTGGTCCATGAACAATCTCACGTTGTCTGAATTATGCTTCATTGTACTAGAAGCTTAATAATAAAAATACAAATATACAAATATCTACAGCTCTCATAAAGGTCAGAAAGTGACAGCAGTATCAGTGTGCTGAGGAGAGCCAGAGTGGTAAAAAAAAACAAAAAAAAATTTAAAGAGCAGGAGATGGGTGAGCAGGGTCTTGGGAGCCATGGGCAATAAGGGAGGTGAGTCTGGTTGATCCATGGAGCTGTTGTTAGTCTGGTCTGATATGAACTCGTTGGTCTGAGTTTCGCATTTAGTAAGGATCAGGATGGTTCTGCTGGTCCTAGTTGAACTTTGGGCATAGGTTCCCCACCCCGTGGCACTGGTGACACATGAAGTTGGGGGCATGTTAATATTGCTGCTGATTTCTGCCTGCTGAATTTGGGCATAGGTTCCCCGCCCCGTGGCAATGGTAACATATGCTGTTGGGGGGATGTGTATGCTGCTGTTGATACCTGCCTGCTGAATTTGGCCAGAGGTTCCCTGTCCCGTGGCAATGGTAACGTATGCTGTTGGGGGGATGTGCATGCTGGACTGCTCATAAGCATGCTGGACTGCTCATAAGCATGCATCTGGCATGTCTGCTTCGTTCATACGTGCTTTGTGTGTACTGTAAGGTCGCTTCTTGGCATGCCTCGCGCGGGAAAGAGTCAGAAGGAGGGGTCCTACCGAGTGGTCTGCAGGGTAGGATCTGCGCCTCCAACACCTCAATCCCTTGAAGCAGCAACCATACCACAGCAAGTAGCACAACGAAGAGACTACTGTGAAGTACTGAATGACATGTTTGCTGCTCCAGTCGCGGGCTTTTCGGCCGCGCGCTCAGTCGCAAGACATGCACGCAGTAACGTCCTGAAGCCGGTTCCACAACATCCTTTGGAACCAGAACTGGACTTCAAAAGAGGCCTCTGGAACCGATATTTTCCAGGGGGCCATGCCATGTCGATGCGCAGCATCGACCCAGGCAGGAGGCGGGGGTCCAGGGGGGAGGAACAGCCCCCCTGGTGGGGTCTGGGGCGAAGCCCCAGGAGCCAGCGATAATTTCCACTTATAACCATCAATTGTACAATGGAATTTGCTATTCTTCCACTCAGAGGGTTATCATACATTTAGTAAGAAACTTGCTGGAACCAGCATGTGACATGTTGGCCAGAGGGTGGCCCAGGGCTGGAACCAGGAACTGACATGCTTGACATCGCTGGAACCGTGGAACTGGGCAAAATTTGCCCTGGAACCGGAACCTGGAACCGGCTTCAGGACGGTAACGCAGATGTGTTAGCGTCTAAACAATCTTCATGCTGGAAATCCGCGCTAGCCAAGTGATGAGGAGGCATGACAGGGAGCTGCACATGTATACAGCACATTGCAGCGGCATGATCCTCACTTGGCAAGAACTTGCCACTCAGATATCTTCCTTCAATTCGTACTCCGCTCTTTTCATCTAGAGGACTTCAACCAATTGTAGCTCCGTTCTTAACGCCATTGTTCTGGAGTTTGGTGGTATGGGAAGTTTTAGCGTTGTGACAGGCTATGAGAGTTTGCTGCTGTGTACAGATGCATCTGGCCGGTGCCTTATTACTTCCACTCGCTTCGATAATGCCCAAAAACTGAGCAAAGCCTGTGGGCCGGAATGCTGTTCTGTCAAGATGCTCGCAACAGACAGGCACGCAAAGAACTAGGACAAGGAATGCAGGCTGGCAAGAGTTATTTTGCGAAAACCTGTCAGGAGCGACTGCCCAGGCACTCACTCGCTTGTGCCCAAATACGTAGCAAAGCCTGTGGGCCGGAACGCTCTGCTGTCGGTATGGTCATAAAGAACAAACATGCAGCATCCCAAGCAAAGAAATGCTTGGTGGCAGGAGTTATTTCGCCCAGTCCGCCCCTCGACTCGCCAGGAGGCACTTCTGTAAAAGCAGCTTAAAGTCTGTGTGCCGAAACGCAGTGCCGTCAGGAAACACATAACTAACACGCATGCTGGATGCTAGGCACAGGGAGGCTTGCTGGAAAGAGCTATTTCGGGAAAACCGGTCGGAAGCCAGTGTCCATCGCAGCGTCCGCTCCTTCCGCGCCTGCTGCCTCTCTGCAAGCCGCTGAGCTTGTGCTACTGACGGAGACGCTCACATAGACGCCCTAAGCGCAGCCTGGGATGGCCTATAGGACACAGTCTTCCTCGCAGTCGGCAGTTTTCGGCACCGGTGTCACTGCTGCCCGACGTCCTGTCAATAGAACGGTAACCAGTTCATCCTCAGAATTATCACCAGAAATATCAGACTCCGAATCAAACATATCTAAATACTGATCTTCCGGAAGCAAGATGTCTGGCAAGTCCACCACATCGAGTACCACCAGACTGGTGGCCTTGTCGACCGACACGAACGCAGATGGCAACATACTTGACCAACACTGGAAGAGGGACCCTGCCAGTTGAATACAGTGCCCAAAAGTCAGCATACCTGAGAGACGACAGTGCGGACACAGGTGGTACAACAGCTGACAAGAAGACATCTCGTGCCTCAACAATTGTCGGGTGTTCACACAAGAAGAGGCAAACTGCCACAGGGACCTCAATAGACACCAGACACTCGTCCACCAGCACCCGTGTCCTCTCACTCTATCCTCCCATATAGGTGCACAGGTTCTCCACGGGTATGACCTAACACATCCATCCCAGGGTACAGCACATCCACCATCCAAGGCTTATCCTCCTCCCTCCTGTAACCTTCTGGAGGGAGCTTGTAAGGTACAGGCAAGGGCACCAGCACCTCCCTACATCCAGCTCCACATGCTCCTAGCTCCAGCAGCCCTTGCTGCTGTTGCTTTTGACCACAGCCACCAGCATTTGCCACCCCCACTCCCCCTATTGCTGCCTTATCACTGCCACCCCACCTGCTTACGTTCTCTCGCTGCTCCTCCAGTAGCCCGCTCTGACCCCATGCAAAGAACCGCACCCTCACTCCACCCTGGTTCTCGGCCCCACCACATTCAGCAGCAGCAGCAGTGCTGCTACTGCTGCCAACCACCCGACCACTGTCCACACGAGCTTCCCCTTGCCCCTCTCTTCCCTCCCCAGCCACTGCTGCCATTCCTGCTGCCGCGAACTCCTCCTCCCTGCTCGCCCCGTTTCCCAAAACTCTCGGTGGACCACTTCCTCCCCCAACCTGCACCGCCCCACCCTCCGTCACCCCCCCTATACCCCCTGGAAACCCTCTGCTTGGCACTTGCTCCGTGCAGTTAAACCCTCTGTGTGGGTGCTGCAGATACGCTGCTTCCAGCGATGGCAAGCACAGCACTCCCAGTTCATAAGATCTCACCATCAGCTGCTTGCCCTGCTTCTGTAGAGCACCCCAGGCTGCCTTGCTCAGGTTGTGGGAGGTCACAGCAAGCCAAGGGACTTCGCCTGTACGCATACAAACAGTTTAAACAGTGTCTCGGTGGCTGCGTGCGAGTATTTAAAGCATGGGAGGGGTTTGCATAGGGCCTGCTCAGTGCAGCAGTGAAGGAAATAGATGAAACTGTGAAACTGAACGAAGCTTGCTTGCACTTTGGGCTGTTCTGCATGGTCTGTACCCAGCTCTGCACCCTGCTAATGGGGCAAAAGCCGCCCAGGCACAGCAAAGCGAGTGCACACTCAAGATACTAGCTACATCTTGGTAACATCCCAACCTGTCAAAGTAGCAGCTCCAGGTGTCCGCCTCTCAAGCATTTCCGGCCCCCGAATTGCATCTGATGTACCGCAAAATAATAGCCATAGTAACTGTAGGGCGCAAGGCCTGTGGCACTACATGCTGTGCGGTAATGCCAATGAAAGCATTGGCTCCCTCAGCACGAGCAAGGTCAGTACATCTACTCTGCTCGCTTGCAAGGCCCTGCCTCTGTCACCAAGGGCGAACTCATAAACCTGGATCATAATATTGTGAAGCTAGTTACAGCAGAGTTACAGTTTAAACCCTAAGCTCACCTGTGCGATCCAGGAAGCGTGTGTATGTTTTGATATGGGGCATGGCACGCTGGCGGCCGCACACCTCACCACCCCACCTGAGAGCAGGAGGGGGCAGACACAACAGCAAGGGACCGAGCAACATTCAGGTTGGGCAAAAATGCAGACGGAATCTGGTCAATGCAGATCATTGACCAGATTCGAGAGCAGCGCTCTGTTGGACTGTGGAGAAGCTACCATACAAGGACGAACTGGTACTTATGTTGGAGCTATGCAGGCGTTGTGCTGTCCTCCATATGGCAGTCATATTCCGGAGATAAGTCCTGATCGAAGCAGTAGGGTATGTGGCAGTCTCGTGAGTGCCAGCCATAATCAACACAGCAGCTAGCGAGAAAATATCGACAGCTTTTGCTGCATCCATGCTCTTGTCCCAACAAGCTATCACAGTAAGCATGTACACATGGTCTGCTGACTCCCCTTCAATAGCAGACACCTGCTGATATGTTTTACGCAGATGTGCCATAAGTGCTGCACCTCAAGCTGGGGTGGAACAATATGCGGGGTGCCTGTATATATGGAAGTTGCCAAGCCACTTGTCTGATAAACTGCTCAAACTGCCCACGCAACCCCACAATGGAGCTGCGGATTGTGCTGTCGGACCCACCTGCACCTGTAATCCCAACTGGACTGAACCACACGCTGCAAACCATCACAAAGCTCTACTTCAAAAACATTTCCTAGAAGGTATGTTCCCTATGGTCCTGCGGACCAGTGCTACGCCCTGCTGCTGCTGCTGCTGCTGCTGCGCAGCAGTATTGTTACCCACCTGCACCACAGCTTCTGCAGGAAAGGTTTGGCTACGTTCCTCTGAGGGCCTGGGATGCTGCCGCCTGCTGCCCAGCCTTCTATGGAGTTACACACCTGACATGACAGACACAAGCGCAACACTTGCTTACTACTCTATACAGGTTCACCGCTTGCAGTTCTCTGAGACCCACCAGTGACCGGTAACTCTGTAGGTTTTAGCTTCTTTAGGTTTTAGGGTTAAGGGTTTAGAGTCCCCTGTGGTTTCAAGAGCTGCAGACACATGCATATCTCCAACTGAAGCAAAGCTGCCCACACATAGCCCCGATCTTCCCTAGCAACGCAACAGCACCAGGTAACATACAGCAGTCCAGTGGGCTGTTACAGGAGCAGCCACTCACTTTGAGCGCAGGCGAAAGGAAGAGACAATGCCTAGCGCAAACAGCTCTGTTGCTGGACTTTGCCAGGTTGACATACTCTGAGATGAAGGTTGAGAACTGGGCCTGCAGTGAGCTGTCATTCCCACCCACCGCATGCAGGTTCAAACATAAGACCTGGTCACTATGCTCCTAGCTACAAACGCCAGGTTGCAAGCGCTCTAGGAGGTCGGACAGGATTAACCTTCTGCCAGAAGCTGCAAGGCTCAATCAGGATGTGTACATGGGTGATGAATCCATAAGCCTGGCAAGGTAAATCCAGTCAGGAAGATGGTGCACACTTGTTTATGTCTGTGCCTCCATTGTTGCAAACATATTTTAAAGCTGCAGCTGAAGGGAGGCTGCATCCAGGCAGTTGGATCAGTTCACTTAGGAGGGTTCATCAGCCCCCTTCCTATCTTCTCAAGCCACTCCCACCTCCAACAACCTGAACACATTAAGCCCTAAACCGCCGACCTGAGGCACACACCCTGATCCTCAACGCTTTCAAGCTTTCCCCACCTCACCTCCTCAACTGTTGGCCAGACGACATGCAAAGCACCTCCACCACTACCACCAGCAGCAGCAGCGGACCCTCTCAAGGGCCCTGTTGCTCTCTTCCGCTGTTGACTGCTCCCACCACCACCACCACCACCAGCAGTAGCACCACCAGCAGCAGCACCAGCACTACTACCAGCACTACCACCTGGCTGCAGCCAACGCATCAAAGGACTGGATGAACTGCCAGCTGCTGTATGGTGCTGCTGCTGCTGCTGCTGCTGCTGCTGTGTCCCTTGCTGCACCTCTCGCTGTTGTTGCCTTCCCTGAGTCCCTTGCTTCTGCCGTTGCTGCATGTCCTGCTGCTGCTGTTGCTGCACGTCCTGCTGCACCTCTTGCTGTAGCTGCCTTCCCTGGGCCCCCTGCTGCTGCTGTTGCGGCACGTCTTGCTGCTGTTGCTGCATGTACCTTCCTGCATTACAGCTGGTGAGGAACTCCTGCATCATCCATGCATCATCCAGTGACCCCAGTGAGGAGCACTGGCCCACTGTAGGTGCATCCCGCCACTGATAGCCCAGGGGCTCTGAGGACAGCAGTGCCCTCAGCTTCATATGACCATATACATGGAGATTGATCACACCTACAGGGAAGAACAGAATGATAGAAGCCAGGTGCTAACCATCCGTTCTCTAGGCCAATGGAACAAGCTCTTTTCCTACAGGGCAGAAGGGAATGATAGAAGCCAAATGCATAACCTTTTGTTGTCTGGCTAACTGAAGACACTCTATTTGTAGGCTTGCAGAAAGATAGATGTTGGCACACCAGAGGCATTGGTGTAGGGAGTGATTTTGCATATAGCAGTTGGAATGCTCCCACATTGTAAAGACGGCCCTACTGGGTGCTGCCGCTTGATTTGAAGCCTAGGGGCTTTGAATGCATCATAGCTCTTACCATCAAGGGTGACAGTATGGTGCAAATTGATGAGCCTGCCAGCGCAAGACAATGCATGACCAAAGACACTGCATGGTTATTCCTTCCATGGGAGACAAGCACACAGAGGTAAACAATGACTGTGGTGCATAAAGCGAGCCTGCAGCACCCCAATCCAGGTGAGCTCACAGGTGCTCCCGTTGATGAAAGGTGTGACTGCTACAACCATAGCACCCCTGCCACGCCGAAGTGCTTGGAGCCTCACCTGGATGAGTCGGCACCAGGCAAGAATACCACCTGTGCTGATTGAGAAATCATAACCCCCAAAACCCTCCAGAATGAAACCCTACAACCCTTGCAAAGTCCCTAACTTTGACCTGAGTGGTAACCCGGCACACTAGGCAGTAATGCCATTCGTGCTGATGAGAATTCATGACATTTAACACCCTCCCTGAAAAGAAACCTCACCACCCTTGCCAAGCCCTTAAACCCTGACCTGAGTGGTAACCCGGCACACTAGGCAGTAGTGCCACTCGTGCTGATGAGAAGTCATGAGCCGCCAGCAGCTGCTGCAGCTCCGCACCACAGGCCCCAGGGAGAGCAATGGCCTTGAAGTAATCCGCCAGGTCAGACTCAAAGGTGCACATGGGAGCAGAGCGGGGGCTCTTGGGAGGGAAGTCCTGCAAGTGCATGGCATAGCAATCACTTGGCTGCATTCCATGCATCCGAGGGCTGAACCCACAATTTCTTGATGTTATTCAGAAAACCATCTCACACAGCTTGGCACCAAGAACTAGATCTTAAGCTAGAGATTGCATCAGATGCAGTTTGGATATAAGAGAAGTCATATCAGCAGCATAACAAGCACATCCTAGAGCCTAATCTTCAGGTTTTTACACCCTAAACCTTAAACAGGTCCTGCACAAAACCTGAAGGGCCACATTGTGGGTTGTTGCCCAGCTTCTTGAATGAGCCGGCATGGTGAACCCCAGACCGGCTTTGTGTGGGTACTAGACTGTCCTCAGTGTTGTATGCTAGGGTGTTGCTAATCAGGTTAATATTGGGAGATGAGAAGGCAGCAGCATGTGCTACAGCTCCATACTTCAGCTCACATAACGAATAATTCAACTCTGCCTCCCCCCCCCCCCCCCACACACACACCCACACACACACCCACACCCGTTTTTTTTACTGCAAAGAATTTACTTTATTGTATTTATTTATTTTATTTTACTTTATCTGATTTAGATTAATTTTATTTTATTTAAAAATTTACATTTTTACTGCAAAGAATCAATAATCCTCAGGTAAAGACTACCTCTCATGACAGATAAGATGGTTTATGGAGAGTAACAAAATCAAGTTGCTGGACCCACCTGCCACCACAGCCCTTGTGTCTTGTTATTGCAATCTGCATAGATCATGTTGGCAGTGGTGATGATCACACGGAGACCTGCAGGATCAGCACAACTTCTTGAAACACACGACTAAGATTGCACGTACACAGCTGCAACAGTAATCATGCAAATTCGAGCTAACATGTCAATAGGCATCTGATATGGAAAGTACATCGTGCTATTGTGAGCTGAACAAGTACAGCATGTCTCAAGCATTGAAATGTACTGGATAATTCAAGCCATGCCGCAACATGAGGCCACGTCAGCATATGCATGGAAACAGTCTACATGCACGTACGGGAGACCCTGCAAATGGGCCGTCTATTCTTGCTCGCCCTTTAGACAGCGGCAGCTGCTGGCTTCACTATCCAACAAAAACATACGATCAACTTGAGTAGCTGATTCAACCACCACCCTCAGCTAATGCCCTGGCCCCGAGGCCCCAAGCCCACCTGTCGCATACTTGATTACAAAC
Source organism: Pseudopediastrum boryanum (assembly GCA_963556185.1). Classification (NCBI taxonomy): domain Eukaryota; kingdom Viridiplantae; phylum Chlorophyta; class Chlorophyceae; order Sphaeropleales; family Hydrodictyaceae; genus Pseudopediastrum; species Pseudopediastrum boryanum. The sequence continues at coordinate 7,014,644 of OY744494.1, forward strand.
GCCTTGGAATGATGTGTCCCCCACTGGATCGGCAGCGGTGGCCTCCAGCACACAAAACCCTTCAGCCCTGCTGAAGCAGCTGCAGCCCTTAAATCGCCCTCTGCCTCCGCCCCTCTCTCCCCATGCACCAGCCATACTTTTTCTGCTGCTTTAATATCAGGGCAGGCTGAGAGGAGCCAGGGAAGGTCCACCATGTAGTTTGCAATAAGGACTAGCTGCATTTGGCCTTTAACCAGGTCTTTTAGGTGGATGCCCAGGGCGCCTTGGTTGAACCCTGGCGATAAACCTCTGTAAAGCAGGTTGCCGGGGGGGGGGGGGGAGAGCAATGGGGCAGGGGGAGGGTCCGGATCAATATCAGGAGCAGGAGGGGTGTTCAGGAGCAAGTGCGTTGGGAACAGTAGAGGGCATCTTGGTTTGTTTTTACTTTGCTGTTTCTGTAACAGCTTGAACCCTCGGTCCTAACGCTGCCTGTGGTGACCTCACTGGTCCAGTGATCCTACCCGATTGCTGTACATGCCTGAATAAGGTCTCCACCCCCTTGATCACATCAATAGCTTGGTACTCCTAGAAAAGTTGCCATATAGCAGTGTTTCAGGGTCTATGCCTGATCAGCCATGAAACATGGTTGTGTGGAGCCCTGTTGCACTTCTGCTATGGCATCTCATGTAATGTGATATTTGTTAAGAGAGACCACTGCACAGCCCTCTGGGCCGTGCAGCACCCAAGCATGACTCTGGGTTTTTTTAGTGGGGTGGGTTGAGTAAGTGCGAGTAATAGAGAGCTAGAGGGCTGCGAGTCATATATATATTTGTAATGTGATATTTATAATGTGATATGGCGCATCCTGCATGTGTACGGGGTACACACAAAGCTGATAGAGTTGCTGATGGACTTGCATACTGGCACACAGGCTGCTGTTAGGATGGGTGGTGTGGTGTCTGAGTGGTTTGATGTGCATGGCGGGGTGCGGCAGGGATGTGTCATTGCTCCCTTGCTGTTCAACATCTACATGGACTTTGTGGTTCGGCAGGCAATGGCTCAGATGCCGGAGGGATGTGGGGTGAAGCTAGCCTATCATGCAGATGGGAAACTTGAGCGTGATGGGTGTGGTAGTGGTGGGTGTGTGGAGCTGTTGTCTGTTCTGCTGTATGCAGATGATATGGTGTTGCTAAGTCCCAGCAGGGAGGAGTTGGTGGTCATGCTGCAGGTGATGGACAAGGTTGCTGCTAGTCTTGGGTTGCGCATCAATGCAAGCAAGACTGAGATCCTGTCCATTGACAAGGATTGGAAGGAGGGGGATGTGCCAGTGCAGCAAGGACCAGAGGTGGTTATCAGTGAGGGTGTGGTAAAAGAGGTGTCACAGTTCAAGTACTTGGGAAGTGTGCTTGTGACTGATGGCAGGTTGGATGTGGAGTTGAATATCAGGAGGGGTAAGGCTGTGGGGAGGTTTAAGCAGTTTGAAAAGATGTGGGGTACCAAGCATCTGTCATTGGCTACGAAGGTGAAGTGTTACAAGGCATATGTGTTGCCAATTCTGCTGTTCGGGAGTGAGTGTTGGTCCCTGACCAAAGTGCAATCGCAAAAGCTTGAGCGGGTGCACTCTAGCTGCCTTAGGAGCATCCTGGGGGTCAGGCTGTCAGATCGGCACACCAATGAGCATATCAGGAAATCATGTGGGGTAGCCACCTTGTCAGCATACATCACAGCAAATAGGCTGAGGTGGCTGGGGCATGTGGGCCGCATGGAGGAGGGCAGGTTGCCGCATATTGCGTTGTTCTCTTCATTACATGGTGACATGACGAGGCCAGTGGGTAGGCCTCGCCATACCTGGGAGAAATGCGTGTGTGCAGATCTGAAGGTGCTTGGTCAAGATGAGGGGAGCTGGGAGGCTTCATGTCAGATTAAGAGTGCTTGGAGGAAGAGGTTGTGGGATCTTACGCACCCTTGGGAAAGCCAACGGTTAGTGAGGTGTAGAAGGCGCACTAAGCAAGCTATTGATAAGCATGTGGAGCGCTATGTGGTGCCTTTCAGTGGCTGGGAGGATGGTGGTTCACCAGTACCTTGGTGGTGGGAGCCACCTCCAGCCCCTACTAGGGTGGTGCTTGATCCTGCTGCCTCCCCGCCACCCATGTGTGATGGAAGTGGAGCAGGTTTTGGGTTTTAGTGGTGGTGTTTGCTTCCCCTTGGTGTGCACGCCGTTGCATCTAGCCTCAGCTTGTGTGTGGCAAATCCACCATCGGTTGTGTGGCTTCGTGATTGTGATCAGGAGCCTTGTGTTTGTGGCCTAGGTTTGTTTGGCCATTGGCATTGCTGGTCTTGCGTTTTGATTGATTGATTGATTGATTGAATGTGATATTAGATGGCATTGTTGATGTGCTCACCTAACTCGCACAAGGGACACTGGAGAGTCATTTAGGACATGTCTTGAGGTTGGGGCTGTTGTGGCGTCGGCCTGCTGTATATGTGTTTGCTGCTGCTGCAACCGCTGCAGTTGCTGCTGCTGGTGGCCTTGTTGCTGCTGAGGCTGTGGTGATGGTGATGGTGGTGGTGGACCTTGCTGGTCTGGTTCTGATGCTGCAATGCGCCTTCGCTTAGCAGCTGGTTCATGAGATCCTGGTGATGATAAGAGCCCACCTTTGTCATCTGTTACAGCTGCTGGTGCTGTTGGTGCCGCTGCTGCTAGTTGTGCTGCTGCTCCTGGCAGTGCCGCTGCTGCTGGTGGCGCTGCTGCTGCTGGCAGTGCCGCTGCTGCTGGTGGCGCTGCTGCTGCTGGTGGTAATGGTGGTGCTGCTGCTGCTGCTTCAGGTCCTGCTACTGGGGCTGCTGATCTTGCTCCCCTTTCTGCTGGTAGTGTTGCTGGTGTAGCTTCTGCTGCTGCTATATGTTCCTTCAATGCAGGCAGCTGCTGAGTCAGGCCCATGGCACTGCTGGTGCTGCTAGGCCGCAAGGTAACTCTATGACTGCGGTTGCTCTTGGGGTTTTGAGGGTGACTGGAGGCATTTGAGGCCAGGATGATGCATGTAGTGGTGGCTTGTAGTGATGCAATGTAGAACCTGCTGCTTGGGCCTACTAGGGTGCACTGGCCCTGGTCAAGGTAGTCCTTCAACTGCCATTCTGCGGTACATGAGCTGGGGTTTAGGGGGTGACCTGTGCAGGGTTTAGTGTTTGGGCGCGTTTAGGGATTAGATCTCCTGCTGTGATGCAGGCTTGGTGGGAATGAGCAAGGGATGGGCTCAACTACTCAGGGCCAGGCGAAACATGTCACTCGAGAGCTCAATTCAGAAGGACATGGTTAGACACCATGATCGAGGTCAGTGTCTATCCAATGTCTACCGCTGGCTTCCATGCATTCTTCTGTCAGTGTGACAGGTGCCTACCTGGTTCTGCTGAAGTATCAGCGACTGAAACTTCCACGATGACCGCTGCAAGTCAGAGAGGACAACGCAATTACATGGGACCGCCAGGATTGCAAGCCGCGACTTCATATACGTACGGTTTATGCCTAAGACCTCCAAGCGCACGGCCCCATCAACGCATGGGGTCAGTTGGATTTGCCTTCGGCTGATGTTGGGATCTAGGAATGTTCCAGGAGGGCTACCACGTCCAAGGAGCTGAGGGGTGTCGATCAGGCACTCTTCTCCTGTTGGAAGTTTCACTGACAGCAATGCCATGTCATGTCGCACAGCACCCTGACATGCCCAATTGGCCCCAGTCTTCTGGCCACTGCTTCACCCCTGCCTGCATTTGCATTACACTTGAAACGCTCGCAGACCTTCACTTACTGCAGATGTTCTCACTCGAGTGGCTTCAAGTTCGTACTGGGCACGGCCGGCATAATTTGTGGCATTTCCAAATCATAAGGCTTTCCCATGACGTACATTCCTCTGCAATGCCTGCTAGATGCTTTGCCACAACGTATGCAGCATTGCGCCTGTGCAAGGCCCGCATATATCGGGAGGATCTTTCTGCACCCATCGTACTCTTTTTTAAAAGCGTCACGGAGTTGCCATTCGTAATCGCACCCTGTTACATGCACATGCGACGAGCCGGTGAAGTTGCACGCAATCATTACGATCTGCCTACGCTACCAGCAATGGCTCACTCTACATGCGGTGACACTCAGGCAGTTGCGTCCTTCTGCAAGCAGCATGGGGAGCTTTCCCACTCTCAGTGGTGCTGTTCCAATACATGCATGCATAAGAGCAACGTGACACAGAATTAGGAAGAGCGGGATGCAGGACCAGGGCAACAATGGACAAGTTGTCCTAACAGCAAGCAAAGGTGCAGCAGACAACTCAATCAATGATGAATTAGCATCAGACGATAATACGAGCAGGCGAAAATCCTCACTCAAGGAACAGCACCAGCAGCAGCAGCATCATGGGGACGATAGTGGCCCCTCCCATCAGCAGCATCACCCCAAACCAGGAGCAACAGCCACAGCCACAGCTTCAGCAGCAACAGCAGCAGGAGTTGGTACGCTTGATCCAAACAACAAGGCTCCCCTCTATGCCTTAGCTTCCTGCCAGCTGTTCCACACCCCCTGCACCACCTGCCCCCAAGGCCCCCATGATACCAAGCTGCGCTACTTTGAGCTGCAGCCTCCGTACCGTTTGTTCTGCAAGCAGTGCCAAGCAACAGCAGGAGCAGCAGCAGCAGCCTCAGCACGACAGCCTACAGCAGCAGCAACACCTGCTGCTAAAGCTCTGGCTGGGACTAGGGTGCCACGCCCAGCGCTGCTCACCGTAAAAAAGCGCCGGAGAAACTTCTGCGTCTCTCTAGACACGCATTTCGGCTCTAACGTGTCGGAAGCTGTTCAGAGGCATGGAATTGATCATCTTAATGCTATATTCCTGCACTCACGTGGCGCTAAGAAACCAGCAGATAATGCTGCTCCTGCTGCTGCTGCTGCTGACCATGAGACTGAGGCGGGGTTCTGTAGGTGTTGTGGGTGGCACCTCGGCAGCAGCACTAAGAGCAGCTACTGCAGCTTACAGTGCTGGTTGGAGATGGAGGACCAGGAAGGGTTTAGGGCTTGGGTGGCAGCAGCAGGACCTGGTTTCAGAGCTGAAGGTGGGGCTGAAGGGGAGGGGGCAGATGGTAGTTTGGTTTGTGTAGCAGGCGCGGACGCAGGGTGTGGGGAAGGGCCGGAGGAGCAACAGCGGCAGGAAGAGCAGGAGCGGAGTGCACGACCAGGAGCAGCAGGCAGCACGCATATCTTTGATGTCAAAGCAGTAGCAGTAGCAGCAGCAGCAGGGGAAGGTCTTGCTCTTGACAGGGCAGCAACACCCGCAGCAGCAGGTAGTGCCGTAATCCCCAGTGACAAAGCTACCCTCTATGCCTTAGCTTCCTGCCAGCTGTTCCACACCCCCTGCCCCACCTGCCCTGAAGGCCCCCATGATACCAAGTTGCGCTACTTTGAGCTGCAGCCTCCGTACCGCATGTACTGCAAGCAGTGCCCAGAAGCAGCAGGAGCAGCAGCAGCTTCTGTATCAGGTCGCCCAAAAAGTGCAGCACCAACAGCAGCAGCAGCAGCAGCCCCCGCAGCTGCTACAAGGGGGGCCTCGTCGCCCCTACCGCTGCTTCTAGTGAAAGAGCGGAACAAGGGGTTTTGCATAAATTTGACCCCACAGTTCCCCTCTCATGTGCCTGCTGCCGTTCAGAGGTATGTGATTGACCATCCGGATGCAGTTTACGTCACTGCACGTGCGGGTGTGCAAGCTGCTGCTCATAGCTTAAAGCCTGGGCATGGCTCCTGCAGGTGTTGCGGGTGGCAGGCCAGCAGCCTGAGCAGCAGCTACTGTAGCTTACAGTGCTGGTTGGGGGTGGAGGACCAGCAAGGGTTTAGGGCTTGGGTGGCAGGGGCAGGACCTGGGTTCAGAGCTGAGAGGGGGGGTGATCTGGGAGGGGGTCGCGGGGGTGAGGGAGGTAAGGCAGCTGCACCTACTGCTGGTGGTGGTGATGGTGGTGGGCTTGGTCCTGGTAGAGCAGGGAGCACCAGGAGGTTGGTATTGGGCCGGCAGCAGGAGCAGCACGAGGAGCAGCAGCAGCAGCAGCACAAGGAGCAGGAGCAGCACGAGGAGCAGCAGCAGGGGTTTATGGAGGATAATGGCAGGAGGAGGGGTTCACTAAAAGGGGATCAGCAGGGGCTGAAGAGGAGGTGGAGCCAGCAGAGTTCAGCAGGAAAGGAAGAGGAGGAGCGAGAGCCAGGTGGAGTGTACACCAGGGCAAGGTCAGGCACACCACCATGTAAATTGGGTGAAGCACCATCAGCAGCAGCAGGAACAGGAGCAGCTAGGGTGGGCACTGGTGGTGGAAGTGGCACGTCAAGTGGAGTAGGTCCTCGAGCAAGATCAGCACCACCATCCGCGGCAACAGCAGCAGCAGCAAGAACACCGGGAGCAGCTACGGTGGGCACTGGTGATGGTGGTGGTACATTGGATGGGGAGGGGGCGGGTGGTGATTGGGTTTCTGTAGGAGGCTCAGATGCAGGGTGTGGAGAGGAGGGGACGGAGCAACAGCAGCCGAAAGAGCAGGAGCAGCAGCAGCAGGAGCAAAATGCAGTCTCAGTAAGTGCACGGCTAAGTACTCGACCAGGGGCAGCAGGCAGCGCACATTTCCCTGATGACAGAGTAGCAGCAGTAGCAGCAGGGGGAGGTCCTGCTCTTGACAGGGCAGCAGCACCAGCAGCAGCAGGTAGTGCCGTAATCCCCAGTAATAAAGCTACCCTCTATGCCTTATCTTCCTGCCAGCTGTTCCACACCCCCTGCACCACCTGCCCCCAAGGCCCCCATGATACCAAGTTGCGCTACTTTGAGCTGCGGCCTCCGTACCGCCTATTCTGCAAGCAGTGCTCAGAAGCAGCAAGAGCAGCAGCGCTATCAACCGGAGGAGGTCAGTCTGCTGCTGCCAAAGCTGCTGCAAGGGGCGATACGTTGACCCTGCCTCTGCTGTCCGTAAAAGCGCGGGAAAATGGGTTTTGCCTATCTTTAAGCCCCCAGCTACCCTTCAATGTGCACTCTAGGGTTCAAAGGTATCTGATAGACCGTGCAGATACAGTTTACACGAGTCCACGTCCTACCAGGGGGCAAGCTGCTGTGAATAAGCCTTGGCCTGGCTCCTGTGTGCGTTGCGGGTGGCACTTGATCAGCAGGAAAGCCAGCTACTGCAGCTTACAGTGCTGGTTGGAGATGGAGGACCAGCAAGGGTTTAGGGCTTGGGTGGCAGGGGCAGGACCTGGTTTCAGAGCTGTGGGTGGAGGTGATTTGGAAGGGGGTTGCGGGATTGAGGCAGCTAGGGCAACTGCAAGGGCTGCTGCTGCTGCTGGTGGTGGTGGTGGTGCGCTTGGTCCTAGTAGAGCACGGAGCAGCAGGAGGTCGGTACCGAGCCGGCAGCAGGAGCAGCACGAGGAGCAGCACGGGGAGCAGCGGGAGCAGCACGAGGAGCAGCAGCAGCTTCTGGAGGATAAAGGCAGGAGAAGGGGTTCACTAGGAGGGGAGCAGCAGGGGCTGAAGAGGAGGTGGAGCCAGCAGAGGTCCGGGGAGGAGGAGGAGCAGCAGCAGGGGGGGCGAGAGTCCGGTGGAATGAGCATCCGAGCAAGGTCAGCCACTCCATCATGTATGGTTGGTGAAGCAGCGTTGACAGCAGCAGGAGCAGGGGCAGCCATGAGAGGCCTTGAGGGTGGTGGTAGTGGCCACTCAAGTGGAGGAGTTCCTCCAGCAAAGTCAGCGGCACCATCATTGGCAACAGCAGCAGCACAAACACCAGCAGCAGCAGCAGGGGCTAGGGAAGCACGGGCAGCTGCTGGTAGTAGTTCAGGTGGCATACACACCAGAGACAGATCAGCCACTCCATCCTACGCTGCAGAGCTGCCACCACCACCTTCCCTAAGAGTAACAGGAGCAGCAGTGGGAGCAGGAGGCGCAGTGGGTAGCGTGGCGTCATTACGCTCCAGATCAAGATCATCCACTCCATCGTCAGCAGCAGCAGGAGCAGCAGGAGGAATGGCAGCAGCACCAGGAGTGTTAAAGGCCGCTGCTCGTGCAGCTCTCAACCTCGCGTCGGGCTCTGCTGCTGCTGCTGCTGCTGATGGTTATGCAGCCCTGACGACCTTGCAGTCCACACCTTCAGCTCTTCTTGCGTGCCAAGCACCTCTTCTTACTCATCCTCCTCCTCCTGCTAGTGCTGGTGCAAGTGGGGCCCAAACTGCGAGGGCTGCTGCTCATAGTGGTTGTGGTAGTAGTGGTCATGCAGCTGGCAGGAGGGGGCAGGTAATAGCAACAGCAGCAGCAACAGGAGCAACAGTAGTAGCAGCAGCAGCAGCACGGCGGAGGAAGAGTGGTCTGGGTCCCCACCCTGCCACCATCCCTTGGCATGAGCGTGTTTATGAACATGTTGGGTTAAGGCAGAGGTTGAGGGAGAAGGGTGCGGGGGCATGGTGGAGAGACTGCCAGCTAGGGGAACAGACGGTGGGCTTTGCCCATAAGAGGTAAACAGAACCTTATAAGCTTGATTGGATGTTGCACGTCATGCTGCTAAGCTGTTAAGCTGTTAGTTACTCAAACCTGGCTGTGTTGTATGGAGGGTAGCATGGCACCTGCTCTCAACCTCTTACTTTCAGATTACTTGACTGCATTAATTGTAGGAAATCAGACCTGCATTCGAATGAAATGCACCTAGTCAAGGTGACCAGTACATATGCACATTGCCTGCATTTGTGTGGTGCGAAGTAGGGCTCTTGCACCTACCGTATTCAGAGCCGGGCTTGGCTTCATGTTAGGGAGGAAGCCATATGAAATGCTGCAACAATGCCTCATGGTTCTGCTCCAAAGTTGCAGACCCGCTGCAGAGTTCCTCGAGAGCTAATTGTGATCAGCCAATCACCCCTTGTTTGGCTGCCTCTGTTGGGGTACTCGTATTCTTGAATCAGCTTATGCCTCATGTTTTTTTTAAACAAGGTATGTGCATAGCTGTCAGCTTAACATTTATAGACCTCTGGCTAACTCTGTCTGAGCTCATTACAAGGCAATGATGGTTCTGTGCTTATTTATAACCACATCTTCGTTTCAACGGAAAATGCTTTCCTTCGTTTTCTAGGGTCGATTGATTGTAATCTGTCTGCAAGTTCCAAACTCAGTCACTCCCCCAAGGGCTTGCGTTACATATAGTATCCCCCAAGGGATTTGAGGACTCACTGCAGCAGTTTTGTGCTGTTGTAGGGACGGACCCAGGCTCCGTTATTGGGCAGACGGCCCCACTGGTAAAAAGCAAACCCTCTTCTGGGGGGTGGAGCGCAGGGAGCGTACCGGCAGCTGGAGGGCCGTACTGCCTGCTAATGTTCTAGGGAAGAAGGTGACTGTAGGGGTGTTTAGTGAGGAGTTGGCGGCAGCACGTGCTAGAGATGCTGCAGTGCTTGCTCTCATGGGCTATCATGAAGAAATGAATTGGGAGGTGGAGGAGTACGAGTGGGAGGAGGTGGAGCTAGCGGGGAAGATCATGGGGGAGAGGATGGACTGGGAGGAGCAGCAGCAGCAGGGGCAACACGGGCAGCAGGGGCAGCAGCAGCAGGGGCAAAAGAAGGGGCGGCAGGGGCAGCAAGAGCAAGAGCAGGAGCCGCAGCGGCAGGGGCAACAGCAGCAGCAGCAGCAGGAGAGAGAACAGGGGCATCAGCTGTCGGGACAAGAAGGCGGCAGCGAGAAGCAGCAGCAGATTAAAAGGTTGCAGCAGCAGGAGCGGCAGAGGCAGGGGAAGCGAAGAGAGAGGGAGCAGCAACAGGAGGAGGAGATAGAGGAAGAGCACGGACCCACGCAACAAGGGCAGGGGCAAGAAGGCGGGAGGGAGAAGCAGCAGCAGCTTGTACAGAGGCGGCAGGGGGGGCAGGGAAGAGAGAGGGAGCAGCAGCAGGAAAAGAAGCAGCAGGAGAGGCCACGGGGCCGGGGAGTAACAGGAAAGCTGCAGCAACTGGAGCTGGAAGACAAGCAGCAGCAGGACACACATGGAGTGGTCGAAGCTGGAATGGAGGGTACAACTAGGACATCACCAGCAGATGTAGCAACAGTGACCCCAGCAGCAGTAGGTGAAGTTACCAAGGCAATAGCTGCTGTGACTGTAGCAACAAGGAGGGCCAGCAGGAGGGGCCACCAGGACAGTACAAGTGGTGTGCTCGTTAGTGACTCCACCTTCGGCGCTGATCAGCAGGAGCAGCAGCAGGGGGCAATGGTGGTGGGTCCAGATGTGCGGATGACCCGCAGCAGAGACCAGCACAAGCAGCAGGATGAGGGGGTATCAGCAAAAGGGCAGTTGCAGGAGGTGATGCAAGGACTCGATCAACGGCATGAGGGAAGGATGCTTCGGAAGAGGCAGGAGCAGCACGGGCAACAGCAAGCAGCAGGGGATGGAGCAGGAGTGTTTCAGCAGCAGCAGCAGCAAGAGCAGCAAGGAGTGCAGCACCAGCAAGAAGAGCAGCAGCAGCAAGGGCAGCATGAAGACCAGCAGCAGCAGCAGGCAGGGCAGCACCAGCAGGAGCAAGGCAATAGCCATGTCCCTAGCTTGGCTGCAGGTCGTGCCAGAAGAGCTGATTGCCATCGCAATTACCTAGCTATGCTAGCAGGGGAAAGCAGCAGCAGCAGCAAGGAGCAGCAGCTTGCCCCGGTTCCTGCTGCACCACCTGCAGCTTTTCTCGGCGGTACTGCTACAGCTATTGGGGCTACATTCCTGGAGAGAGATGGAGCTGATAAGAGCAATGGGGGTGGTATCAGGAGCAAGCAAGCCAGAATGATGCCGCTGGGGAGCAGTGAGGGTGAGCTAGCTGCTGCTGTGGATGCTGCTCTTGCTATGAATGCTGGTGTTGCTGCTATGGGCAGGAGGCAGAGGGGTGGGGCTCAGGTTGGGGGGGAGCAGGAGGAGCAGCAACAGTGCAAGCGCCTGCGTCCAGGGGTCTTGAGGCTAGGAAGCTCAGGGAGCAGTGGGGCAAAAGGAGGAGCAGGGGAAGGGGTGGGGAAGGGGGAGGATACTCAGCAGCAGCAGCAGCAGCAGCAGCTGGACGAGTCGCTGATGTCAGCGCAGCAGCAGCAGCAGCAGAACAAGCAACAGCAGGAGCAGCAGCAGCAGCAGAACGAGCAACAGCGCCAGCAGCAGTTGCAGAGCCCAAGTCGACAGCTGAAGTTTAGGCATGTAACTGTCACAGGGGCTGCAAATGAAGATGGTGGTATGGTTTCTGGAGAGGCTGCGTCGGAGTGTAAGCAGGGCAGGGATGCTAGCAGAGGTGGGAGATCGGGGGGACGTAAGATGACAAGCTTAAACCAGGGGCAGACTCCGCAGCAGCAACAGCAGCAGCAGGTGGCTGATGGGGGTGGACAAGCACTTTCGGATCTGCAGGTGTCACTAGTAGGGTCACCAGGAGTGTCACTAGTAAGGTCACCAAGTGTTCCTTTGTCAGCAGGAGCAAAAAAAGGAGCATCAGCGTCAGCAGCACCCGCAGGAGGAGCAGCAGCAGCAGGAGGAGGAGGAGGAGTGGGAGGTGCAGGGGTTCAGCATGAGAATCTGCAAAGAGGGGGAGTCCCAAGGGCGGACGGGGTATCACTAGATGATTTCCAACACAGGCAGGGGCAATTTCAGCAGCAGCAACCCAACATACAACAACATCAGCAGCAGCAGACACTGCAGCAGCAGCAGGGGCAGCAGCAGATTGCATCAGCTGAGCAGCAGCAGCTGCAGCGTGCAAAGAAGAGACCCTATAATTTGAATGACAGCACAGTAGACTCTGGGGAGGCAGGTCCTGCTGGAAGCCCAGCTAGCAGTGAGGAGGAGGAGGAGGCTGAGATGGCGGATGATAATGATGACGATGGTGATGATGATTATGAGTTACCAGCGCCTGCAGCTTCAAAGGGTGGCAAAGCATTAGGGACTAAGAGTGCAGCTAAGGCTGGGACTGGGGTTTGGGGGAGTAAACGAGAGAGGGCCTTTGGGGTTGTTGGTTTGGAGCAACCCACTGTAGGAGGAACCGCTCCTGCTGCTGCTGCTGCTGCTGGAGGTGGTGGTGGTGATAGTGTTGTTGGTGGTGGTAAGGTTGCTGGCAGGAAGAGGGGGGGATTAGTCATGGAACTGGGAGAGGAAGAGGGGCGTGCAGAGTTGCAAGGCCGGAAAAGGGGGAGACAGCTGCCACCACTACCACCCAAAAAAGGTCAGCACCAGCAGCAGGGGCAACAGCAGAATGGTACAGCAGCAAGATCAGAAGGAGCGCCTGCAGTGCGGAAAAGGTCACTGCCTAGCAGGGCAGCACATCAGCAACAGCAGAAACAACAACAGCAGCAGCAGCAGGGAGGGAGGGGCTCAGTGGGGTCAAAGAAATCTCAACAACAGCAGCAGCAGCAGCGGGAAGCAGAGGGGGCGGAGGAGGAGGAGCTGAGTGAGGGAGAGAGGCAGGAGATGAGGAAGGAGCTGCTGCTGCGATTGTGGAAGGAGCGGGAGATGCACCAGGTGGCTATTAGGTGTGATGGATTGGTGCCTCTCACAGTGGTAAGAGGCCGGGAGACCAAGGGGCTAAAGGGAGGAAGGGAGGGTAGTGTTTATCTGGCCAGGGTTTTAGAAAAAGGTCCAGAAGATGGGGTGGGGGTCTATGGGTCCGGGGTATAAGTTCTTGCATCTTCTGTATGATCATGGAGACACATGAACTGTGAGATCATAGATACATACAGGTCCAGCAACGAAGCACTGATGTCATCCCTGATCTGTTGTTTCCTGGAGGAAGTGCTACCGGCCCATGTAGGTCTGCAGCCGCATTCGGACACAGGCGTTTATTCGTTGTGCCAGCTCAGCAATTCAGTTTGAACATGACTCTGGCTTGGTACACACAAGTCCAGCCAAGTTGCAGCTGGTTTTTTCAGTAAGAGAGACCACTACACACACCCCTGGGCCGTGCAGCACCCAAGCATGACTCCATCCAGTCTTTTATTGGGCTGTGGGTGCTTGTATTTTGTTTGATAGACATCTATGTTTGCTTCTTTGAGCACCATCCTTGGATTTTAGCCAATCATCAATCAATCAAAACGCAAAACCAGCTATGCCAAAAGGGTCACTCAGGACCAAGCAGCACACGACCCCTGCTGATGAACAGAAGTCACACAACCCCATGCCGGCCAACCATATGGATACCCCTCGTACAGGTGAACCACTTAGGCCACATAAAACACTGCAACACAGAGTTGAAGCCAGATGCAACGGCGTGCACACCAAGAGGGCTAATCAAACTGGGGCCCTAAACTGACGGAAACATGGGTGGAGGAGAGAGGGATTAAGCAAAACCCTGGTGGGAGCTGCTGTTGGCTCCCACCAATTCAGGTTTAGCCACAACTTCTGCAATTCCATGGCTCCTGCCGTTGACAGCTGACAAAGGGCTGATAAGCGAATGTTGACCAGTCTGTTCGTAATCACCTGCTCTTGTTTACCATCCTTCTGTTTGCAGACGTTGTATGAGTTGCTGCTCCTTCGCAAGGAGCTGATTGGTGTGCTGTGCAAGTGGCCCGCCATTAGACCCGGGTGTACTAGACCAAGGGTATACCGTACACCAGCAACAGCAGGAGCAGTAACTAGACCACCAGCACCGGCGGGAGGAGCAGCAGCAGCATCACCAGGGGCCGCGGCAGCAGCACCACTGACGGCAGCAGCAGCAGCAACACCGGCAGCAACACCGCCGGCAGCAGCAGCACTACCACCACCAGCAGCAGCACCAGTGACGGCAGCAGCACGACCACTGTCGCCTCCACCAGCAGCAGCCCGAACAGCACTTGTATTGCCTGCACAACCAGCAGGAGATGGCACATCTCCATGCCGGCCACTGTCAAGAGCAGCAGCAGCACCACCATTACCCGCAGCACCAGCACTAGATGTGTCTTCTGAAGCAGCAGCGGGCAATGGCAGCATGTTACCTCCCCCACCCGCAGCACAAACAGCAACGGCAGGATTAACAGACGAAACAACAGCTGAAGCATGGGCAGCAGCAGAGGGATTAGCAGCTGCTGTTGTAGCTGCATCAGCCACTCTGTTGCATCCACCTAGGGAGCTAGAGGGAGGTCTGGAGGGGGGTGGGCCGGAGGCCATGTCTGCAGCAGAGGGGTGGGGAGAAGGAGCCGCAGGGTCAGGGGCTGAAGCAGGAGGTGTAGAAGAGGAACCACCAACAGCTGCCGCAGAAGCTGGACCAGCAGGAGGAGGGGTTGTCTTGGTAGGGGGAGCTGCATCAGCAGCACTAAAGCCACCAGCAGGAGGGGTTCTGGCTGCAGCAGCACTAGAGGAGACAGAAACGGAAGGGCTCTCAGGACCAGCAGCAGCAGAAGCAGTGGCGGAGGCAGCAGAGGAGGTAACCACGACATGGAAGTTTGCAGGAGCAGGTGGTACTGTGGCAGGAGAGGGTTCAGCAGCAGCAGCAGGGGCACCAGCAGCAGCAATACCAGCACCAGCACCTCCACCAGCAGCAGCAGCAATACTAGCACCAGCACCACCAGCAGCAGCAGCAGCAATACTAGCACCAGCACCACCACCACCAGCAGCAGCAGCAGCAAGACTAGCACCAGCACCACCAGCAGCAGCAGCGGCACAACTATACCCATCAGCTGCCACCTCAGCAGGAGCTATTGGCTGTGGGCAAACTGATCTGCCGCATGGAGCTGGAGCAATAGCAGGTGCAGCAGTTGTTGAGGAGGGATGGGGAGCTAGTAGGAACATTACTGGGGAAGCAACATCCGCAGCAGCTTCAGATGCATTGACAAGCTCCTTGCAAGGGGCCGCAGCAGCAGTAGGTCTGACAGCAGCGGGTACGCCACAGCAGCAGCAGCAGCGGGAGTGGGAGTATTTCCACCAGCAGCAGCAGCACTCCCTGCTTTTGCAGTTGCAACCCCAGCAGCAGCAGCAGCAAGGGGTTGCATCAACAACTGCGGAGGTAGAGGATCTTGCTCCACTGGTGACCCCTTGGCTGGCTGGAGGGTTGTATGGTGCTGCACCTGTCACAGGTCAGGCGGTGTGGCAGGGGACAGTCACTCTGAAAGCCAACATAAGAAGCTTTCCCATCACTGTGCGCTACCTTGGGGGAGCAGGGGCTTTAGGCCCCATTCTGGCATCGGTTGCTGCATCTGCTGCTGCTAATGGTGCTGATGGTGGCACTAGTGCTAGTGGTGATGCCATGGTCACTAGTGATACACTAGTGACGGCAGGTTACATGGCATTGGGGAAGTTTGAGGGGTTTCTGGAGGACCTGCGGCGGCGGAGCACCAGCAGGACGGGGACTGTGGGTGTAGCAATGCTAACCCCCGGTGCGTCTGCCGTTGAGGGAGGGGATATGCAGGGGGAAATTGCGAGGCTGCAAGCACAAGGCCGCATCCTTAAGATGAAGACTCTGCCAGATGTGGAGGTGTATATCCTTGCACGCAGTGGGCTCACTGCTCGCCTGTGGAAAACATCAAAGATGACAGAAGTTTGTAATGAGGGAGAGGGGCTTGTCGTCCCACAGCAGCAGCAGGAGCAGCAGCGGGAGGTGGACGGGAAGCGGTTGCAGGAGGACATTGCAGATGATCAGCTGATGGTATTAGTCATCCATAAGAGGTCCTACCACAGTGTAGGGGCTGCGCTCAGCCAAGGAGGCCTGGGGGCAGGAGGGATCGAGCTGGGAACTGCGGTGGGAAAACGGTCAGGCACTGTAGGTGCGGTGCCAACAGCAGCAGCAGCAGCAGCAGAAGGAGCAGTAAGGTCAATTGGGAGCACTGGTCTAACAGCAGCACCAGTTCCACCAGCAGCTGCCTATGTCACTAGGTCACCCGTGGCACCCTTGATGTCACCAGCAGTGTCACTAGCAGCACCTGCTCTGCCAGCTCAAATGACAATGGTGGGACCTGCTGCCCTAGTACCTCACCTAGACTTGCAGTCACTGTCAGCCCTTGCACGCAACCTTGGGTGGAATGCCATGTCAGCACCAGCTACTGCTGCTGCCAGGGAGATGCCAGCAGTAGCAGCAGCAGAAGCAGCACTGGGGCCGGCTGCTGCTGCTGCAAGGAAGGCAGGTATGCCGGGAGTAAGAGAAGCAGCAGAATCAAAGCCAGCCCCAGCAGCAGCAGCTTCAGCAACAGCTGTACAGATAGCAGCTCCAGAAAGAGCACCTGCGAGTGAGACTGGAAGGGCAGCACCAGCAGCAAAAGCAGCTGCAGGGGTAGGAGCAGCGGGTTTGGGTGCACTCGTCACCTTGCCTGGCACTGCTGCTGCTGCCTTAAGAGAGGAAATACCAAAGGGTGTTTTTCTCCAGCATCAAATAGTTCATGGTGGGGGAGGGCAAGACCAGCAAGCCAGTGACCAGGATCAACAGCAGCAGCAGCAGCAGCATGTTGGAGTCATGGACACCTCTCATGGAAAGCAAGGTGAGAAACCTGGCCTATCAACACAGCAGGAGCAGCAGGGAAGGCGGGAGGGGCAGGGGCAGGGGCAAATGCGGCAGCTAGTCGGGCAGTCGCAGGGCCAGCAGCAGCAGCGGCTGGAGGTCACCAGCCACAGGGATGCAGATCAGGAACAGCAGGAGATTTGGCAGGATCAGCGGCAGGAGGAGCAGCAGGTTTTAGACCAGCTCGAGGATGTAATGATGGAAGAGCCGCCTGAGCAGCTGCAGAGTACAGCACATGAGAATACAGAGCAGCAGCAGGACCAGCAGCCGGAGGGAGGGAACCCATTGGCATTGGATTTGAGACAACCCTTAGAGCACATGCAAAAAAGACAGAAGCAAGCTGCACCAGGTGCGGCTATGGAGCAGCAGCAGCACCAGCAGCACCAAGAGCCACATGAGGAGCTCCAACGCCATCAGCAGCAGCAGCACAATCAGGAGCAGGAGCAACAGCAGCAAGTTGGAGTCCCAGCTGTCCTCCGCCCAGCCTTAGATCTACGTAAACCAGCAGGTGGTCAGCAGCAGCAACAGTTGCACCAGCAGCTGCAGCAGCGGCAGGAAGAGCAGCGAGGCCCTGCAGTACCAGAGGCTAGTGCGGTGCAACACTTACAGCAGCAGCAGGGTGGCGGGGTGGGGCAAACTGGCCCCAGACCATCTCCTCAAAACCCGCAACAGCAGCAGCAGCAACAGCAGCAGCGGAGGTGTGGTAAGCCCTTGATGGCCTTATCCCCAGAGCAGCAGCTGTCACTTCAGATTCACACTCTGATTATTCTGAATTACCTGTCCAACGTGGAGCCTGCAGCAGAGGATTTGGTGCTGGCCAAGTTGCTGCCTGTAGTGACAACATTGAGCAGGTGAGGGCCTCTGGGAGAGCATGGAGGCGGCATGGTTTAGGGGTCAGGGGGAGAGGTAGTGAGGTCTTAAGCAACCACTAACAGCAAACAGGGGGGACTAGGTCAATGCTGACCACCAACTAAACTGAAGGCGGAGTTTGTTGACGTGATGTGTCACATGTGAAGCAGCCCCGGGCTTATAGAATGAGAAGTGTGATTTCTTGTGCTTGAATGGGATGTAGCAAAAATGACTCCTCCCATCCGTTAGCACACTTAGGCCCTTAGCATCCGACAGCACACTTACAAGTAAACTTTTGGACTTCTTGTTGTTTTGCAAAGAGTTGTTACGACTGGATTGGGTGCAAGTTCAGCAAGCAGATGATGCAGCCATCAGCTGGCCCCATGTTAGCTGCCATGCACGTTGGCTAGGCTAACGCTGTTTACTTCAAAGATATTTTTCTGTGGAAGTATCACGGGGAGAGCAGAGACAGGGCAAGGAATTAAGGGAAAGACGATGAGCTTGAAATGGTGCAATTATAGCTGGCGATCTTGCCACCCTTTGCTTGCACCCTTGCCTCTCCTGGGGTCTATATAAGAACACACCCAACTGCGAGTGCCTGTGTCAGCCTTGGAAAGGGGCACCTCAGGGGTTTTTACAAGGGTGGTCCCTTCTTGGACTGAGCAGTCTTTTGCAGACAACCTGAGAGTTGCGAAATTGGACTAGGCATCACGGCGTGTTGAAGGCAACATGCGACGGATTGGTAGGGCTGCTTTTTGAGCAGCCAGACTTTTGAACATTGTATATAACGTAGACCATTGCACACCTGTCAGGCTGTGCTGCGCCCGTTGTATGACTCCGACCAAACCTCAATGTTAGGCTTTTCACTACCGCATAAGTCATGAAGTCTTCGTAATACTGCCAACTCCTCTGGTCTTTGCAATTTGTGCTCCATCTTACCCATGATAAATTTTGGTATGCTAAGTGCTTGCTCTCAATGAAGCAGCAATTCCGTGTGTCAGTTTGGTTTCTTGGAAATCTCTTAAGCCTCGTCTCGGCAAATTTTTCTCTTTGTTTCAGCTGTGACTACTAAGCATTCCAAACTCCTGCTCCTCCTACTGCTGTGCTCCTGCTGCTGCTGTGCCAGGCATCCTAACCCCCACATGGCAGTAGCGGCCAAGTGGTTGCTTTCCAGCAGCAACTGGGCGGAGGCATCTGCTTCTCATGGTGGCAGGGCGCAACTGCAGGCCATGGACCGCCTGCTGCTCTCTGTAACCAGGAACACTGGAGGGCAATGTTAGGAGTGGTACTTGTCTTTGGACTGAGACCCAGAGTCAGAAGCCTATGGTCGCAGCTCATGGGTCTGGGTGCGTGGTGATCTGATCTTAGGCGCACCTGGAGGGGTGTCTGACTTCGACTGTGATATCTTGAGGTGTGATATTCTTTTATCACTCGATCTTCCCCAGTATTTCCCCTGTCTCATTCAACGCCAGTAATTCAGTGATTCCCATGAGTGATCGGGGGGAATGATGGGCCATGATGTAATCGTGGTCATAACCTGAGGGGACTGCTGTGATTGATTCGTGGAGGCATGTCAGGGCTTCTCTCAGTCGTTTGCCTTTACTTATTGGCAGGATGCAACTGAGAGTAGGTGTGGACAGCCACTAGCTCTACATGCAACAAGTTCTTTGCCATGTTGAGCAGTTCTACTGTATAGCACGGACGGACATGGCACTGGGCAAGGCCCTGGAACTAACTGGGGGCAGCAGGTAGAAGAGAGTAGGTGCGTGTGATTTATTAAGGAGGCCAAAGCAAAAGGTCGAGGCAGGGATAGTGCATGCAAGAGAGCTCACAGCAGCAGCTCACAAGTAGTAGCTCGAAGGCGGGCTCTTAGGAAATGCCCCGTGAATGGGCTGTCTTAATCCGGCCAGTAAGTGCTGGATGGTGGTGTAGTGCAGACTCTGGTGCTGTACCTCAGTCAGGCAGCCGAGAGCATTCTCTGGCAGCATTGGATCACTCATATACCAGTCCAGCTTGATCATGCTCTTTGTTCTGCATATTGGTACATACCTGTGATTCATAGACCACCAGTAGGCTTGTGGTGACCTGGCCATGCATGACTTGTGAAGCAGCGACAGCACCTTTGCCGTTGCCTCCGCTGTGCATGGCTGCTAATGCAGAAGATAAAGAGATAAAGGGAAGCCGCCTCGCAGAAGCTTCCAGTTTCTTAACCTGGACACTCCAGGTTGCCGATGGTGCACCAGTGATTTCTCCTTGCGACTTTGAGTGCCCCATGGCTTTATGTCCCGCTCAAACTGGTTACAAGCGAGTTGGGCAACAAAGTCTGCAACGGCATTGGGGAGGGTATCAAACTGGCTTTGACCTAAAAATAGCTCATGCTTAGTGTATGTTTATTGTTATGTTATTATCTCGCTGCATGTACCCGCAAGTGTACATGGATGGTGTTTTTGGACCCATCCGATGGTGTGTTTGGTCGTTTCGACCTAGCAGCCCTTTGCGGTTGCCGCACCTTAAATGTTTGTTTGTTTGTTTGTTCTCAGGAAGGGGGAATCTTGGGGTCGAGAGAAGGGTTGGGAAGAGGTGAGGGAAGGGTCATAATGGGAGGCAGGAGATCAGATTTGTGTGTGTACATCGTGGCTCCTTTGGAGTGCCAAAGCAGTATGAAAAGGCTTTGAGGGACCGTTGGTGGTCACTAGTATCGGCCGAGCCCCCTCTGTTTGCTGTAATCACTATCACTATAGTGTCTGCCTTCGGCTCGACGGAGGTGATACAGTCTGTACGGAGCCTGGGGCTGAGTCCGTTGGTCTGCCGCGGACCGCCTCCGCAACTTCCGCTCGACCTGGCGAAGAAGGAGCTCGATTGCTGTAGCAGGAAGCTGCGCTACAGCAAACAGGCGGTAGAAATGAAGTCTAGGCCTTGCAAGGAATCCGTGGGCCTGCGGGCTGGCCTATAGCATGACTGCATGGCAAGGGAGTCCGTGTCAAACGATGCCCCATTCTCCAGCTGCACGCAACAGCTTAATTCCACCGGGAACACAATGCTTTCGTCCCAGTTCCCGGTTCTTTCCCCAAACATTATCCATACTGTGGCGGGTTTGCCTGCAAGCTGTGGCTGGCTGGGATGCATTTGAGTGCGAGTACAAGCGGCCTGAACGATGGTGTCCTAGTTGAGCAGGGTTGCTTCGCTGCAGGCCGCTTCTTGGCTCGGTTTGTATGATCAGGCTTTCTATAAGCTCAAGGTGTTGGTACTCTCTAATGATTGCGCTGCTAACTGGTCTCAGCTTGCCTGCATCGTCATGATGCCTAGCTGATATACGCAATCAGCAGCAATCAGCAGGTGGTCTTGGCTCCGCTTGGCTTTCTATCTTGTACTGCCCTGGTGTTCGTATTGATGGGGAATATACGGCCCACAACGCAATTGTTACAACAAATATAGTTAGCAGCGGTTCTGCACAGTGCTGTGGAGCACGCATCTGCCGCAGCACATCGTACGAAGGGCCTTCAGGATAGTCGTTTTATTGCTTAAGCTGCTACCTTCAAGGTAAAAATGTACACTGGTACTGACCCCACGCACAGGCAAGAAAGGCTGGGGGCAGAAACCCAAAAAACTACGGGTACACAGTCCACCTTGGGACATGTGCCCAACTGTCCCAATCCCTGCCCTACACCCTCTGGAATGGTTGCCTCTTGTTTGCATACGTGTCACCATCAGTTGTCTGCCTAGAAACATGGTCTTCACCCAGCTCCTGCCTTGCAGTGGTGCTTCATCATGCACAGCAATCGTCCGCCTGTGCAGTTGGCATGTCAGATTATTTGCTTGTGCATGCCTTCTTGCATGGGGAACAAGGCATTGATCCCTAGCCTGGCAGCAGTCCTGCAGGCAAGACACAATGATCGTCAGCGTCCTGGCCATGAGTACATTGCTGGGCCTGGCAATGCCAGCTCGTTACAGCAACTTAACTAATTGTTTGTTTACAGCATGGCATGGTCACAATCGCATGTACCCCTACTGCAAGCTATGGTTGCAACTGTGAGCCTTGTGATCAATGCATGCATCCATCCTAAATGCGGCACAATACTGATGAACTAGTGTTGACCTGCAGGCGCATCTAAGATGGCAGACTTCACATTTTGTATCATGCCCCCCAAAAAATGGATCCTTAAACATGCATATAACGCATGAGTTGGAAGCATACAGACTGCTGCATACAGACAGCTGCTATGTGGGAATCCTGCTGCCCAGTTGCTGTTCATCTACATCTTGTCCAGCACTAACTGTGTTTTAGGATTTTATCACATCAGCTTCTTGCAATGTTTCAAGCTATACCTCAAATACTGCCCCTCATTTGTAGCAGTTTCTAACGCCATGATTTTGCAAAAGGAACCCTAATGAGCCTTTGCTATCCTACACTGAAGGGGAGGGTGGTGAAGTTGCTGCAAGTTTATCAATTGCTGCGGCTGTGTGATTCATCTCAGCTATGTGAAACACTCTCAAGGCGGCCCTCCTTGAGTGTTAGTTCTCAGCTTTTCCATTTCTCGTACCTAGCTTGCTGCATCATGTGCTCGTATGTCCTGTCCATTCTGTTATACTCATGGTTCCTTTTGTTACTTAGACATGCAACTAGCTTAGTGCCTCTGTGTAGATTGTATATTGTAAGGTCTAGTGTCTAGGCTCTGCTACATGGAGTGCCCGGCAAGTTTTGGGCAGTACGGAACCATAGGACTGAGTAATAACCGACTTCTAGCCACCTCGCCTCAATAGAACTTCCGTTTAAAGCACAATAGCTGACAAGTAAAGGAAGCTGATGGCCGAGAGCCCACTTGCAATTGCTGACATCTTCCATGAGCTCAGAGCAGCAAACTGACAAGCCAATGTCCACCAAGCCCTTGCTGAGCAACTCTACTGTAACAAACCCTTGCTGAGGCTGATGGTTGGTCCATGCCTACATAGCTGGACTTGGTTCCGCTGTTTAGCCATGCCAACTTCTTGGAAGATACTGCAATCTTACCTGAGGACAAGTGCCGTGGATCCCCAAGAGAAGCGCGAGACACGTATGTGCTGGAAGCTCTGTGTGAAGCGCCTTCATCAATCCAGACCTGCAGCTTTACTTTGGCTTGCGTGAGGGGCCTGAGGCTGCTGTAGCAATTGACTGGGGAGCAGCTGACTCAATCATCCAACAAATGCCTGTGCCAACAGAAACAGCAGCAGGACCAGCAGGGAAAGGAAGGGCAGCGTCAGGCTCTGGTGTCCTAGGAGCTGCAGCAGCATCGGCTGGTAGAGCAACAGTTTCAGCAAGAGGTGGCTGCGCTTGCAAGGCAGTATGTTAGCTGCGATGTAGGAGCTTGTGGCCTAGCATGCAAGTGCATCTCATGCCAGAACACTTGCCAGCATGCACATGCTGCTGCACCAGCTAGCAATGGGGATGATCTAGAGCCCATGGGAGGAGGAGCTTCAGGAGGTCCCTGCAGATGCAGCAGCAACAGCAGCAGCAGGAGAGCGGCAGACAGCAGCAGCTAAGGAGCTTTATGTTACAGTGATCATAGCGATATTGCCAGCATTCCTGGGGAGGGAAATGACTCCTGCGGGTCTGATTGGTTAGGGGAAGATGAGGAAGCGAGGCTAGCGAGCTTTATGAGGATGATTTGTGAACTGGAATGTGCTGTGGGCAGGTTCTGGCTGCATATGACACTGACAGCTGCTTACAGAGGGTCCATTTCGCCTTCGGAGGCTTTCTTGCACACATGGGCTGTTGTCACGAGCATGGCCGCTGCTAAGGTAGGCCTCCGGATTGGCCGCACAGCTGTACAGCTCTGCGATGCGCCTTGCCCGCTGCTTGTGACTCTTCAAAGAAGTCCCGCAGCCCTATTTGTCTCCCATAGACCGTCTACTGTCTAACGACGGTCTCCTGTGCTTAACTTCTACGTGTACAGCCTCGTTCAAGGTGTAAAGTTTGAGGTCCTGCTTCAGACGATGTGAACTGAGCATCGTTTATTTCCACCGGGAACACAATGCTAGCAAAGCAGGCCCAGCCAAGCTGCACGGAGAAGGATAACATTATAGAGAGTCTGTTGGATGACTGGCGCGAAAAGAATGGCTCTGTTGCGGCTGTTCTAGCTCTGTCCTTGTCAACTACCGAAGATCGACAGTGACTGTTCACCCAGCTGAGAGCACATGCTGACCCCAGACTTGGCCAGATCCCCAAATATGATTGGAATATCATTACTGACACTCATTAGTCATGGTGCGACGCGCAAATTTGCTCAAACTACGAAGGCCTCTCCTCGAGGCAGACGAACCGGCGCAGCCCCAGGCTCCGTACAGACTGATAGCATGCACAGTGACCGGTACTGCCAAATATATCTGAGTAGAGTAAAAGGACATGATATGGCCAGTGAGGGTAACTCTAATATTTATGACTGCGTATATGTCCCGGCGAGACTGTTCGAAGACCCTCCCAGGTAATTTCATAGGCAGGACATGAACTGAAGCGTTATGAACAATGCACCCATATATTTGTATTTGTATTTGTATTTTTAGTACCCGTTGGCACCCTATAGTTTAGGGGTACGATAGTCACTTCGTATTCCAGTCCTGTTCCAGAATCACCGGGTATGCTGGAAACACCATTGCTCGGTTGCCGTGAACGCCGGGATTCTGTAAGGCCTCCTGTTGCCATCAACTTAGAGAAAAACACCTATTCTAGAAGCAGTGTTTCATGGCTTTACAGAAGCGGTGGTGCTGGTAATCCACCAGTACTGTCACCAGGGTTTCCGTGGTTGACATGAACGGGGTTGCTGTGCACAGGGGGCCTTCCATACACGGAGTTTTCGTCAATTACCTTTGACGCGTTCAATCAATCGGTTGACATCACACCCACCTTCTGCCAATACAGCTTACAGAAAGAGGGAGTTTAGATAGCTACATGTTTGGGTATTCGCCTTGGTTGGTGTGCTGGCCGTCTTGGGTGGTACATATGCGGTGGACTTACTGTGATAGTTCTGGAATTGCTGCTGCTCTGTGATTCTCCACATCTGGGTGAGAGTATTTTTGGCATTAAGTTGTATACAAAATTCTGGTATATATGCTGTTGCGTTGCTGTTTGTTTGCTGGATGTACCCCAAAAAATCAAAAACCCAAAAAAAATTAAAAAATTAAAATTGTGTGTGCACTTTTCCAGGGCCAGTATTCTGCATCATTGTATCTGCTTGGACATGCATGATCATGGAGTTCCAACTGGTGGATGGTGTTCAGTTTTTCTTGGTTCTATCTGTGTTAGTGGCTTTGCCACCCCTGTGGTGAACTGTGGCACCGCACGCGTGCCGATGGGTTTGCCAATGTAAGATTCACACACACACACTGGACATCCTGCTTGGTTGGTGCTCTGGACTGTGTTTGATTTGGATACACCCATCAGTCTCCTGCTGGTGATTTGTTTGCCGTGTCCGTAGTTGGATGTCTGCTTGGGTATTCCTCTTGCTTGGTGGTATGGATTCCATTGTTTTTGGACCCATCCGATGGTGTGTTTGGTCGTTTTGACCTAGCAGCCCTTTGCGGTTGCCGCACCTTAAATTTTTGTTTGTTTGTTCTCTCTAAGTTGATTCAACGGGTGTTTCCATCAACCGATCAACCGGTTTACTAATACCCCCCAAAATTTCCGACGTCGGCCTCGGAGTCGCCAGTTCGAATCTCGATGCGGGAGAGATTTGAGGGCATGTTTCCCTGGTGGCAGCTGGGGGCATGTCCGGGGAAATCAAACTTGGTATTCACTTTCCACATGAATAACCTAGTGTGTGCCACAGGGAGTTGAGTGGTCTTCCTGAAAGGGATGGACTGCCGGTGAAATCCGGGTATTCTTCCTCCCCGCAGTGGACAATACACATACACATTTGTGAACTCTATATAGCCAGTTATGCCGACCTCTATGTCGACGTTGTGGGAAAACCACACAAGCTGCTAGCGGGCATCAACAGGGGCCGAACTCTGCTTTGAAGTTCGTTTGCTTGCTACAGCCCCGTGAGTGTTACTGGCGAGGCACTGGGTCACCGAAACCTGTCCATCACTGAATGCAGCGACGCTCCACAGGAGGCATATGGACGAGAGTATAATAGGCCCTGGCTTATCATGTTTAATAGGCCTATCGTTGAGTCCAGAGCAGGCACGTCTGACGCGTACCTCCGAGAAGTCTGTTATCTCCGTCCTTACAAACCATTGCTTGCCACTATGGTTGCCATAGCAACGAGCTGTATCTGAAAAGTTCAATTAGTACTGTGACCTAGCAGGAACATGTGGATCCAGCGCTACTTAGAGCAATTGATTCCAAGCATCTTCACCGAGAGCACGGTCTCCATTCCGTCGCTGGGACGGTGCAGGTTAGTAAACATACACAGAAGGGACATACACGTATCACCCATTATAGAGCAAACCTATAGGGACTGCATGGGGATGGAATGCAAGCTGGCACCCGGCTCTATGTATCGGCCATGAGGACTAACAGCGACAAGCAGCAAAGACTGGCAGATTACCCTCTGCATCAATTTCTTCTGTCGCTAAGAGGATATGTGTTTTCGCTCAGAAGGCGCGCTTGCATGCTTAGCAGCCAATCTTGCAGAGCCGCAAGTCTTGAGACCATCTGTTTGCCGCGACCTGACCGTAGGCGTCAGCCAAACTCGTGAAGATGAGCCGCGCGAGCGCCGTATAAACACACTCCTGAGCAGACCATAGGCATTTTGCTCAAATAAGTGTTAGACGCGTTCTGCTTACTTGCCTGCGAGCTGACTGGACCTTTATTTGCTGCCCTTGCTCCAGGGAAAATCTCGTGCCAAGCAGCCATGGGAGACGAGCAATCATCTTCAGTATGTAACCTGCGGCGCAACGGATGTAGAATCTCAGGCAAAGCCAGATGTCGTGGTAAGCAGACAGAGCCTTCAGCTGTAAGGGGGAAATGGGTACTGCAGGTGCTGCCTGGCTTGGTGTGTGCAAATTGTTTCTGTGGGTTGCATATTGAGGCTTCCAGCAACAGCACAGGGTAAACATCCCCTTGCATGCAGTGTGCCAATTCACTGCAGTGCAAGGGTAGGACAACGAAGTCAAGCTACAGAAACAGCCGGGTATCATCGTGATAAACCAAAAAGCATCGGCAGCACAAGAGCGGGGCCGTTGGTTGACTACGCATCTCGACAGGTTTGTCCTGGTTGCAAGCGGCCAGGGTCGAGAGATGGCTTGTGCATGGGTGACTGCTGCTGGAAGTCTGCATAAAGTGCACAGCACAGGTACTGTGTTTAATGACTCCTGTTAATGTTTCATACCTGCTGGACCTGTTTTTGTCTCCTCTCATGACTTCAGCATCTTGACAAGCGTGCGGTCCACTGAACATTCTGTCCTGTTGCCTTGGGCTGGTGTCAATGCTCACCATGTGAGTTACTCCTTCATGGTGGGCACTGGACCTCCCTGGGCAATGCTGCAGATGATTGGTGATGTGAAGGTGAACCACTACATACCATGAGGCTTAAGTGAACATAAGGGGCTGCAGTCTGCACAGTCACCTTCAGAAGCGTCTCAATCCTTAAAAGGATATTGTTACTGGGCTTCTCTGTGTTTGTTTCTAGCTACCGGTATCATTGCCTGCTTGCATTCTTGAGAGTCCATTAGCAATCGGCGTGCCCCTCAAATGGTGGACCAGGCCTGACTCCTTATGTGTTGGTATGTACTTTGTTGATTATAGTCTATGCTTCCAACAGCAGTCTCAGGGTGCACTTCCCTCTTGGATGTGGTGCTGTCAAAGGGAACTTCAATGCAAGGGTTGGACAACAGAATAGAATAAAACGAGTGCCGGATAAGAAACACACCGGCAGCACAAGAGCCCGGGCCCGTTGGTTGCCAGGTTGCTATGCGCACTTGACGGGCCTAGTGCGTCTTGGGTGCGGCTAGGGGTCTGTGGATGGCTTGTGCATAAGTGTGACTGCTGTTGGAAGCCTGCATGGTGAAAGCATAATTTGTGCATGTAATCCTTCCGTTCCTGCCATGCTGACCTTCTCATGTTCTGCTTCTGGTTAGGGGTGGTTGGTGGGTTCCATGAGGAGTCCCCTTCCACCTCAGCCACCCCCTTGTCAGCTGCAGGTGCCCATGCTGAAGCAGCTTGTAAGGTTTCAAGGCCTGCCACAAGCATCCCAACTGCATGCCAACACCAGACTGAAGGACAAGCCAGCAACCTAGACCGTGGACTTGGTCAACTGAAAAGCACTGCAGCACTGTTTATTAGGTGAGCCTCCTTGCTTGCTTGTGCTATTGATAGGAATAATCCTCCGCTTGTTAGGCAGAGCACTCCGTATATGGTAAAGAAGCTGTGCATTGCCTGTCACGTCAACTTGTGCGACCTAAGCTGCTATAAGCAGTGGCCTGATACCTTAGAGGGCGTCAATTGCAAGCCGTGTTATTCTTGGGAATTGTCCGTTGGGTCAAGTTTGAATCACAAAGCATCATTCATTAGCAATGCGGCGTTGTAGGGTCCTTTGATCGTCAGGGTGGGCTCAAGCCTAAGCTGCTATAAGCAGTGGCCTGATACCTTAGAGGGCGTCAATTGCAAGCCGTGTAGTTATTCTTGATATTGTTCTTGGAGGCTTTAAGAGGGCTTGTAAAGTGTTGGGAGGGGGCTGGGGGGCTGGGGTACAAGTAGCAGCCACCTTCTCGTGGTGTACCCTGTGAGTAGGCCAGTTGTTGCAATGGCTGTGCTGAAACCAAGCGCTGCTGTCTGGACATTTTATGTTGCATCATGGCCTAGACATCTTTGTAACTTGCTTACACTCACTGTTTGGAGCTTCGTTCTGTTGGCGGAAGCCTTCCGAGAGGTAAGATGTTAGCATTTTGAGCCTCTGTATCTGGCAGAAAGCTGAGTTTCAGTACGCATCACTAACAGCAGCTGAACCTTTTCTGGCCAGTCACGCGGTTGGTGTTAGTAGTATGTGAGCTAGAGGCCCAATTCAGGATGCAATAATGGTCATCCATTGATCGTTGCAGCCTTTTAGATGGCCCGTCCTGCCCCTGCATGCATGTTTGCACCTCTGGAGCAGCACCAGCTGGGAGAGCCAGTGCAGCCGTTGACCCAGGACATGCAGCTGCTGTTGCTGTTTGGTGTACTAATGTAGTAGACAGTGCCACATTGCAGATCGAGAGGCCCATTGGCATATTCCCAAGCACTTCAAAGGCAAGCAGCTGAAGGATTGAGTGGGTTGCTGTTCACATGGAAGAATGGTAAATGTTTCAGGTTTTCATGTTGAAGCAATGGGGCCCGTTGGTTGCCATGTTGCTATGCGCACTTGACACGCCTAGTGCTCCTTGGGTGCGGCTAGGGGTCTGTGGATGGCTTGTGCATAAGTGTGACTGCTGTTGGAAGCCTGCATAGTCTGCTCGTGCAGTAATCACGTTTTCCCAAGCATGATTCTTCAATAGCCCTAGCTGTCATGAAAAGGGGTCGATCTTAGCAAGCAAGTTCATATATCGTCACTGTCACGTTGTAGCGCTCCAGAGTTGAGGTCTTGCTCTTACCTGGCCCATTAACTGACCATTCTTGTCCTGCCCTGTCCTGTTGCCTTGGGCTGGTGTCAATGCTCACCATGTGAGTCCCTCCTTCATGGTGGGCACTGGACCTCTAATGATCTGGGCAATGCTGCAGATGATTGGTGATGGCAAGGGAACCACAACGTACCAGGAGGACTAAGTGAACATAAGGGGCTTCAGTCTGCACATTCACTTCCAGCAGCGCCTCAACCCTTACAAGGTAATTATTACTGGGGCTTCTTTGGGGCCTTGTATGACAGCTACCATTCAGGCACTGTTTTAGGGAATCCAGGCAATGTGGGGTTTCAGACATGCCCCTCAAACGTTGGACCAGGTCTGCTTCCATATGTATTGGTCTGAACTGTGATGGTTAGAGCCTATGCTTCAAAGAGCAGTCACAGGGTACACTCTCTCTTGAATGTGGTGCGGTGAAAACGCGCTTCAATACAAGGGTTGGACTACAAGATACGCTACAATAAGGGCCGGATACATCGTTTAAAAGTTAAAAAGCGCCGGCAGCACAAGAGCCCGGGCCCGTTGGTGGCAAGTTCCTATGCGCACTTCAACGCCTTGTGCTCCTTGGGTGCGGCTAGGGGTCTGTGGATGGCTTGTGCATAAGTGTGACTGCTGTTGGAAGCCTGTATGGAGAAACCCTCAAGCTTTTCATGCGGTCAAAGGATAGCTACAGGTTGCACATGGTGAGCCTGCATGTGTCAAGGTGCTCCAACATTCCATTAACAGTTTCTCATTGCTAGTAAGTTGTTGCAAGAGTCATAAACAAGTCTTGAATGCTTTCTCTTCCCCTGTGACAAGCTGGGTGACCATCTTTCTGTACTGCCTTGGTGGTGGTCAATGCACACCATGAGGAGTTGCTCCCCATGATGTGGATTGGCTGCTCTCAATGGGTGGCTGCTGCAGGTGACATGCTGGAGTGTAAGGCAGAACGACACAGATTCTGAAATCTGTTGGATGGCTCTGTGCCGGCACCATGCCACGCGTCAATTACTGCAGCAGCAGAACACTGTTACCTGATGCGGGAGGAGTCCCTTGCCAGAACCACCTTCATGGATAGCCAGCTCCAGAGGAGGCAACTAAAGAACAGAACAGAACTGCAGCTAGATCTTGTGGAGGGTTTCTGCCGCTACAGGTACTTCCCAGGCATGGCTGATGTGGAGAAGCCGAGGAGAACGCCCACTGCATGGACTGTTGAGGTGTGGCAGCTGGGAAGATCCCTGGATTGTGCTAAGTCGTGATTGGTTGTTGATTGTTGACTAAGCGCATACTGCAATACCACACCCGCCCTCAACTTGTATCGACAACATGCTTTGTGGTGGGGTAGGACAATAGCAGGTATGAGACAGGAAGACTTGTATGGTGTCAAGAACCCACTGGTCTTTCCTCCCCCTGGTGTTGCCCTTGCTGTTACTTCTGTGCTCAAGAAGGAAATACATGCTACTGGAAACTGATTTTCGAAGGGCCCACCCAGTACCACCTCGAGAAGTCGGCTTGCACATACTTTGGACTTTTTACCACACTCCACACCCGTCTGCTTGCACAGTGGCACGTCAGGCTCTCATGCTTATCTTCTTCATAGACCCCTTGTCGCACATAGTCTCACAAGTACCCCATTTGACCATGTCAGTGCTATAAAAGCAAACGCTCTTGCCGCTGGATCTGCTGCTATTGGGTCAAGTCTAGCACTGTCACATGCACCAGGTCTATGAGGTTGAGCTCCTTTTCCCCCAAAAGCATGGGAGCCCTATTCTCAGTTGTCATTTGTATGGCAGACGTTGGCAGGTATGCTCCCATGGCCCCTGTTTCCAGCGCCCTTGCTTGCTGCAGTCCGATTTGAATAGTTATCCACTCTCTTTGGGCTGAATAGTTTAACTATTGCTCATCCCCCGTGGCATTAGGTGGGTAGGCTTATTGATGGGATCAGGTTATGTCTGTTACTTGTTGGGCTCCTGCCATTTGTTCAGAAATGCATAATCCCCAAGGATCCCCCCAACCAAAATAAGACCTTCTGTGCCTTTCAACGCTAATTGCTAGACACGAGCCTCGCATGCACCTGCCA
This sequence comes from Pseudopediastrum boryanum, assembly GCA_963556185.1. Lineage (NCBI taxonomy): Eukaryota > Viridiplantae > Chlorophyta > Chlorophyceae > Sphaeropleales > Hydrodictyaceae > Pseudopediastrum > Pseudopediastrum boryanum. The sequence goes on from OY744494.1 coordinate 7,045,537, forward strand.
TGTGCTAGCTTGGCGCATTGTAATTCTCTTCCCAGCAGAAACACACATCAAGGAGCTACATGGCTCTGAAGCAGTGCTGAACAGTGCCTCGTGTATCAGCTGTTCGTGTTGGATAGTGTGCATGTATCTGGCTGTCCTGGCATGTCTTGTGGGTCTCGGTGTAAGGCCCATAGTACTAACCGTAGTTCTTAGCACAGGTGTTGGAGCAGTCTTAAGGCAGGTCGTTTGCACAGCACTTCAGCTGTATCTCTGCAGGCGTGCAGTGGATTCTTCTGGGTGGTTTTGACCTGGCTGCTGTAACAGATGGTTAGCATATGTTGTCAGTACATGCACGTTGGGTGCATGAGGGGATTGACTCATGTGATGGATGCTAAAACTTTGCAAAGCTGTAGTGTGCTGTGATCTCTTGTATACAGGTAGATGGAGCTTACCAATGGGCCATGTGTGTACCTCCGCTGCCTTTCCCTGCCTTGCGACCTGAAGCCACCACCAGACTTAGGCGGAAGTGAGGCTTAAGATTGTTGTGGAATCTTGTTGTGTAAGTGGACGGGTCAGTTGCAAGGTGGGGATGTTAATAGGCACACATGTCAGGCTGTGAGTTGCAGCTGGAGGCTGTCCTGTCCTTGCCAGGGTGTGATGACTCCTGCCTAGCGAGCTGGACATTTCATGTGTGTACTGCTGGTGCAGAAAACTCACTAGTCTGGGCCTTTTGGCCAAAGCCCCTGCAATCAGATATCTTTGAAAGACATGGCATGGTGGTAAGTTAAGCGGCAGGGCCCAGCTGCAGGCGATGGACTGGCTGCTGCTGCTTTCAAGGAGCAGCAACATGTCAGCCCAGTTGGTTGACGCTGACATGGAGGCCAAGGTTTAAAGTCTTCCTGGCCTGGACCAGGTTACCTTGGCCATGCAAATGCCTGAAGTGAGAATCTGGCTCTTGTGGGTCACAGGTGACGGTTGGGGCTCTGATGGTTGTGCTGCCCTACCCCTTGTCTTGAGCTGGGGCTTTGCCGGGATGTATGCAGGGGCACATGCTTTTGAATTTCGCACTGCAGGCTGTTTTCTCTGCAGTAGGGCGTCTGATGTTGTATGTTGCTGAGTCCGACCTTTCTGGTGATTTGTTTGACTTGATGATGAACTGGTTGAAGTTCGGCTAGATAGATTCATGGTTGAGTGGGTATTTCTCCGTGGGTGGCATGGAATCCATTGTTATTGGATCCATCCGATGGTGTGTTTGGTCGTTTCGACCTAGCAGCCCTTTGCGGTTGCCGCACCTTAAATGTTTGTATGTTTTGTTTGTTTGCTTGTTTGTTTATAAAACCGTGTCTGCTTAAGCGTTTGCTTGTTTGTTTTCTGCCACATGGAACAAGTGATGGCCATGTGGCAAACGGTTCTTGGCCACTACATAAACTACAGAAGCATTGCTACAGAGCATTTTCTGGGGGTTAATCTCTTATGCATTGTGCTGGAAACAGTCTGATATACTCATGTGCAGGTGATGGTCAGTGCTTCCCTAGTACGGTAAATACTTGGTCAGGGGAGTAGGCACATGAGAGCCTGGTAACCATTTCATGAGCAAGGGTACTACGACTTGGACCACTTCTCCTACTAGCTGGTTGGTCCAATGGTAACTGTGTGCCGTTGGATGGCACTACTGCCTCATGTACGACCCGCCAAACCTGTGGTTTCAGACAGTAAAGAAACTTGGGAATGCAAGCTGAAATGCAGCTGCGCCAGTCATTTAGCTTCGTTACCGTTCGATTGTCAGGACGTCGAGCAGTAGTGACACCGGTGCCGAAGAGGGCCGGCCGGTGCAGACTGCGAGGCAGCCTGTGTACTATAAAGGCCGTCCCATGCTGCGCTTAGGGCGTCTATGTGAGCGCCTCCGTCAGTACCAGAGTCTGAACACATAGCGGAGGGGCAGCGGGTCCGGAAGGAGCGGACGCTGCGATGCACACTCGCTTCCGACCTGTTTTGCCGAAATAGCTCTTTCCAGCAAGCATGTCTGTGCCTGGCATCCAGGATGCGTGTTTGTTATGTGTTTTCAGACAGCACTGCGTTTCGGCCCGCAGACGTTACGTTGCCTTTACAGAAGTGCCTCCGGGCGATCCAGGCAGCAGACTTGGCGAAATAACTCCTGCCAACAAGCATACCTTTGCTGGGGATGCTGCATGCGTGTTCTTAATGGACATGCCGACAGCAGAGCGTTCCGGCCCACAGGCTTTGCTCAATATGTTTGGGCATAATCGAGTGAGTGCCTGGGCAGTCGCTCATGACCGGTTTTAGCGATATATCTCTTGACAGCCTGCATTCCTTGTCCTAGTTCCTTGCGTGCCTGTCTATAATGAGCATCCTGACAGAACGTCGTTCCGGCCCACAGGCTTTGGTCAGTCTTTGGGCGATACCGAAGTGAATGGAAGGCAGGCGACATCTCGGTACACAGCAGCAAACTCTCACAGCCCGTCACAACGCTAAGCCCTCCCATACCACCAAACTCAAGAACCATGGCGTTAAGAACGGAGCTACAATTGGTTCACGTCGCCGGGTTCGCTAGCGCAGTACTGTGCTTCCCCGTGCCGTCATCCGATCGTGAAAAACACATCACATGAGCAAACATGAAATAGAGTGCCATAAAATTGATCATTTATCATGGACACAGCACGCCTTCTTGTCGCTGTATCGGGTCAGCTTCAGGTATGAGCCAATACGGTATGAGCCAGTACGTATATTGCCAATCGAGATTCCCGCTGCGTACGGCGCATGAAGCTTGAGTCGCCTCGGGATGCAAACAGTTTGATTGTCACTTCTATCTCAGGACATTACGACAATATTATCTTCGGACCATATGACACAAGTATACTTACAAAACTTCATGGACTCACGTGTACAGAGAAATACATACGCACACATGTACATATATACCGCACCAACATTGACATGGCCAAACAACCAAAGTCCCTACGCTTCATGGGGCACGTTCACCGCGTGTCAGCGTAGTCATGATTAACTCATATAAAGCTACTAGCACATGCACGATGACAACAGTTTACGGGTCATGTACACTGACCCACAAACCTCACCCACCTGAGCATGTCTACTAGGTCTGCCAGTACCATCACCAACTTTTATAACAAGCAAGCATGTCAGCATTCTGTTCAGCATCCTCAGACAACTAGTGCTCACCAAGGAAACCTCACACATGCTACCATACAACCTCATGTTGACAAACCTCCTCATCAAGCTTTTCAACAGCGACCCAAACGACCTATGCCACATGCAGATTCAGCACAACTGCATCGCAAGCTACAGCCACGCAGCCACAGGTAGAAACATGCCAAGCCTTTTTCACATACAACGTTCTCCTCCTAAGGCTGCAAATATGATCCACACTTCTGGTTGCCAACATGTATAATCTCCAATGAAGGGAGCGGATGAATGCTAGCTGCAGTCCACATGGCACTGCATACCAGCAAACTGGTTGGAGTCATGTGGCGAGTCCTGCACGGTCTTGAGGGCTGTGCAGTGTACTCTCTAAACATACATCAGCAAACCCATACATGAAGATGCATGACAAGTCACCAAGTCCAAACATATCCATGCATGCACAACTGGGACGGAATGCACATGGGGCATACCATTCATGTTTTAACAGAACGACCATGCACATGATACTCCACACAAGAGGCAGTGCACATGTCCCACAACAACTTTAGCCAATGCTTCAGGAAACCATGCAGCCATACAATACACAAGCGAATCACTTCATACCACCATCCCATTGCCTAACCAGCAGCAGCAAAGATGTACACATGGCCACAGACCCTGCTAGAAAAACATGGAGTGCAAGACAACTGCATACAACACATGCCAACTAGATAGACAACTGTGCTTGCAAGTTGCCTTGCTGGGCACTAACATGTGTATGCATCCAAGCAAACCCCATCCTCATACATACTAAGGAACGACATTACCAGTAACCTGCAGTAGCAGCAGGCCAGCATTACAGATGATACAGGACACCTAGAGGCTGCTTCCAACAAGCAGCTGCACAGTTGCTGCAGTGCACTTGAGCGGCCTAAGCGACATATGTCCACCCATAGGCAGCCAAGCACACTGGTATAGAACCCAATCTTAATCCCATTTCCGTTCCCCCTTGCCAACAACAACACTGCATGCACATGGCCAGCATCTGCAGTGTAACCATCCAATCAAGTACAGAGCAATATCCGTCCTGCCTCATCCCATCATCCCCTTGTACCCGAAGCCTGTTTATTTGTATGAACATAGTCACCACCAGCTCCCTACCCACCTACCCCTATAAGCCCTTGCATGCCTTCCCCAACTCAATCAAAGTCTCCCGCCACCTCTCCCCACTGGGGTACCACAGTCGTGTTCTATTAATATCCAAAAGGGCCATACATGCTCTCCCAACCCCGTGCTGAAGAGAACCCGATGTCCTGAACCCTTCGAAGCAACCTCAAGGGGAATTGATCTCATCCCACCAGCCAAACACTCTATCCACAAACAGCTAGCTCACAGCAAGCATTCAGCCACAACCCTGCTGAATTCATAGTCCCACTTGTTAGCCACTTTTCCTCCCAACACTCCACATGTATCTTCACATCGACTTGTCTGCGCGCTGAAACAGCCAATCAGGCACAACACAAACCCAGGCAAGCCAAGTACCCCCTCCTTCACACAGTCACATGCCAGCCCTTCCAAAACATAAGAATTAATTAATGGCTATAGCCATGGTACTAATGAGCACATATAGGTAGGGAGATGCCAAGATGCCGGAGAACTACCACTAGCAAAACAGCTGTGCTTCATCATGTCGCACGCTCCACCTTGCCAGGCCCCACAATCAGGCCATATGCCCCTTTGCTCTTGATGATGCACATAGTCTAAGAATGAGCTGTCAAACCACACCATCGTCACCATGTCAAACTCATGCTTTTCAGGTGTCCCTGCACTACAAGCGATGCAGGTACCCCCTGGGCCCCTGCCAACAACCCCTTAATTCGCATCCCTCCAGCATCATTTTCCTTAGTCGTTGCCCCAGCTCAAACCACTTTATATATGCCTTTCTGGCATACCTCTCTCCAAAATTGAAGGCAAGCAGCAGGATGTCGGTGCTGCCTTGCCATAAAGACTGCGCACGAAGCAGCAGCCAGTAATTGCATGTCTCACGCAAGACCACCTGTTGCGTGCAAAAAGGAGCTCTTCTCTGTCCATTTTCTCCCACCCTCACCACTTGGTAACAGCTACATGCAAGTCAAAGAATACATATACACAGGCCTTTGAGCAAGCAAACAGGCCGCACAAGTTACGGATTCAGGCAGCAGCACTGTATTGCAGAACCCCAGAACCCAATATACAGCTGCAAGCAGTGCTACAATCTACATTACAACCAACCTGGTCCTAATAAGTACATACAGGCAAAAACGGCATGGAAAGGCTATCCTGTCATCCCCACAAAACCTTTGCCAGCCTACTTTGGTCTGCATAACCACACATGGTCTGCATCACGACACAACACATAACAAACTATGATCACATCAAACCTACTCTATGTGAGGATCAAGGTATGCTGCTGCTATTTCTTCTAGTAGAGAGGGGCCAGAAGATGTGCAGGAGCCACACAAAGGCTCTGGCTGATGAACCCTGGAATTCTGACCCTGGGATTGGTTAGGACAGGAACACTAGCACTTTATTGCAGTGGACCGCTGCAAACTTAAAGCAGCAACGTGGCTGCACAGCAGCATCTTGCTGCATTCATGATACTGGGAGCCACAATGGCTTGCCTTCAGCATTCAGCTGGCTGCTCAGTAACTGTCATGAACCCCTACCCTGATCCTTGCTCACCACTCTGCCCAAATCCCCCACTGCAGCGAGCACAGGCTTCGCATGGCGGTGGAAGGAGGCAGCTGCCATCGCTGCCTTGCTGTTGCTGCTGCTTGTCACATGCCTGCAGTTCACATACGGCCGTGGAGCCCTGATGGGGGGCAGTAGGCCTACTCTGCGCTTCAGGCGGCTGATGGATGCTGCACAGTCCTCCCCCAGCATCTGCTCCAGCATCAGCACATTGCCACGGGTCAGGTCCTTGGCATAGGAGGAGGGCACATGGCGCACTGGCAGGCAGACACAGCCCTCAGTGGAGGGGTGGCCATCAGGGGCAGCCTTGGAGCATATGGTCAAGTGGCCAGGTGCAAACCGTACGCGTTTCTGCACGGAACCGGAGAGGGGTTTCGACAGGCGCGTCACTTCTGCAGCGTCAACGAGCTGCCCAGAAGACGCAGACCGCACCAAGCCTGCTGGTCTCACGATCCTCGGACCAGCTGAGGCTTGCCGGGTAGGGCCGGGCGCCTCTGCTGCAGCTGAAGAGATGAGCTTAGCCTTGTAAGCGACAGCTGCTGGAGGAGGGGTTACCAAGGGTACTGGAGAAGGTGTCCGCACGGGTAGTTCGGCAGATGAACCAGATGCGTGGGCGTGTAATAGCAGCACTGGCCTCTTCTGTCCCTGCCCTGGCTGCCCAACCGGCTCGGGTGCCTTAGATGGTACTGGTGGCAGTGTGCCGGACATGACTGTGCCCTTCTCCTTCACTGCAGAAGGGGCTACCATTGTTGTCAACACTGCATCACCAGCCTCCTGCTGCACACCGCTGGCCTGCTCATGCTGTTTCAGAAGCTTGCTTCTTGTGACTATATTGCAGCGGCCCCATCTGTTCCCTGACACCATCCTGAGCAGGTCGCCCGCTCCGGCCATACTTTCACCACTTGCGCCTGAAGATGCCGACGAGACCGAAAATGCAGCGGAGAGAGCTGTGCGCTTTGCAGGTGGTGTCAACTGCAGATCCCTTGATGGCTGCAAAGCTGCACCAGATGCATAGGGCATAGCGAGGAGACGGTGCTCGGAGGCTGCGGGTGAAATGGTCTCGGCCAAGTCGGGTTATATGGGGATCGCTATTGGAGAGGCCCAGTGACCAGCAGTTCGACTGAGAGACCACTTCTGAACAACTAACGCTATAGAGCAGCTTGCACAGGCTGGTCTGCCATTGGATCGCCTCCACGAGTCCTTGCGTCACTCTGGAGACAGAATCGTCAAGAGGTTCGAAAGCAACCTTGGCACGGCATGCATTCACAGCTCAGCATATCATCGTCCCAAGCTCCGGAAGTGGTTTCCGCGATGTCGAGGCTGCAGATTATATAGGCAGCTCCAGATGACCGACCGAATCCCGAGACTATAAATTCTCCGAAACCATGTCAGACGGGACCGACTGTGCAGGGAAGCTTCAATCAATGGGTTCATTGTTTGAACATCTGCTAGGACAGACAGACGCAAGCTCAAGCGTATCGCGGGAATAGCTGTGAGGGGCATGCATTGGGAACCCTTCCTTCACATGCCACGAACCCGGGCTTGAGATTGTCACTCCATTACCTCCGTGGTGCTCCATGCCATCATGTTGCTGTCCAAAACACTCATTGATAAGCGCTGCTGCTTTAATGCACGATCGAGGGACACGAAACCCCGGGCTAGACCCCTGTCGCAGTGGCAGGGCGTAGCAGCAGAAAGAACCCCTGCAGGCTGGCAAATAAGAGCGCAGGCCGTTCCTGAACCGCAAGAACCTCAAGACGTACGTGATCTTGTTGTGGCTATGCTGCTGGCTTAGCCGTGATGCTCCATGCAGCAGTGGTGGGACCTTGCCTTTGGAAGGAACTGTGACTGACAGTTAGGAGGACTGCCTTGCTTGTACTTTGCTTCATGCAGTTTGAGGGACTATTACCAGAAGAAGACCAGGAGGTGAGAGCAGAGCACTTTTGAGCTTTCACTTAGTTACCATGCTCTAGACCCTTTGGCAAGAGGGGCAAAATTACTTGTGCAACCATAGGCAGCAGGCCACAAGCAGGCATGCCATCCAATACCCATCAATTGCAGCAAGAACATGGAGGATATCCATTATAGCACGGCAATCCTGGAGGGTCTATAGCCATGTGGCCTGCTGATTGTTTGCACTCTGCGGTGCTGCTTGCACAGCCTCAAGTGCTTGCTCTTAGGTACAGGTTCATCCGGTGCAGTTGATGAATTGCTAGAGTTGCAGGCGCATGTCCCTAAACGACAACACTTGCCCTCTGCAGGTGCCAGGGACGTACTGGGATGCCCTCAATGGCAACACAAAGCTTGGGAAGGCTGTAAGAGCAGCATGTGAAGAGCTGGAGCATCTAAACGAATTGGTGAGCGGGAGCGTAGTGGCGCAATGTAAACTAAATGATAGTAGCAAGGGGTCTCCAATAAGTTAGGCAAGTCACTGGAGCAGGTCATATGTGCCGTTAGTATACTACCGGTGTACTGCAATCATGCATTTGTGGAAGTGCACTTACCCCACTGCTTACAGCTTGCTTGGGCAGAGCATGATATCTGCAGCAGGAGTGTAGCGAGTCTTGCATACCGGTATTGGAGTTTGACGACGAGTGGAGGCTCAACTTTTCAGTCGAAGGCACCGAACATGGTTGCTGCGTCATGCAGGAGATGGGCGTGCTACAAGAGTGTGATGTCCTTCTCAAGAAGTTAGGTATGAAGGGCAGCCTGTTCCAGGCATCAGCAGCAGCCACGACGCAGAAACAGCAAGAACCAAAGCAGCAGCAGCAAGAGGAGCAGCAAGAGGCGGCTCAATAGCAGCGACTCTCTGTTGCCAGAGAAGAGTCGTAGCACACAACTGCTGAGGCTACTTCGTTACCTGGTTACATAAAGCGTGCTATCACGCCGGTGGGACGAAAGCTGCCTTGGTTTATCCATGCATGTGATGGGCACCAAATTGGGACTTTGGTTTGGGCATACAGTCTCGCTTGCTGGTGTTGGACCCTGTACTCTCTCTCTTTCGCACTGTTGTGCCAGTCTGGTAGTGATTGTTTGTACGCCCTGCGCGGTCAAGTCCTTGAGGCAGGCTATCAAGGTTGCATTGCACTTTCCTACGGCGTTGGTGCCCTAAAGTGGCCAATGTAGCCATGCCTATCTTCGTGTTCAGCAGCCATACGTGGGTGCTATTTCTTACCAAAAAGGTTTCCATTTGTATTGTAATATGGTTGTGCTGGCGTGTGGGGGCAGCAGAAGGGAGGCCGCATGCTTGTGATCATTTGGTGGTGGGGGTAAGGGGTGTGAGTAGTACGGCTGAAGTACGGCAGTGCTGGGCACTTTTAGAACAGTCCAAGCGAGCAGATGAGCATGATGACCGTTAGGGCACACCACTTGATTGCGTTAATTTGCGGTACTAGAAGCAGCAGCCTCTCGTCCTGTTGTACCCAGGCTACCGCATTGCTTCGTCTCGCTCGTAGACTACTACGGCAAGCGGTACGACATGGACTGCTACCGGGGATCATGAGAGGCGTAAATGCTAGCAAGTGATATGTGTTACTCCCCTTGAAAGGTACCGGTCCATGCTCGCTTGCGGGAGCTCAACATGCTGAGCGCACCATTGCAGAAGATCCTCCTGGGGACGAGGTGCATTATAGCAGCATGTCCTGCTCGTCAATACTCACTGTTCAGCTTTCTTAAGGGCGAAAGCGCTGGCGATGCTACAGTGGAAGGTAATCGCTTGGCTGGTGAAGCATATATGGTGTACCTCAGACTCCCCAGCAATCATGCCTTCCACTTTTGTGCAGTCAGTGTAGTCGACCCAAGAACTGTACTTGAGCATGAGAAGTGGAAGGTGAGCTAAAATGTGTCCCGCCCTATTATCCCTGCCTCTCCACAAAAGGTTCACTCATGACGGGTCTCCTTTGTAGGAAGACAACACTCTGGAGAAGCACAGGCAAGAGGAGTTGTCAGTCACTTTGAAAGTCCCCAAGAGCTTCTTACCAGTACTATCGCAGGTAACAGCCCTGTAGCATCAGCCATCCAGATGCATCCGTGTCTGCAGTAAAGAGGAGGGTGTAGCACCATGGTATTGTAAACCGACCAACACATGATGAAAAGCAATGTGCAATGAAGGAAAATGTATATATTTCAACGCTTCCCATGCCGTTCATGACCCTTCATGTTGTGAATGTGCAGGAGTGCAATTTGGAGCAGTTGCAGCATGTCTGTGGATGCTTGTTAAGCATGTAATGACTGTTACGTCTTTATTGTCAGCTGGACACGCTTGGTTCTGCCTGCTTACAGCTTTCTATGCTTTGCTTACAGGGACGAAATGAACTTGGGGACATGGATGACCCCATGAACAACTGGTAGGCCTTGCATTACAATTAATGCAGAATGCACTAAGATTCAAGTGGAGCCACGTATGTGACTGTCTCCTGCAGCCCTGGTGCTTTGGCCCTGCGACATGCGCCACGCTGTGATCCTTTTCTTGCCTGCTGCATCGTATTCTCAAAGCTCATGAATTCAATGCAGGGACTAGCACTATTGAGCTGGGTGTTTCAGAGCGATTAGTATCTGTACCTGGCACTGGCAGCCCCTTCTCGTGCCTTGATGCACTCAATTCTCGTGGATGCGTTAAGAACTGCTTATTATGCATATGCACACCGACAATATGTGATTACATGGTGTCCCTATTGAGGAGATGGGAAATGAAATCCTTTCAAAGAGTCAATGAATTATGTATTGCATGGCAGGTACTTTGGCACACAGGGTGAAATCTTCCAGTATCGGCTGATTGGGACCCATCTGACGAAATCAGGTATGCACTGTGAGTGATAACCTGAACATGACGCTGCTTTCAAAGCCATTGGTACTGGTCTAACAGTTCTCATGGTAGTTATGGGCCTGGCAGATGGCTCCTAATGCACTAGGACCTGCATTGTTCATAACTGGATGAGAAAGAACGCATGCCACTAGATGAAAGCTTGTCTGCACGTCTAGGGCCAGCCTGCAGTTGAGACTGTCTGAATCTAGCGCTAAGCTCATTCCTTCTGTTTTTAATATCCTTGTTTTAAGCATGCCTTGTACACGAGGTTTCTGCTTGCTGTGCAGACCAATGTGTGCGGTTGGCTGTGCTGCTGTGTTGCCTTAGTTGACCCCATCCTTCTACCTGCTTTTAGTTGATAAAGGTACCATCTTCTGTTGTAGTTGGCCTGAGCTTGTGCGTCTGCTGCATACAACATGACATAATGGGTCGTATCTGCTCCCCTGCTGAATGCCTACTTGCCCATGACTTAGTAGGGTGCTCATGATTTCATGGCCCAAGATAATATTCATCGTGGGCATGGTGACCTTGCCCAGCTTTTTTTATGCTTTTTTAACAAGGAATTCAGAGGTCTGCATAAGCGGGTCGTAGCCTAGATGCAAACCAAAGCAAGGACATGTGGGCCAGGTGCCTGCTGGATTTAAATATCATCTGCATTCATGAAGGAATCTGCCTGCTACATGCACTCACAGGATACAGCAGCATATTGTTGAAGGATGAGTTGGACGCCATTGTAAAGAAGGGCAGAACGGCTGGCTTGCCCAGGTGGAAAGACTTCCTAGAGGACTTACAGGAGGGCAGGACCAAGTTCCCTTCACCACGCCATCCCTTCCTCTTTACAGGTATGTTCATGCAGTGTCTGCTGCATACCTCGCTTTCGTATCACAGCTCCGCATGGAACGGGTGTCACACAATGCAGTCAGTCAGGTCTGATCCTAGTGTAGCAAGCATAGGTTTACAACGCTCAAAGTGCGTGCCTACATTGCATTGCATGGTGATTATTGTAGAAGATCGTGCAGATTGTTTTTTTGTAAACAGTCAGCAACCCTGGATGCGCGCGATTTTGCATCTTACCACAGGTATACCATCCTCTGAACCAGCTGCAGCCTAGTACTGGTGATCAGGGGAAAACTCGTGTTGCTGGGGGTGTTGATGCCATGTGCCCTGCTATGCTGGCGCGAGGCTTTGCATCATCAGTCACTCTATTGTTTGAGGTCAAGAGCCGGTGGCCATTCTTAGCATGGCAGAGTGGCTCCCGGTAGCCATTATTTTCCTGCACTAGCTACTGCCCCGGGTATGTTCTATATGCAGTGGTGTATCAGCTGATGGATGCAGTGCCAACTCAAGTAGAACCAGAAGCAGCCATCTGCATTTGACCCCAGGCCAATTAAAATGGCCGAGATTGCCGGGCCATTAGGGAAAGTGCTGTTCATTCAGGAATAATGACAAGCCTGTTTGCAGTCTGTGGCGTATCTTTGAAGAAGTAGTGCCAGACCTCAAGAGTCTGCAGAACAGGTCGTATGAGCTTCTGCTTTGTGTGGTGCCATTACATGTAGGCTTGATGGTAGACACCGCAGAAGCTGCTGTGTACCAACTCAAAGAGGGGGGAGAAATGAAAGGAGTCCTCATATCATCAGAGGCCATGGGAGGAGGGGGAGAAGATGAAGAATGACCAAATTAATCGGATATCGAGTGGGCCCATGGCTTCATACTACCCCTAGTAGCTGCTCTTAGCACGGCTGCCATGAGAAGGGGCCAAACGGCGTGATACTTGTGCTGGGGCTTACTTTACAGGGCTGACAAGCGTAAACTTCCTGTGATCTACGATGTAATTTACTATCTGTTCTTAGATACTCAAACATGAACTGCAGGGGCTACAAGGTGCAAGCTGCTGTTCTGTAGGAGGGCACTGCTTGCATGTTTGGTGCTCACAGGGCACCGCTTGCATGTTCGGTCTACAACACAGGCCTTGTAAAGACCGTTGCTATTGATGCTATTGGCTTTCTAAGATGCCCAGAATAGGTAAAGGCTGTCTGAAAAGCTGCTGGAGGTAAACCTGCCAAGCACTAGAGCAGTCCAGGGCTTCTGTGGTGGCTCATTGGAGCGTTAGGGTGATTCCCTTTCCAAATACACTCCTGTCCGAAACCAATAATCCAGCCAGTAAAATGGCCTGGACATTGCTGCTGTGGATTCCAGGCAAGGAGCTCGCAGCCAAGCCTGGGTGCAACCAGCCTTCAAGATGCGCAGCCAGTGAATTCTTTCGGTGGCATCCAAGTGTGCTAGCGGTGAGGAATGATACCTTGCGATCAAACGAGTGGATGTACGCACCCAAATGTGCTTAGCTTCGGTCTCTTTATGTGCACTCAGCTCGACAATGAACGCTTCCGCAGGCACTCCGCTCACTCAACTCGAGTGCCTGGCAGCACAGAATGCCCCTATTAAGATATCCCGTTCATGAGTCGGACTGTCAAACCGGCCACGCATAAAAAGGGTCTATGAGTCTGTGCATGGCAGTGTAAGCTCGCTAGATTGTAGAAACGCACGGTCTCCCCATGACATTCGAGGATCCTCAGTAGGCCGTGTCCGTTATCACATGCTATCATAAGCTGCCAGACTCAGGAGGCTGCGCCTCCTGGCAGCTTTTAGCTGCTGGTGGTGCATGTAAGGATTGACAAGCGCGTGTCGAAGCCAGCTAGGGCATCATCGCCCCTGAGTGCTAGGAGTTTCTGCTTGGACCTCAAGCCTTGTGGCTGAACTACAGCTCTCCTTTTAAACGTGTGGCCTTCATGCCCACCATCTGTACATGTATGCGTGGCGTGCTTCTGGGGTCCCTGACGAATGGCCCAGCAGCCAACTGCGGCTTTAATGAACAGAGTTGTGTCTCCGGACTTCATTAAGCTGCTAGTGAGGAAGTACCCTGCTTATAAGGGCGTCATCGACAACTGGCAACAGCAGTGTTCCCAGCTAAAGGTGCCAAAGGCCGCTGCAAAGCAAGGACTGATGTTGCATTGAGTTCCCAGCATACTAATTCTTCTCCTGGCTACCACTACCAGGACTCCCAAAGCAATACCTCACTGAGGGACATCTTCGGGCTTCTGCTTCAAGTCGTCCCAAAGGATGTTCTGAACGATGTCCTCCAAGACTTGGCGCAGCAAGAACAGGTACATAACATGCCAAGCAGCTTTGCAGCACCAGCCTCCATGTGTTGCCAAAGTGCATGCCATGGGCCTTTCCAGCAGCAAGTGTCTTCCTTGTACATGAGGATCACCCACCTTTGGCGCTTATAGCAGTCGGGGTCCCTTATCCACACATGCTGGTTGCTAGTAGCTTGACATGTGTGTGCATGCAAACATAATGGGGATGTGCCATGTGTGACCCCTGCAGTACCATCCTCTGTTCTTCCATCCATGGTTAGATCGATACTCCATTGCCACTTCAATGCAGCTTGTGTGCTGCAGATCCTGTGCTTTGTGCAATTACTTGGGGGCAAGTAAAGGATCTTCATGTATGACATGCCCTTTTTCCCACTTGCAGTTGTTGAAGCAAGCTCCTGCTGCTAGTGATACTCAGCCTCGCCCTAATCAACAACCTAGCAGCACCACGAACCCCATGGCGCAACCACCTAATCAGATGTGGCAGCAGCAAGCCCTGACGCAGCAACAGCAGCAGCAGTTAGCAGCCCAGCAGCAGGCTGGTGGTGCCATGCCCCAGATGTTCTATCAAAATGCCATGGTGGCAAATGCAGCAGCCCTTCAGCAGGGTACCAGGGTAGCCTTTCCCTATGGCCAGCAGCTTCAGCAGCCAACAGCACAACAAGGAGCACAGCAGCAGCAGCAACAACAGCAGCATCAACACTTCACTCCGGCCCAGCTCCAGCTGGCACTCAATATGCAGCAACGGCAGGGTATTCAGCAGGTTCAGCAGCAGCAACGTGGCCTGCACCTAGGGACACCAAACAACACCGCCCAGCAGGCAGCAGCATACCCACGTGCCCTTGCCAACCCTGCTGGTGCTGCTGCTGCTCCTGGTGTGGCTAATGTCCCTGCCTCTGCTCCTATGGCTGTCGGTGCTGTTGGAGCTGCTGTTGCCAACCCCCGCCCTGGACTAGCAGCAGGGAACTTCCATCAGAGCCAGCTCTTGGCTGCCTCTATGCAAGGCCAAAACCTACCATACATGTTGACCCAGCAACAGATGATAAGCATGGCTCAGTACCAGCAGAGATTGCAGCAGAACCAGCCGGGGGCGGTCCAGCAGAATGCCGGAAAAGCCCATGGCAGCAGCAGCAAGAAACCGAAGGCAGATCCCAAGCAGCGCGCAGCCACTGCAGCCCAGCGGCCTGTTCCTGCAGCTACAGCTCCAGGTCTTGCAGCACTGCAACAGCAGCAGCAGCAGCGCCAGCAGCAGCAGCTTGCAAGTACCGGAGGCTACTCAAACCTCTTGCATGGCCTTGATGGCACAGCAGCACCTGCTCCAGGGGCACCTGCTGCTGCTGCTGCTGCAACTTCGCAACCCATGGGCATGGCCAATGCCTTAGGGGCGCAGGGCTTGCCCGTGAATCGGCTACAGCAGCAGCAACCAGGGCAGCTTCCAGCGGCTTATGCTAACGGCATAGCAGCCAATGCTGCAGCTGGCATGCTGCCAGGGGGGAATGGGCATGTTATGGGTATGGGTGCGGGTGGGGCTTCTAACATGTTGCAAGCCAGCCACCAGCAGCTTTTCCAGCAGCGGCAAGCAGCAGCTGGAGGTGCTCGGCAGCCCCTCCCACCCCTGCCGCCCCATAACCAGCAGCAGCAGCCGCCCCAGCCACATGTACCTTTCCCACAGCACCTTCAGCACCAGCAGCAGCAGGGAGGGTTGCCAGGTATGGCAGGAGGCCAGTTTGTAGGGCAGGGTGGTGTGAAGATGGAGGCAGGGGTTGGGAGTGGAGCCGGGGGAGGGGTTGCTGCTAGGGCCCCTCCACCACCAGCTGTGAGGACACCCCCTCCTGACCCCAGTAAAGCCCCTGAAAAGCCTCAAGTGGATCTGGAACCCGGGAAGGTCCTGAACTGGAAGCAGAACCCTGTGACGCACCAGTTTCAGTGGTACGTTGAGCCGGACTTGGACAACATGAACGCTCAGGCAAAGAGGGCACGGACGATAGCAAGGCGGAACATGGAATTAGCTGCAAGTGGCGATGCTGCGGCTGCAGGGCGAGAGGGAGGATCAGGGGGCCCTGAGGGGGGAGCAGCAGCGGATGGGACAGATGCAGGGAAGCAGGCTGCTAAGAAGCGCAAGGTGGATATGGATATGACTAAGGATGAGCAGGCAGCGGAGCTGGACGTGTTGGCTGGGTTGATAGATGAGGACATGGGGGCGAATGTGTCAGAGTTCAATGTGCAGATAGGGCAGGTGCAGGTAAGCAGGGGACTTAATGGATGTTGAGGGGCTTCAGGTAACTGTGGGCAGAGTTAGTGAGAGCATGCTGAAGAAGTCTACTAGCGCTGATATAGGTGAAGGACATGCCTCTTGTGCATTCGTACGTAGTCTCGCTTGGGTTCATGCATGGAGGAAAGCGGTTGTAGCCGTATTGGCTGGCCCATTTTCCTTCACTGTCAACGTGCACAGCAAGCATGCTGGCAAATAGCAATGGGATCATGTGGACTGTGACATCATCCAGATATGGTGCAGTAATACGGATGGAGCCAACACCTGCTATACCAGTACACTCCATGGCGTGTTGTGCATACGTAGCCTTGGTAGTCCCATGGTGCTGTTGTCACCGCTGTTGTTGCTGTGCCCACATGTGCTTTGCTGTCCTTTGTGCTGACTAAGCTTTTGCTGTACTTCATACAGGAGGAGTACGTGCTTAATTTTGAGCCTGTGAGGGCTGAGCTGCGGATGTCTGCCAGGAAAGCAGGACTGAGGACAACAATGACAACTGAGATGGAGCTGTTCCGCTTCCTGTCTCTTGCGGTGGAGCAGCATCTGAGCACATTGCTCTACAGCATGGTTCGCCTGCACTTGCAGCGCACGGATGTGGCAAAGTAAGTTCTGACTCCAGGGAGGAAAGTGGGGCTGGCTTAGGTTTGAATGGGCCTTTTGTATTGGCTTGCTTCAGTACCATGATCTGCTTCCCTCTACAAAGTTGAAGATCTTCTCATCTTCTTCTTGTTGCCCTCATGTAGCAGTATGGCGACATGTCTGGTGTTTGAACTGAAAATGATGGCAGGTGGCCTTATCCTGATGGGAAGGATCGAGGCGGACACACGGTGGCCATTTCTGTGAGAACCGCTTTTATGCTGTGTGAGGTTGGTTAATCTGCCATCATGTTTTGCTGCTCCTCATGTCTGCCCAGAAGCAAGGGAAGCTCCTGCAGGTATCAAGCTGATGCTTACAGGGAATCCATGAGGAGATCTCTAATAGTATTGTTATTGCTTGTAAATGTACCTTGTTCAGCAGGGGTTGAGTATCTTCGGGGCTAGCATCGAGGTAACAGCTCGAGTTTTGCATGCATGATTGTTGGTTGGCGGGCCATGGCTAATCTTATCTATGGATTGCGCAGGAGCTTGCTCAGCCACAAAAAGGTAGACGACCCTCGGCAAGAGCTGGGCAGGATTGCACGGGAGGAAAAGCAAGAAACGGACAAGAGGGCCAAGGCGGAGCGTGATGCCAAGGCCAACCTGGCAAGCTCACGCAAGAAGTGAGTAGGGAACATGGCTGTGACCTGCCCGCACTTGGCATCTGCATGTGTGCACTTGCACTTGCTCACGATGGGATGCAACAGTAGTGCTTCGTCCTAGCCTAGCGGGCTAGTGGTAGCACCCTAACACTCTAGGCTAGCACTGACGGGCCCCAGCTGCCAGTTGCTGGTGGTACTTGGTGGGACATTTTACGCTTAGGGTTGGGGTGCAACTGCCTTGTTGGAGTGCCACTAGGGCATAGCATCTTTGTAGAGACGTGGGCCAATCCAGCTGTTGTATGGTCATGACAGACGCACTAATGGAAGACGCACTATTGGATGTGAACAGTAGGATGGGTTGTAGTTGATGTAATGCATGCCGCAGTGCAGGCCGCAGGAAAACTGGTGTGTTTGCCCCCACTGATTATTTTGTTGGCATGCAGCCAGCATGCAATGAGCCATTGGAGCATGATGTTCCATGGTCGTGAGGTGTTAGTGCTTTTGGAGCTAGGTCTTTTAAAATGTCTTATGTTCTTGCTACCGTCTGTTGCTCTGGTTAGGCTCAACGAAGCAGACAAAGCAGAGGCCAAAAAAGCCAGGGAGGAGAAGGAGGATGAGAAGAAGCGCGAGCAGCTGGGGAGTGTGTTGACGGGGTTGGGTCTCAAGCTAGCCCAAAAAAGGTTTGGCAACAAGGGTGTGGGTGCGACTAAGGCCGAACTGCTGGTAGCAAAGCAGGAGGCACAGGCAGCAGCAGAGGCAGCGGCCACAGCAACAGCAGGGGAGGGTTCAGCAGAGCCTCAAGCCCCTGCTAATTTGCCTGTGGGTCCAGGGGTTGGTGCTGGTGTGCCTGGAATGATGAATGGTCCAGCAGCAGCGGGAGCAGGTGATGGCGATGCTGGGGCTGGTCCTGCAGCTAGGGTCGGTGCAGGGGGGGATGCCTCGAGCCCCTTCATGCAGCAGCAGAACATCAAGGCTGAGCCGGTAGATGAGGACATGCCAGATGCAGCTGCAGCTCCGGGGGGTGGTGTGGTGCTGGATGGGTTGACAGGGGGTGTCAGGCCCAGTGAGGCGCTGGGGGGAGCTGGAGCTTCGAGTCAGTTGGGGCCAGGGGGTGGTGAGGGGCCTTCTGGGGCCTTGGCAGATGATGGTGCGAGGAGGACATTCCAGGAGCAGTTGGTGTCAGTTAGGCTGCCGCAGGGAGCAGTGGGTGGGGCGGGGGCTGGGGCATCAGGGTATGGTGACGGGAAGCAGGTGCTGGATGTGAGGGATTTGATGGAGGCAATGTCGAGGGATCCGTTATACTGCAAGAGTGAGCAGCTGTACAGGTTGTATGCTACTGCATCACTGCCAAAGTAAGGCGTGTGGTGACTAAACCAGGCAACGTGTTATTGCAAGTACCTACAGGTACTTGCCAAGATGCAGACATGGGGACATTGTTTTTGAGCCAGATGTTTGGGACGGTTACTGTTAGGGGTGATGAGCTTTGGGCGTGTTGCCTTGCTTGGATGGAAGTTTTTGCGTTTGACATCGTTTGACATCATGTCATGTAGCACCAGCAGCAGCTGCCGCTGCTGTTATGTCGAAAGAGTTTTCTGCATGCTTTCTGCATGTCCTCACTTTTTGACAGGGAGTTCTCATACTTAATTGGTGGCCATGGCCGCAAAATAATGGTAATTGGCAAATTCACTGCAAGATGGGTGTCGTTTACAAGGGCTGCTCGTGGGTCTGGATAGATGACTTCCGGGTGTGTCTGAAGACTGATGTTCTTTTCCTGTTGAACGTAACGGCTCTCGTTGGCCAGCCGACTGACGGATTGATATCTGATTCTGCCGGGCCTCACTCGCTGAACTAGAGTCAGAGCTCTTCTTATGAGTTATGAGTAAAGTACTCACTGCAGTCGCTAGGCACAACGGTTGCGGGGCCAGGTGAGGGTGAGTTCAAGTGTCCATGCAAAGCTTCTGAGCTTTATAAGTCGTTACGTCGGTAGCCAGAGCAGATCTTCTGTAGAAGCTTGCACAATCACCCTCTCTGTGCTCAACGCAGCTTTGCCTATAGCTCTGCGACTGGTCAAGGCCCGCATGTTTCCTTCTTGGCGTGCTTTGGCCGAGTGTTTTTGACGTATGTCCCTTGATATGGATCGCTTACTGGTTTAAGCGTTGGCGCGGTTAAGTGCAGAACGACTAAATCCATAGTGTAGTGGCCGTTAGGATGCTACGGCAGACCTTCAGGGTCACTGCCCCCTTAGTGCAGTCCCCAGCCTTATGGGAGGGGCTGCATAGGTGCATATCGGACCAAGCGAAGCAAGCAGTAGAGAAGACGCTAGTAGTAGATACTCTAAAGATGGTACGAATCCTGTTGCCGGAAGTCTTGCTGGTCAGCCAGAGAGGTTTGAGGACAGCTGAACGACCAGCTTGCCTGTCCCTGCAGACCAAGACCTTTGAAGGCATTGATCTCAGCAGGCAGCAGTCCGAGCGGTTAACAGAGGCCATTACAGGAGAAATCATCCTAGACCGCATGCGATTATCAGAGAAGTTTGTACCAAAGATCGAGCTAGAGAAGGTAGCAGGATACAGCTGCGTATTTTATACCATGCATGTGGTTGCGTGTGCCTAAACAGTAGCAAATCCTCCTGCAGATGATGCTGGAAGCAGATGCCAAGGTCCAAAGCTTCAAGGCTGAGCTAATACAGAAGCAGGACATGCACTTGGCAACCCTGCACAAGGACTTGGAAAGGCAGCAGAACTACCTAGACAAGATGAAAGCAGAAGTCCGGTAAGAATGCAAATGTGCTGATGGCATGTGTCAATGAACCTGTAGGGGAGCAATATGAGTGCAGGGTAAACGCATCAGAGGGATGCGACGATTTCCATAGGCTCTTTGCTGGATCAACGGTTGGCGGAGTGGGCATAGACATGCACACCCAGAACACTCCCAACCATGGCCTGTCGGTGTTACTTATGCTTGAGCTTCGCTGCAGGGCTATTGGCGCGGATACTGGTTCTTGCATTTGCCGGGATTGTGTCAAAACCCAGCAGTGACCAGTGTACATGATAGCAGCCCATCAAAGACCATGGAAGCATCAGTTTCTAGGCATATGCACCCTTGCCATACTTGTAATACGCCGCTCATATTACCTTTTCCTGTGCCGCAGGCATGAGATAGACAAACTCACAGCCAGTCAGCGCCTTGACCTCAACCTGGAGAAGGGGTGAGTGGGGAATTGGAGTGCTGTTTAGGTGCCCAGCTTGTACCAACTTCATGCTTTTTGAAAGACTAGTTCCGTACAGCCGCTTCATGTGCTTGTTGAAAGCTCATGACCTGCTGCAGCCCCTTCCAAGTATGTGGACACGGCAGAAGGTTGCTTTGCAATAGAACCATGCAGGTTGTAGAATCAATGAGAGATGGCATTTCTCATGCATCAAGACCACATAGGCAGACAACTACATGTGGTTGCGGATGGCTGAAACTGGACTTTTTACAATCTGGTTGGTGGCATCTTCAAAATGTCGCCTATGCTTCCGTTGCCCTTGCAGGCGCATGCGCGACGACCTTCAGCAGCTGCGCGATAAAGCCACTGAACTGGAGATTAAAATGGACAGGGTAAGCATAGTCAAGTGGATGTGTTCAGCTGGCAGCATGATGCAGTCTTGTTTCTGCTTTGTATGTTGTCCGTCCAGCATCTGTAGGCAGGTTCATACAGGGTGGGTGTGCTGAAGGAAGGACAGTCCGTGCAGCGGTCTCTCCCTTGTACACTGTTTTATACTCTATATGCAGTCTGTAATCTCCATTGCTTTGCTTCTTATGTCTTCTGAATAGCAATATGATGGCAATTATAACTGTGGTGCCACGGCTGGGTCCTGTGAAAGATTCATGCATGAGGCCCGTCAGGTCCGTCTCTCAAACTTCATGCATCAACTAAACATCATGCATGACGCACGAAAGAGCCACCCGACTGCAGCAACGAGCCCTGCAGCTCACCTCTGCAGCGGCTGGCGCTTGTCTGATGTTCCTGTTCCATGCTGCCAGGGAAACTTTGTAGGAGCACATACGCATGCTGGTGGCAAGTGTTATGTCATAGCAGTGTGCTTTGCCTTCCTCATGTACCCTTTTACGTCTTCATGCAGGAGATGAACGACCTGAAGGCTAATATTGAGAAGGCCAAGAACGAGGTGGTAAGTGTATTATCTGTCCCTACACCCATGATTGTGACGGCTTGCTAGCACAATTGCTTGATGTCTCTATGGGTTTCTCGTTCATCCAGCATTCCATGCAGGAGCGCTGGCTGCCACGGCACAAGATGCATCTTGTCCACTCCCTTGTGCTTACCATGCTGTCTGGCTAATGGTACTGGGACGGTTCTAACAGGCGCAATTGTCAAACTGAATTTGCTGGCAGGGGCAGTTTGATCTGCGTGATTTTGCCACTGCAACATGTACTGCCCTTGCGACGGCATGGTGATGGCACAATCAGTGGGGAGGCATGAGGCATGTCTTGGCATATGGCTTCCAGGCTGTCAGCACCTTGAGTGACCATAACCAAGTATGCACCTCCGCAGGGAAAGGTCTTTTTGCCAGTGACAGCTGGCTTTGGGTGGCAATCTTCAAGCCATGAAGTACAGTGCTTCGTAGCTGGCACATTCCGAAGGACTTTTTGCACAGACTTTGCAATGTTTTCCCTACCTTTGCAGTTTAACCCTACCTTGCACACTGTAGCCAAGTCTAATTGACTCAAAAGACGACCCTGTGTTGTTTTGCAATGCTGTGCAGATCAAGTCCACAATTGCCATCTTTGCTTCATTCTCAGCCATCGCATTCACCATGTCCAGGTTCATCCAGATGGTATAGCACATCCCATGGGGGGATAGGAGTTGGTGGTGGATGAGCTGAAACAGGCTTGCACTGGGTACTGGGTAGGTAGCTTGAATGTTTGTTTGGTTCTTTTAGCTGTTCTCGCTAGGGGTCTGTGGACTGCAGAGTTGACCGCTTCAAACTCCCAAGTTATTTCGCGGCTAACACATGACAGTATGTTCTGTGAATAGTAAGGGGGTGTGGCGGGGCTAGAGGGCTTTCATAGCCTGGAAATCTTGGGTCCCAGGATCCCTCACAGTCAAAAGACGCCCTGCGCGCCCTTCATATGTACTCGCTACTGAGTATAAAATATGCGTATGTGATTTTGCACATAATAGATGTCGTTGAGCTATCAGGAGAGCAGTGCAAGGGAACTTTTGTATCCCGACAGCTGATGTCTGTTATGATGAAAGGCTGTTTCGATCATGTTTTGGCACCGGCATCATTTTGTTAAGAGAGACCACTGCACAGCTCTCTGGGCCGTGCAACACCCAAGCATGACTCCAACCAGTTTCTTAGTGGGGTGGGCATCGGGGTTTCGCGAGCATGCATGCAGCCGTAAATGGGCAGGTGTAACCTTGATCCTGTGGTTGGGCTGAGTGTTCGAGTGTATCTGCCTGGAAATAGTGCTTCCTGTGAATGGCGTGTTGCAAACACAGCGACGGGCCTGCAGGAAAAAACTGTATCTGTGTGTTGGTCTGTGGAGGATAGGTGCTGCCTTACATAGAGGCAGGTTTGGCCACATAGTTTACTTTGTGCTGTATGCAGGTCCACAGGGTGGACCATTGGTGGCAAGTGCTTGTTTGATTACAGCAAACAGAGGGGACTCATCGGCCAATACTGACCACCAGTATTGTCATTAGTGCGTGCCTCACTGCCCATCCAGGGGTAGAGGGGGAAGGCAACACGTGTGCTATTGGCTTGAATGGCTGCTCCAGTCCTTGAGTACGATGAAAAGCATCTTGTCACGGAACGGTGTCGTACAGCGGTCACCCTCGTAGTGCTACTCAGAAGCACCCAAGCGGGCTACCCGAAGACCATGCATGACTCGGCCATGACAACGATAGCCAGGTGCCAGATGGCTACCATTCTAGTGATCAATGCGGTTTGCTCCCTTTGTCGTCTGTTTGTAGTGCACGATATGGTGCTTCCTCAACCGCGTCCCCTGGTTTCAGCTTGCCAAAAACGAGGAGGAAAATCTGCTTGGAAACATCCGTAACTTCCCTTGTAATACATTTTTCAGGCTGCCTTCTTCTGTAGAGTCCCTGCACGGCGTCAAGTGTCGATGCACTGAGCCTGAGTGAGCAGCTAGTAAGTGGAAGAGTGCGCGGAGCTGCCAGCTGCTGGTCGGGTCTAGTTCTGGGATATGGCCAGCCATTCCTCAGCAGCGCATGCAGGCAGCAGCAGTCCTTCCCAGGATCTGGACGCGGTCATCTGGAAGCCTGACCTCACCCTCACCAATGTCGCTGCTGATCAAAGAGGCGCTTTAAAGGACATGCTGAAGGACATCACCCTAAACCGCAAAGATGTGTCTACTTTTAGCATCAGCAGCGAAGTCCCAGGATCTCTGGGAGCAAGAATGGGGGCTCAAAGCAGCATGCCCCTGCAGCATAAGACCAACATCCTGGTGCATGCAGCAGCTAGAGGAGATGTGCAGTTTGCAGCACAACTTCTCAAGCAAGGGGGAAAGATTGAGGTCAGGAACCCATGTGGTGCAACTCCTTTGTTGCAAGTCTGTGGTCAAATGGCCATCATGCCAAGCCCTGAGGTGAGCAGCTATAGTGATGCTCATTGCTTGGCATCAGTGTCAAGATATGTTTACAAATATCTGGGAGCTGATAGCACATAGCGGCATGCGCTGAAGGCGTAAGCCATATCCATTGCTGCAGAAGCAGCGACTGGTCTTGTGACACTCTGTTAGCTGCACTACTGCTGGAGGGAGTTTTTGATTGCACAAGGACTAATTAGTTGGCACACACACTGTCTGCTAAGCAATGTGGTAATCGTCACAGCAAGTCACTACTATAGGAAAGTGTTTAATCAGCTGCACTGCACACTCCGACTCTGAATTTGTGGCCGCTTTCTGATATTGATTGAGTTTGTTCCTGGCAGCGACAGCTGATGGCCTGCTGCTTCCTCAGAATGTTTATGACTCTGCCAAGGTGGACTTGTAGAATAGGTCGGATTTTGTTATGCAGAGGTGGTTGATTGCAGCAGAACCAGCCGGTACCAAGCACATAGGCGATCAAAGCCATTGGTACAGCGCACAGCTAACCTTCACGCGGACATAAGCAGCAGCTCCGCAGATTGCTCGACTCAATTGCCACAATTACAGCAACCTGGAGCAAGACTTGGAAGCTGACCGCATCCAATTTTTCCTGCAGATGCTCCACCAGCTTGCCAGCGTCAACCCAATGCTTGCAGCCATGACAGGAGACCTAGACCGTCACAAGGCAGTGGCGATCAACATGGCACACTTCCTACTGAGCATAGGCGCCAACCCCAACGTGTGCTTTGAAGGTCCGCCCGGAGGCCTGTGGGCCCTGCGGGGCCTGGTGCAGGGGATGTCTGCACTGCATTTGGCAGCAAAGGCAGGGTGCATGGAGCTTGTGGAGCTGCTGCTGCAGTACAGAGCCGATGCTGATGTTGGTGATGGACAGGGGAAGAAGCCTGAGCAGATGCTGGCAGCGGGGCAGAGGAGCACATTTGGGGATCTTGTGAGGAAGTACAGGTGAGGGAGGTGATTTACTTGAAATGGGGGGTTTTAGGTGGGAGGGGTAGGCAGGGGATGCAAGATGCGGAGGTGCTGAGCCTGAAGGAGAATGAAGCTTGTGAAAAGATGTTGTAATGGTGTCTGGTTGAGCAGAGAAGGTCTGATTAAGGTGGTTGCTCAACGTGATGGGCAGAAGATGCGCGTGGGAGGTGGGCGAGACAATCTCCCAATGGTAAGCCAGCCAAGCTCTTTAGGAGATTGTAGTCTATAAAGTTTCAGCGGAGTGTGCGTAATCTGAATTAGTGGCAGCATGCAAGAGATGGTGGGCGTCAGGTGCTGTGTTGAAACCAGCCGCATACCATAGAGTGCTTGTCTCCAGACCGCTTTTAGGCAAGCTAAGCTGTGACATGAGCAAAATGTCTACGGGAAGGTAGTGCCTTACAAGTGAAAACAACTTGCAAAGGGCAAGCGTTAGCCAAAGGAGACTCTTGAAGCACAGCCATGCTGCAAGAAGCAGGTGAAAGGGTCTTGCTTATATGTTAATGAGTTTATGTTTAGTGTGCAGGGATGTGCCAAGGCCCCCCCGCCTGTGTCCCTGTGGTTCTGGCAAGCGCTTCACCCGCTGCCATGCTGAGCAGGAGGAGAGAGACCTAGATGTTCCACTGCCAGAGGTACCCCTGGATGCATGGTGAGGTGCATTGGAGGGTGTTGAGGGGAAGGTTTACGCATTCTGTGGGTTTGCAGTATGGTTTATGCCAGAAATAGTAGCTCGTGAAATTTGACTTATGACGTGTGATGGGCTGTTGTTCACACGTATTATTACATTTCATGATATGCCATAGCAATAAGTGCCATAGGCCCCGCACCTCAAGCTGTCACAAAGAACAGCGAGGTGGAACAGAATACGGGTAAACTCCGGCATGTATGACAACTATTGCCTAGACATGAGGTCCAGCAGCTAGGTCAAAATGTTCACACATACGCAGCATCAGTTCAGGCTGCCTACAAAATGGCATGCTTTTTGCATACACTTCACAGCTCTATATGGCTGTTGCTCCTTTGTTTGACATCGTTCTTTTTGTGGTACCCATGCTCTGTTTTTGACATGTGGTGACATTGCCTCTAACCCTTTTGGGCAAGTGTTGACTCTGGGTGTTGTCTTACTGCAGGTGCCCTTGCTTGTCTGGTAAGAAATACCGCAGCTGCTGCCATAAACGGGGCATTGAGTTCAGAGAGTCACTGACAAGCACCATAGAGAGACATTCAACCACAGATATGGAGAAGGTGCCCTTGTTCAGGACCCTCAGAGACCAGGCCCTGGGTATGCTAGGAGGGAATGGAGAGGGCACCATGGAAGCGAAGATGGTGAGCCAGAGAGGGCGGGGGGGGGGGGGGGAGGGGCAATGCGGGTAAGTGGGAGGGGGCCAGGGGCAGAGCAGAAGTTACAAGCCAAGCATGCAGAAGGGGAGGGAGTTAGCATGTGGGGTGGTTGTGGGGTGGTATGGGAGTTAAAGGGGAGTTGGGTGGTAAATGTCACATTGGTTGGAGGGGTGGGAGGCAGGTCAGAAGGGCATGTAGGTTGGAAGAGCGCTTGTGTGTCTGCATAGGAGATAGTTTCGCTGCAGCTCAGTTAAGGCAGGAAAGATGGGGTCAGGGACAGCAGGGACGGTGCACGGCAAAAGCGAGAGGCAGGCTGGGAGGAGACGACGTGGAACGGAGTCCTGGTGGAGATAGCAGCAGGAGAAGAGAATGGGGGGTTGACAGGAATGGGGATCTGCCTGACTCTCTGTGAAACAAAGCGCCAGCAGGGCTTTTGGCCTAAGATTGCAGAAGAAGTATGCAGCGCCGCATATAGACGTTATGTATACGATCTCTAAATCTGAAAAGCTGGCCTTTATCGGATGCAAAACGAAGGAAAATATCTTTGTTACTGACAGGAGGTCTTCATTGCCACTACTCAAGTCTGCCCCTTGCACTACATGGGTTGTTACCCCCCTCGTCGAGTGGTCATCGAGGTCCTCGTCAGTACCCCTGTAGCATTGCTTCCATTGTCCCTGTTAACTTCAATATGGTCTCCAGGCTCCAACGGGGTGTTACCCACATGAATAACTTCTTCATGTGTGTCGTTCCACATTGGGGCCTATCACTCAGGAAGCTGTGGCGGAGCTGGTGGCATCCCTGAACATCAGGGAGGGTGAATGCACCAAGGACGTCCTGGAGTCAGGTTTTGTCCTTCAAGCGGCCTGTAGAAGGTTAGCCCTGGAACACCCTCTAGCTAAGGGGCGTGTGGACCCTGCCTTTGCTTATGTTATCACACACCCTAATGTGGACTGGGCTCACTCTGGGTTGTACAAGGAGCACTTGCTGCAGAGACTGACTGTTGCAGATGAAACGGAGCGACAGGAGCTGTGGAACGCGGCTGTGGATGAGTACATTGCCAAGGGGACGGACCAGAGGCCCGTGGAAGAGGTGAGGGTGCTGGGGTATGGTTGCATTTACGCTTCTAGCTGGCAGGGGAGGGCGGGGAAGGAGAGGGTAGGGGCATACAGCAGTAGGGGAGGAGGGTGTGCACTGTATATCATCTTGTGATTGAGATACCATAGTCAATAGTACTTTCTGACAATTTATTGATGAAAGACATGCAAGGCATAGCACAGGATGTAGCACCAGTATGGTAGCTAGTCAGAAAATGTAGACAGTTGCAGCGGTGTTCTTATCAGCTTAGGCTTCATGAGATGCTTCCGCAGCGTGTCCTACCTGGTTGAAGCGCATGGAAACAATATTTTGGAGGGTACATTCAGCTACACATTAGCTGATTGACACTCGCTTGCATCTCTGGCATCCCTCTCGGAGTTCCTTGTCATTGTATTGTTTCCTTAGAGTATGCCCACTTCTGGCCTGCGCACACATTCCATGGTTTCTGGCTTCTTTGCCTAGCATTGCGGTAAAGGCATACCAGGTGAGGGGGTTGTCTTGGCCGATATCTTACTGCTTGCACTGGGTGTGGTGTAATTTGCAGATCGAACGTGCTGCCAAGATTGCCCGCAATGGTGGCCCTTTGTACGAGTGGTGTGACAGCTGTGCTGCCTACCCTCCACCAGAGAGCAAGCTGCGGAAATGCGCACGCTGCAAAGCGGCCAAATACTGCAACGCAGAGTGCCAGAAAGCACACTGGCCGCAGCACAAGGAGCCATGTAAAGCAGGTACTGCAGAGCCTGCAGACTTGCCCTCTCAAGTGGCACATAATGAAGCTCTGTCAGAGGTTAACATGCGGAACATGAGTGATGAGCAGTACTTTGCAGCGTCGGTGGCTCGGGGGGCTCTGGAGGGTGGGCCGCAGGGTATTTGCAGCATGGTAGGGATGATGAGCGGCTTAGATCTCCCGGCAAGTGCACAGGAAAATTTACAAAGAGAGGAGTTTATGGGCCGGGTGCGAAGGGGGATGATTGATGAGCTGAAGGAGATGAGGGAGCTGGGGAGGATGATGCCTGATGAGTTGGATTCTGTAGTTTTAGCAGGGCTAATGGTGGGGCAGAAGATCAATGATCAAGCAAGGGCGGAGTGAGCTGGGGGAAGGCCATGGCAAGTACATGGAGTGGGGATTCATGGTGAAAAGGGGTTGGGAAGGGAGATAAGGAATGTCTGGAAGGTGTCGCTTGATGGGAGGAGGAGCCCGGCATACACAAAGAGAAACTCTTCAGCTTCTATCACGTGTCACTATCTCATCACTTACCACATCAATCCCTTAGAGGAAACACACATAGGAGGCAATCTAATGGTGTGGTTAACCTGTTCCACCTAGCAACACTTCTGCCGCTGTAGTCCCGTCATTAGCGTTTGCCCTCAGTTACTAAGACGCAAACTTAGTTGGCTCCTGGCGGGAGAAATGGTGTGGACTTATTTGGGAGGGATGGACAGCCTGCTGTTGTTGCATGCATTGTGTGGGGGACTTGTCGGACGCGTGTGGCTCGACGCGCTGATATGGTTCTTAAATGTTTGTCTGCTCGTGTTGTGGGAATAATTGTATGGATCCACAGAGGAAGCCCGTTTTGGTTGAGACGCCGTAAAAGCGCAGAGGCCGAGCCGGAAATGGGGCGGGCTTGACATGCGCCGTTGTGTGCGATTTCTTCTTGTATGTTGTAGTGTGAGCATGCAGCCTTAAAAGGGCAGATGTGACCCGGTCATGTGGTGGGTTGTATCTTGGAGCGGCTGTGACTGGACTTGTGATAGCTGCGTGGCTGGACATCCAGGACCAACAGATGTGGAATTGACCATAAGGTGACATGAGGAGACCTGCTAAAAAGCGGTTGGCACAAAAAACGGTATAATCTTGATTTATGAAACAGCGATGGCATCGGATTGAAGGCGCTCAATTTGGCTAGGAAATGACGGACAATGACAGTTACTCGTGGCAACCGCAACCGCCAGATAAATGACGGCAACAGCCCGTGCCCAGGGTCGGAAGGACCGTCTCTAAACTGGTTGAGCATGTTTCTGGCCGCTTTACCTGCTGCTTCACTGCTTGAGACAATGAAGGCAACCGTGCAGAGCGGTAGTGAGGGGGACGGTTGTCGTACGGCGGTCACACCATCGTAGTGCTACTATGACATAGGCCGGCTGAGGCAGACGCACCAAGCACCATGAAGAGCCAGGGCAAGAATTGGCAAGTGCATTCGATCAATACCATTCAGTACTCTGTTGACAGCGCATATTGTTTGCTTTGTTTGACCTGTTCGTATTGCACGCTATGTTGCTTCCTCAGCCGCGTCCCCTTGCTTCAGATTGCCACCGAGAAAAAAGGTTTGTTCGGAAAACGCCCGTACCATCCCTTGTAGTACACATTTGCAGGCTGCAATGTTCTCCTTTAGAGTTCCTGCACAGCGTCAAGTCTCGATGCACTCAGTCTGACTCAGCAGCTAGTAGGTAGAAACGCGCGCGGCATTGTACCAGCTGCTGGTCGGGACTAGTACTGGGATGGCCAGCAATTCCATATCAGCACAGGCAGGCAGCAGCAGTCCGTCCCAGGATCTGGACGCAGTCATCTGGAAGCCTGACCTCACCCTCACCAATGTCACTAGTCCTGAAATAAGAGCAGAATTGCAGGACTTCCTAAAGGACACCACCCTAAACCGAAAAAGTCTACTTTCATGATCCGCACCGAAGTGCCAGAATCTCTGGTGGCAGGAACGGGGGCTCAAAGCAGCTTTCCCCTGCAGCATGAGAGCAGCATCCTGGTGCATGCAGCAGCTTTACTAGATGTGCAGTTTGCAGCACAACTATTAAAGCAGGGGGGAGATCTTGAGGTCATAAACCCATGTGGTGCAACTCCTTTGTTGTTAGTATGTGGTCCGATGGCCACCATGCCCAGCCCTGAGGTAAGGAGCTTGGCTGGTGCTCATTGCTTGTAGCGCCATTAAGAGACCCAACCGAAGCTGGATGCATCATTCTCAGTACATGCAGCCCGGCCACCAGCTGGTAGCTGATAGCACAAAGTGGCAGTTGGCAAACTTGTAAGCCATATCCATTTGCTGCAGAAGAAGGGCTTGGTTCAGTCACCTGCTACCAAACAAGTTAGCTGCTTCCTCGCAATGATCTATGACTCTGCCATGGTTGACTAGCGCAAAGGTATCATGTTCTTACCCAGGACTGAATGGTCCTGCAGTGAAACAAGCAGGTTCCAAGCACCACTCCATATGAACTGATCCGGATGCTGTTGGCACAGTGCAGAGCTAATCTGTAGCTTTACATAGCACCAGTCCCAACCACTGCTTCTACCATGTGGTCTATACAGTGGCACAATCACAGGAAAATGAAGCAAGAGCCGAGCTCTAACTACCTCCAATGCTTCTTGCAGATGCTCCGACAGCTTGCCACCATTGACCCAGTGCTCGTAGCCATGATAGGAGACCTGGGCCAGCAGAGAGCCGTCAACATCAACATGGCACACTTCCTCCTGAGCATAGGCGCTAACCCCAATGTGCGCTTTAAGGATCCTCCTGGAGGCGTGTGGCCCATGCAGGGGCTGGTGCAGGGGATGTCTGGGCTGCACTTGGCAGCAAAGGCAGGGTGCATGGAACTGCTGGAGCTGCTGCTGCAGTACGGGGCAGATGCTGAGGTTAGGGATGTACAGGGGAGGAAGCCTGAGGAGATGCTGGCAGCGGGGCAGAGGAGCGCATTCAGGGAGCTTGTGAGGAAGTACAGGTGAGGGAGGTGAATTAGATTGAGGAGTGGGGTGGGCTGGAAATGCTGGTTGTGGAAGTGCTGAGCCAGGAGCAGAAGGAAGCTTGCCAAAGACATTTATTGAATTTGAATGAGCAGAGAAGGTCTGATTAGGGTCGTCGGCAACAACGATCAGCAGAGGACGGGCAAGAGAAGATGTCAATATCCAGCCAGACAAGCTCCTGGGGCTTTTGCAAAGTAGAATCTGTCAGCTGACCGTACATGTCTAGGTCTGCCCCTGGCAGGATGCAACAGATAGTAAGCATCTGGTGCTGTGCTGAAACCAGCCACATACTGTGGGCGCATTTCTCCAGAGGGCATCCAGGCAAGGAGCACTAAGCTGTAGCATGAGCAAGACTGAAGCACATCTGTCTTTGGAAGGAAAGGTATTGCCATACAAGTGGAAACTGCTTGCATGTGGCCAGTGTTAGTAAAAAATGCTCTTGAAGCACAGCGATGCTTCAAGAAGCAGTTGCTTGCTTATGAGGTTAACATATTCACATTTGGCATGCAGGGATGCGCCAAGGCCCCCCCGCCTGTGTCCCTGTGGTTCTGGCAAGCGCTTCACCCGCTGCCATGCTGAGCACGAGGAGAGGGACCCAGATGTGCCGCTGCCAGAGGTGCCCTTGGATGCATGGTGAGGATTGATGGAGGCTGTTGAGGGGAAGGTCGCGCAGTATGGACCATGGCAACAAATTGTAGCTTGTGGTTGTGTACTGTGTTCCTGACTTAAAACTTGTCTGATATGCGATTGGTTAACAGCTGTTGTTCGTGCGTGTGTGGAGGACTGTGCAGGGTGCCTAGAATGCGGCATGCTTCCGCATACACTAGAGCTTCACAGGTCTATGTATGGCATGGATCAGTGCACAGCTGTTGGGCCGTGTAGCGCTACAGCTTCTTTTGTATTCTGCTCCTTTGTTTCTTAGGTTGTTTTTTAAGGCTGGTCAGGTCCTTATTTTGACGCCATCGGCTGTAACACTCTTGGGCAAGCATTGACCCTGGGGGTTGTCTTACTGCAGGTGCCCTTGCTTGTCTGGTAAGAAGTACCGCAGCTGCTGCCATAAACGTGGCATTGAGTACATAGAGTCCCTGAAAAGCATCATAGAAAGACATAGGACCACAGATATGGAGAAGGGGCCCATGTTCAGGACCCTGAGGGACAATGCCAGGGCTATGCTTGGGGGCAATGGAGGGGGAACTATGGAGGACAAGGTGGTGAGTGCAAGAAGCGGGAGGAGGGAAGGGAGATGGGGGTGTGGGGGAGAGCAGGAGTCGAGGATTGAGAGCTAAGCACGCGAAAGGGGAGGGGGTTGGGTGTATGGGGTAATTGTGGAGTGGATGGCTGCAGGGAATGGAAGGGACAGTTACTTTGACATCGAATGAATGTGCGGGAGGCACTTCAGAAGGGCATGTGGGTCAAAAGGCTGCCTATGTATGTGCATAAGGTCGATTTTATGGCGGCAGCTAATGAAATCCGAGGAAGCAGGGGTCAAAGGCAGTTGGATGGTGCACGACAAAGGGCAGCATCATCCAGGCTTGGAGGAAAGGACTGGGAATAGATTCCTGGCCGAGATAGCAGCAGTAAGGGAGAATGGTGGGGTTTGGGCGGCCAGGGGGAAGTTTTGGCTTCTGGCTTCAAAAAAATACCTGTCAGACAGAGCGTTGACAGGGCCTTTGGACTAGGAATGCAGAAGCACAAAGGGCAGCCTATAGACACTATCTCAATTTGTATCTGCTAAGCTGGCCTTTGCGGAACCTTGAAACGATGAGCTTGTGTACCTGTGGCTGACACCGAGACACATATGCCACTGCTCAATATGGCTTTTTGAATTAGTCGTTTCCCCCTAGCATTGTTTCTGTTGCCTTCAAAAATTTCTCACAGGCTTCAACTGTTTGTTACCCAACATTTGCCTGTGTGTTCTCCCGATGCCACCATGCCGCCAGCTGCAGCAGCAGCAGCATCAGAACAGATGACAGCGGCAGCAGCTGCGCCTGCAGGACCAGCAGCAGAAGCGCTGCGTTCGGGATCAGCAGTAGGACCTGAAGCTCCTCCACCAACGTTCCGTGGGTCACTTCACTCAGGATGTTGTGGCGAAGCTGGTGGCATCCCTCAACATCATGAGCGGAGAACGCAGGGAGGGCGTCCTGGAAGCATCCACTGTCCTCCTCACAGCTTGCAAGCGGTTAGCCCTGGAACATCCTCTAGCTCAGGGGCGTGTGGACCCTGCCTTTGCTTATGCCATAACACACGCAAAGGTTGACTGGACTATGCTGGGCTGTACAAGGAGCACCTGGTGCAGAGACTGACTGTTGCAGATGAAATGAAGCGTCAGGAGCTGTGGAATGCGGCTGTGGATGAGTACATTGCCAAGGGGACGGACCAGAGGCCGGTGGAGGAGGTGAGGGTGCTACAAGATGACCAGTGTTTGGTTTTATTTAGAAGGGGATGGCGGCGGAGGAGAGGGAGGTGGGATGCAAGTAAGGAGAGCCGGACAGGAGAGGGCAGGAGTTTGCAGCAGTGCCGGAGAGGGTGGGGCATGCAGGGGTGGGCATGCAGCAGTTGGGGAGGGCACGGCATTGGAGGGAAGGGCAGGGGCATGGGGTGGTGGGCAATGGGAGGGCCAATCCAGCAGTCTAGGTCCAGGGCTGGAAGGTGTTGTGGGGTAACTAAGAGGCCTGAAGAGGAGGTAGGTGGCAAGCTACCACAAAGCTGCTTCTGCAGCAGGGGCTCAGGGCTGCTCCCTGCAAGGGGTTTGTTGTCCTTGAGGTGTCTTACCAGCGTTGTTAAGTAATAGTCGTGGACTGCAACGTTTGGTTTACCTGCTGTAGCAGCATATGGGTGTGCACTGTATGTCATGTGGTGATTAACATAGTCACAGCCCTCTGACAGTGTGTTTGATGAGGTCATGCAAGGCATAGCAGAGAACGTAGCGCCTATGGCTGTTCAGAGGATGTAGACAGTGCCAGCGGTGGTCCTCTCAGCTTAGCTCGACAAGATGCTTCTGCAGACCGCCATGCGTGGGCTTGAAGCAGACACTTGGAAGCGAACCTGCAGGTAACACTTTAAACTGATTGAGACTCCTTGCACTTCTGCCATAACTTCCTTTGTGCATTGTGATGGCTTGTTGCATGGTATCCGCTTAGGGCCTGTGCACTAAGTGCAGGGTTTGTGATCACTGTATGAATTGTGTGTTGGGGGTTGTAGAGGCATATCAGGAGATTGTACTGGTCATATCATACTGCTTACGTTGGGTGTATTATACGTTGCAGATTGAGCGTGCTGCTAAGATTGCCCGCAATGGTGGCCCTTTGTATGAGTGGTGTGACAGCTGTGCTGCCTACCCTCCACCAGAGAACAAGCTGCGGAAATGCTCCCGCTGCAAAGCTGCCATGTACTGCAATGTGGACTGCCAGAAGGCACACTGGCCGCAGCACAAGGGGCCATGCAAAGCAGGTACTGTAGAGCCTGGGGAGTTGCCTTCTCAAGTGGCGTACAATGCAGCTCTGTCAGAGGTAAAAAAACAGGTCACGAGTGATGAGCGGTACTTTGCAGCATTGGTGATTCGGGGGGCTCAAGAGGGTGGGCAGAGCGCTAGCATGGTGGACATGCTGAGCCGCTTAGGTTGCTTGGGAGGTTCATCCCACGAAGTGGCAGAGAGGGAGGAGCTAGTGGGGCGGGTGCGAAGGGCAATGGCTGATGAGCTGAAGGAGATGAGGGACAAGGGGAGGATGCAACCAGATGATTTGGACTCTGTTGTGTTAGCAGGGCTAATGGTGGGGCAGAAGATCAATGATGAACCAAAGGCAGGGTGAACAGGGGAGTATCATGGTCATGGCAAGTACTTGGCTCAGGGCTTTGACAGAGCGGAAGTCTTGGAATTCCAGGATCTTCAGACAACAGACATACCCCCTGCACATCCTTCACATGTACTGGCCGCTGATAAGGAAGTGTAGATATGTACACTGCCATGATCTGTAGGGGAGCAGTCCAAGGGGATTTATGTTCGCTGCTTCTGACAGCTGACCTTTTTTGTGATGTTTGGTCGTCTTGATTCGAAGTCTTGCACTGCCCATTGGGACTCGCGAGCATGCATGCAGCCATAAATGGGCAGATCTTATCCTTGTCCTGTGGGGAACTGAGTATTCGAGTATCTGCCAAGTGAACGTGCTTGCTATGATGTGAATTTCTGATGCAAATGCAGTGACTAACGGCCTACAGGAAGGAGTTTTATCTGTGTTTGTACTGGTACAGGATAGGTGGTGCGTTACATAGTCCAGAGGCAGGTCTGGCCGCATTGCCTATTCTGTGTGCGGTCACCTTGTGTGGTATGCAGGTCCACCGGTTTGTGTGACCATTGGTGGCAAGTGCTCCTCATCACTGCGTGGCTGCCCATCCAGGACTAAAATGTGTGAAAGCCAATTATGGTGATAGCGAAGCCTGCGGTTTCCTCTTGACTCGCGCTAGGATGGAAGCGGTTGGCGTAAGCATAGTCCGATTTTCCTCGTGGTAAAGCAATGGCGTCAGATCAAAGCATGGGGAATAAACCCCCTTTGCATTGAATACCGCCGGAGACTGAAACATACTACCCTTGATAAATGGCACAGTCTCGGCTAGGAACTGACCATGGCTCATTGCAACCTAACCGGCAGATACATGACGTCAGCCCGGGCTAAAGGCACCGCGCGCACGTTTGGAAGGGCCGTCCAAAGACTGGCCGAGCTTGTCTTGGCTTAACTGTCTGCTTGAGACGATCAGATGAAAGCAACTAGCCGTTGCAGAACACAATTTGTCGACCGGCTGCCGTACGCCGGTCACTCTCGTACTGCTATCAGAGTCAGAAGCACCAAGCCCGCTACCCGAACACAAGCCTTGGAAGAGCCATGGTAGCAATGGCCACATGCCTTCGATCAATACGATTCTACTGTATTGATCAGTGCAGTATGCTCACTTTCTTCTTTGTTCACATTGCGCGATCTGTTGCTTCCTCACTCGCAGGCTGCGCCCCCTGGCTTGAGGTCGCCACCATTGAGACAAATCTCTGCTCGGAAAACGTCCGTTACCTTACCTGTAATACACAGCTGCAGGCTGCCTTGTTCTGAGTGTCTGCACGGCGTGATTTTCCTATTAGCGTAGCCTCACCGAGCAGCTAGTAGTACGTAATCACTCATTCTAGGTGGAGAAGCAAGCGGAATTGCACCAACTGCTGGCCAGGGCCAATACCGGGATATGGCCGGAAATCAGTCACTGAGAAGCACCATAGGGAGCCATATGACCACAGATGTGGAAAGGGTGCCCTTTTTCAGGAATGTCAGGGACAATGCCCAGACTATGCTAGGAGGCAATGGAGAGGGCACCTTGGAAGAGAAGATGGTGAGGGACTTCGGTGGCCGGGTGGAGGGGAAGGTGGGGCAAGGCGGGAAAGGGTGGGCAGGCAGGATCCAGAGATGAGAGCTAAGCATGCGAATTCGAAGGGGGGAGGGGATTGGGTATGTGGGGTGGGTGCGGGGTGGGATGGGTGCAGGGGAGGGGAGAAACAGTTATTCGGGCATCGAATGGAGGGGTGAGAGGCAGGTCAGAAGGGCATGTGGGTATACAGGGTGCCTGTGTGTCTAGATAAGAGTCTTCTTATACCTGCAGCTGATTAAAGGCCAGGAACACAGGGGTGAAAGCCAGCAGGATGGTGCATGTCAATGCGAGGGGTGGGCTTGGAGGGAAAGGAATGGGAATTGAGTCTTGGCCGAGACAATAACAGCAAGAGAGGAAACTCACCGGGGGTTGACGGCAAGGGGGATTCTGCCTGGTTTGAAAACCTCTCTGAGACAGGGCGCCCGCAGGGCAGTTGGTCTAGGAATGCATCTGAAGCATTGAGGGAAGCATATAGACGTTATCTGTGCCTTCCTATGTTTGGAAAGCTGGCTTTTTTTGGATGGACAATTAATGGGAAAGCTCGTTTACCTACCTGTGGCTGACATGATAGCGCCATTGCCATTGCTCAAGTTTTGTCCCTTGCACGACATTATCCTGTTCCCCGTAGGATTGTCCTCATCATCTCCAACATGTTCTTGCAGACTTCAGTTCTCTGTCACCCAATATTAACAGAAATATTGTGTCCTTCCGCCTTGGCTCGCACCACCCAGGATGCTGTGGTGAAGCTGGTGGCCTCCCTCACATCCATGGGAAGGGAACAGACCCAAGACGTTGCGGATTCCTCGATTGTCTTCCTCAGAGCTTGCAAGCACTCAGCGCTGGAACACCCTCTAGCTCAGGCGCGTGTGGACCCTGCCTTTGGTTATGCCATCACACATCGCAATGTTATCTGGGCTCATGGTGGGCTGTACTCGGAGTATTTGCTGCAGAAACTGACTGTTACAGAGGTATCAGAGCGTCAGGCGCTGTGGAATGCGGCTGTGGATGAGTACATTGCCAAGGGGAGTGACCACAGGCCAGTGGAAGAGGTGAGGGTGCTAGGGTGTGATTACAGCTAGGCTTTAGCTGGCAGAGGTGGGGCAGAGGAGGGGAGGGCAGGGACATGCAGCAGTGTGGGGGAGTGGGGGGCGTGCAGCAGTAGGCATGCAAGAGCAGCGTTTGAGGTTGCCAATGGTGACTATATGCTGTCCTCTATGCGATGGCACAGCCCATTTGTTCACAAGCAACTCAGCTTCACATTGTGGGATATATAGTTCACTTGTTTCAACAACTACTCACGTCAAACTGTGCTAGACTCGTATAACACAGGGTAGAAACAACAGGTGGAACGGCAAACAAACCGAGGTCTCATAGGCGGAGCAGGTAGGGAGAGGAGGGGCATGCAAATGGTTCGCATGAGAGGGCCACTGTTGCACAGTAGGTTTTCGGCTGAGAGGTGTCAGTAGTGGGGGGCGGGGAGGCCTATGGCGGCACGTAGGGCACAACCTATCACAGAGCTGCTTGTACAGCAGGGGCTCGGAGGGTCCTTGCAACAGGGACTATGGGGTGCTTTGGGCGTCTTGCCAGCGTGGTTTTGTAACAGACATGGACTGCAGTGTTTGAGTTATTTGCTGCAGTGACAGATGGGTGTGCACTCTATGTCATCTTGTGGTTGAGTTGCAGTTACAGTTAGGCGCTTTCTGGTTAACATAATTCGGAGCCTTCTGGCAGTGATATTGATGACGACATGCATAGCATAAAACAGAATGTGTCAGTGATGGCTAGTCAAAAGATTTAGAAAGTTGCAGCGGTGCTCCTGTCGGCGTAGGATTGGCAGTGCTTTTGCAGGGTGCTATACCTGAGTGGTGAGAGCGCATGAAGCAGATAATTTGATGTATACGTAGACGAGCTCGACATCAGCTGATCGACTAGACTCTATCGCATGTCTGCCATCGCTCTTGCAGTTCCTTGTCTATTGTGTTGTTGTGCTGGAGTAAACCCGCTTATGGCCTGCAAGCATTGATTTCTGGCTGCAGCGCATAGAGTGTGCTGGGCACATGAAGGCATTTCAGGATGATTCTACTGGCTAAATCTTACTGCTTGCACTGGGTGCATTACATGTTGCAGATTGAGCGTGCTGCTAAGATTGCCCGTAACGGTGGCCCTTTGTACGAGTGTTGTGACAGCTGTGGCGCTTACCCTCCACCAGAGAGCAAGCTGCGGAAATGCTCACGCTGCAAAGCTGCCAAGTACTGCAATGCAGACTGCCAGAAGGCACACTGGCTGCAGCACAAGGCGCCGTGCAAAGCAGGTACTGCAGAGCCTGCGGAGTTGCCTACTCAAGTGGCGTACAATGCAGCTCTGTCAGAGGTGAAGAGGCGGGTCACGAGTGATCCACGGTACTTTGCAGCAGTGATGGCTCGGGGGGCTCAAGAGGGTGGGCAGAGTGTTTGCACCATGATGGAGAATCTGAACCGCTTAGGTTGCTTGGGAAATTCATCCCAGGAAGTGGCAGAGAGGGAGGAGCTGATGGGACGGGTGAGAAGGGGGATGATTGATGAGCTGAAGGAGATGAGGGACAAGGGGAGGATGATGGCAGATGAGTTGGACTCCGTTGTGTCAGCGGGGCTAATGGTGGGGCAGAAGATCGATGATGAAGTGAGGGCGGGGTGAACAGGGGAGCATTATGGAAGGTACATCAAATGGCAAGTACATGATCAAGCGGGATTGCCAGGAGCGGAGATAAGGGATGTCTCGAGTAGATGGATGCTTAATGGGGGAAGGAGCCGGGGATGCATAGTAGAGAAGCTGTTCAGCATCTATCACGTCCACATGATCTGGATATTGTCGATACCCGTTTAGAAGTGTCAAGTGATTTTTGGGGAAGTAGCCAGTTGCCCACTGTTTTAACACAGGGGTTAGTTGACCAGGCGCCGGAAGCGACATAGAAAGAACCAGTCGGGCCGGGATATATAGTTGCATACGAAGGCAGAAAAGTCTTCGATGCTGGAACGTTGCCCAAAGGAAACCGAGGGGTTTGTATTGAAACAGGCAGGCTCGGGGCAGTCGACATCCTTATGTTTTGTATTTCTAAGTTTAGAAGGAAGTGACATTACAATCGCAGGAATCGAACTTGCGTTCTATCCTGAATCGAGGCAAACTATTATGGTAAGACATATGGAGATGATAATCTGTGTGGAATGCAGACGCGTTTCCACAGTAGCCTACGTAGGCGAACGGCTGAAGATAAGTATCACACTGATCAGGACAGGCAACACGAACTCATGTATGGACAATTGCGGCTCAAAGTTAGACTTCAAGGTAGTCACCCGACGGTACGGGCTGATTACCTCTCCCACAGCCCGCTGCGCGTAGTCGTCTCTGCACTCGCACCACAGGCTCATCCCGCAACATACTTGTTGAACTGTTTCTGCTATATGCACCGGCGAGTGAAGAGACAATGTTCAAAGTTTCGTACAACGGTCACCCTCGTAGTGCTGTAGTGCCGATCAGCACCAAGCGGGCTACCCGAACATCGGCGGGGCCTTGGAAGCGAAATGGCAACGTTGTTCAGTTGCCTTCGATCTACTACCTTTTAACTGCATTGATCAGAGCAGTTTGCTTATTTTGTTCTCTGTTCATCATGCACTCTATGTTCCGTCCTCAACCGCGTCCCCTGGCTTCAGCTTGGCACCATAGAGGGTAGTCCTCTGCTCGGAAGTCGTCCATACCTTCCCTTGTAATACACAGTTGCAGGCTGCCTTGTTCTCTGGAGGGCCTGCGCGGCGTCACGTATCGATGCACTTAGCCTGACTGAGCACCTACTAGGTAATCACTCACAGCAGGTGGAGAAGCGCGCAGTATTGCGGCAGCTGCTGGACAGGACCAATACGGGGATATGGCCAGCAATTCCGCATCAGCACGGGCAGGCAGCAGCAGCTATTCCCAGGATCTGGATGCAGTGATCTGGAAGCCTGACCTCACCCTCACCAATATCACTGCTGAGCAGAGAGCTTCTTTTAAGGAGAGGCTAAAGGACATCACCCTGAACCGCAAAGATGTTTCTACTTTCAGCATTCGCACGGAAGTTCCAGAATCTTTGGTAGCAGGAATGCCGGGGGCTCTAAGCACCTTTCTCCTGCAGCATGAGATCAACTTCCTGGTGCATGTAGCAGGTATAGGAGATGTGCGGTTTGCAGCCCAACTATTCAAAAAAGGGGGAAAGCTTGAGGTCAGGAACCCATGTGGTGCAACTCCTTTGTTGTATGTATGTGGGCAAATGGCCATCATGCCTACTCCCGAGATAAGGAACTGACTGCTTGCAACGCCACTAAGACGCTGAAGCTGGACACATCAGTGACAAGATATGTTGCAATAAGCTGGTAGACGATAGCACAAAGTGGCATGCGCCGAACTGTAAGCCATAGCCATTGCTGCAGAAGCAGGGCTAGAAAACCAATGGAATAATGCAGTGCGGAGACGTGAGACCAAAACCCTAGTACCAGCTTGTTTTGGTCACCTACTGTTAGGTGCATCCCCAGGGGGGTAGTTGTTTCAACTGATTGAGATTGAAATACTTGTCCCGTAAAAAGCTCTAATTTGACTGCAGTGCCCACTCCCAACTATTTGTCCATCATAGGTTTGCTCCTGGCAGAGACAGCCTAATGATGATGGCCTCCTGCTTCGTCAGAACGATACATCACTCTGCCAAGGTCGAGTGACACACAAATATCTCATTTTGGTACCCAAAAGTAGTCGGTCCTGCAGTAGAACAAACAGGTCCGAGCGCCACCAACACAAATGCCATTGCTACAACACAGCGCTGAACTGTAAGCTTTCTTTCATAGCAGCAGCATCAAACATTCCTTTCTCAAGTGCCGCATTCACAGCAGTATGAGGCACGACTTGAACCCTGCCCACGTCCAACGCTCCTTGCAGATGCTCCGACAACTTGCCACCATCAACCCAACACTCCTAGCCATGATAGGAGACCTGGACCAGCAGAGAGCCGTGGCCATCAACATGGCACACTTCCTCCTGAGCATAGGCGCCAACCCTAGTGTCCGCTTTGCGGATCCCCCTGGAGGCGTGTGGGCCAGGCGGGGGCTGGTGCAGGGGATGTCCTCACTGCATCTGGCAGCAAAGGCAGGTCTCATGGAGCTTGTGGAGCTGCTGCTGCAGTACGGGGCAGATGCTGAGGTTAGGGATGTACAGGGGAGGAAGCCTGAGGAGATGCTGGCAGCGGGGCAGAGGAGTGCATTCAGTGAGCTTGTGACGAAGTACAGGTGAGGGGGGGGATTTATTGAGGTTGGGGGGTGCGGGTATAAGATTGGAGGGGTTTAGTAGGGGAAGGCGCGGGCAGGGGGATAGGGGATGGGGGGCGTAGGGGGTGGGGGTAGGCAGGGGCTGGTTGTGGAGCTGCTGAGCCAGGAGGAGAGAAAGCTTGCCAAAGATTTTGTACTCGACTATGCATGGATGAGCAAAGAGACGCTGATGAGGGTGGCCGCTAACCATGATGGGCAGAGAATGGGCAGGGAATGTCTGCTCTCAAGCCAGACAAGCTCCTGGGTGGGTCATGACTCAAACTATAGTGCTGAGTGTGCATATCTTGAGTTGCTGGTGGCAGCATGCAAGAGATGGTGTGTATCTGGTGCTGTGTTGAATTCAGCCACATTATCATTACATTTGATCATAGCAAAAAGTGCTATAGGCCCTGCACCTCAGCCACATACCGTGGAGCACATATTAATCGAGCGTTTTTAGGCTAGGAATGCGAACTTTTGATATCAGCAGTACTGAAGCACAAGTGTCTTTGGAAGGAAAGGTAGAGGGGAAAGTGAACAGAACCTGCCACTGGGGAAGCGCTAGTAAAGAGAGCTCTTTAAGCACAGCCATGCTGCACAAAGCAGGTAGAAGCTGCTTGCTTGTATATGTTAATGAGCTGACATTTCAAGCAATCAATCAAAAAATGCAAGACCCGCTATGCCAATGGCCAAACAAAGCCAGGCCATTTTCACA
Source organism: Pseudopediastrum boryanum (assembly GCA_963556185.1). Lineage (NCBI taxonomy): Eukaryota > Viridiplantae > Chlorophyta > Chlorophyceae > Sphaeropleales > Hydrodictyaceae > Pseudopediastrum > Pseudopediastrum boryanum. Next base: position 7,088,074 of record OY744494.1, read on the forward strand.
AGGCGCCTGATCACGATAACAATCACAGTTTTCATTTGGTGTGCAGGGATGCACCTAGGCCCCCCCGCCTGTGTCCCTGTGGTTCTGGCAAGCGCTTCACTCGCTGCCATGCTGAGCAGGAGGAGAGGGACCCGGATGTGCCATTGCCAGAGGTGCCCTTGGATGCATGGTGAGGGTTACTGGAGGGTGTTGAGGGGAAGGTCATCCAATTGGGATCATGCCAACACATTGTAGCTGTGTTTTTGACTTCGAGTTGCAAAGTGGTGATTGGTTGCAGTTGGTGGTGTGTGTGGGATAAACAGTGTAGTCTTCGTGCAATTGGCATGCTTTCTGCATATGCTAGAGCTTCATAGCTTTATACATGAGACCGATCACTGCACAGCTCTCAGGCTGTGCAGGGCCACAACTCTACATGAATTGACGCTGGGGGTTGATGTTGCTGCAGGTGCCCTTGCTTGTCTGGTAAGAGGTATCGCAGCTGCTGCCATAAACGTGGCATTGAGTACAGAGAGTCACTGACTGGTACCAGAGGGGGACATATGATCACAGATCTGGAGAAGGTGCCCTTGTTCACTACCATCAGAGAAGAAGCCCGGGCTATGCTAGGGGGGAATGGAGAGGGCACCATGGAAAAGAAGATGGTGAGCCAGAGAGGCGGGTGGGAGGGAGGGGGGCAAGATGGGGAAGTGCGGGGAGGAGGGGGAAGAGGGGGAGAGCAAAAGTGGAGAGCTAAGCATCAGGAAAGGGGGCAGTAAAGCAAGTGGGGTGGATGGGAGCACGGGTGTAGAAGGGGAGTTGGGGGTGAATGTGAGATGGAATGGAGAGGTGGGAGGCAGGTCAGAAGGGCATGTGGGCAATAAGGGTCCCTGTGCGTCTGCATAGGAGTCATTTGTTTTGCTGCAGCTAAGTCAAAGGCAGGAAAGCACGGGACAAAGGCAGCCGGACGGTGCAAGACAAAGCAAGATGTGAATTTGGTGGGAAGGGCTGAGATTGTAGCCCTGCTGAGATAGCACCAGGATGATGGGGGCTTCGGCGGCCAGGGGAATTTGCCTGGCTTAAAAGACTCTCTGTGAGACCGAGCACCCGCAGCGCCTTTGGTCAAGGAATGCAGGAGAAGGATGGAAGGAAACATACAGACATTGTCTAAAAATATACCTTTGTCTGCTAAGCTGGCCCGTTTTGGGTGTGCAAATGAGGGGATATAACCTGTTTACCTTCCTGTGGCTAAGTGTAGTAGATCACCACTGCCACTGTTCAAAGTCTCCCCTTGCACTACATTCGTCATTTTTGCGTAGCAATCGTTCTGTTATCTCCAACATGCCCTTTCAGGCTTCAAATCTTTGTTACCCAACAATAACAGCAAACATCTTTCTGTGTGTCCTTCCACCTTGGCTCACACCACCCAGGAGGCAGTGGCAAAGCTGGTGGCCTCTGCCATTGCTGTGAGGGAAGAGCGCCCCGAGGGCGTCCTGGAATCATCATCTCTCCTTAACAACGCCTGCAAGAGGTTAGCCCTGGAACAGCCTCTAGCTCAGGGACGTGTGGACCCTGCCTTTGCTTATGTCATCACACACCCTAATGTGAAGTGGATTCACTCTGGGAAGTACAAGGAGGACTGTCTGCCAAGGCTGACTGTTACAGATGAAATGAGGCGCCAGGAGCTGTGGAATGCGGCTGTGGATGAGTACATTGCCAAGGGGAGTGACCAGAGGCCAGTGGAAGAGGTGAGGGTGCTAGAGTATGAGAAGTAGCTAGGCTGCTAGCTGGCAGGGGGGTGGGGGAGGAGAGGCGGGCAGAGGCATTTAACAGTAAGGGAGGATTGTTGAATCACCTGCTGCAGCGACATGTGGGTGTGTTCTGTCTGCCATAGTTACTTCGATTCAGAATAGTCATTAGCTTTTGACAATGTTATCAATGAAGACACGCAAAGGAAAGCAGAGAAGGTAGCACTGGTGGCTTGTCAGAGGATCTGGACAGTTGCAGCGGTTGTCGTGTCAGCTGAAACTTGATGAGCTGCAGGGTGTCATACAGGCTTGAAGCGCATGGAATGGATGTTCTGAAGCATACGTTCAGCTGATTGAGACTCTTGTGCATTTCTGCCATTGCTCGTGCATTTCATTGCTCATTGCAATAGTATTCCCAATGCTTGGAAGGTTGCCCAAGTGGAGGGAAAGAGCCCCATAGTGGCGCCTTTCTCCGCTAAACACGGCACATTAGGCTCATGTTCACTCTGCCTTACAATTGACGTTTACACTCATTCTTTCCTTATTGTATGATCTTGTCCCGGTAATTCCTGCTTGTAGCCCATGATGCACAAGTAGCAAGTTGGGGACACAGAGGCATATTAGTAGCTCATACTGGCCACGTCTTACTGCTTGCTCTGGGTGTGACACATGTTGCAGATTGAGCGTGCTGCTAAGATTGCCCGCAATGGTGGCCCTTTGTACGAGTGGTGTGACAGCTGTGGTACTTACCCTCCAGCAGACAGCAAGCTGCAGAGATGCTCCCGCTGCAAAGCTGCCAAGTACTGCAATGCAGATTGCCAGAAGCCACACTGGCTGCAGCACAAGGCGCCATGCAAAGCAGGTACTGCAGAGCCTGCGGAGCTGCCTTCTCAAGTGGCGTACAATGCGGCTCTGTCAGAGGTGGATAGGCGGCTCATGAGCGATGGGCAATACTTTGCAACGGTGGTGGCTCGGGGGGCTCAGGAGGGTGGGTGCAGTATTGGCAGCATGGTGGAGATACTGACTCGCGCTGCTCTCTTTGGAGGTTCACAGGAACTTTCACAGAGGGAGGAGTTAGTGGGGCGGGTGAGAAGACGGATGGCTGAGGAGCTGAGGGAGATGAGGGATCTGGGGGGAATGCTGCCAGATGAGCTGGATTCTGTAGTTTTAGCGGGGCTGATGGTGGGGCAGAAGATTGAAGATGATAGATTGAGGGTGGGGTGAGCTGGGGAGGGGGGTCGTGGCATGTACATGGAACGGGAGGTATATGATCTAGTTATCTACCTGTGCTCGGGGAGCTGAGGGGGATATGCCCCCAGTCGAGGCTCATGTGCCGGTGCGAGCGCGGAGCGCTCGCACGTGCACATGAGCCGAGACTGGGGGCATATCCCCCTCAGCTCCCCGAGCACAGGTAGATAAGGAGCTTATACCTGGGCGGGAGGTATGCATCCTACATGCGTAGAGTACAGCTTCTGCAGAAATTGGCTGCATGGCACCTTTAGCAGTAGCGATGAATTTGGACACTGATATATAGCAATTCGATCACAGCGGACCCAGTTTTAAGCGTCCACAAGCCTGTTCAGTTGTGGTCAGACGAGCGCATGCGTAAGTACAGCTTCTGCAGAAACTGGCTGCATGGCACCTTTAGCAACAGCGAGACTTTTTTGACATCAATCTATAGCAATACGATAACAGCAAACCCAGTTGTAAGCGTCCGCAAGCCTGTTTAGTTGTGGTCAAACGAGCGCATCGCGTATATCTCTGGTGCCAAGTGACCACATTGAGGATATCTGAGGTGCCAAGTGACCACTTTGTGTATATGCGGCATCACTAGTGACCACTTGATGTATATGCGCCCAGCACAGCATGTGCAGTCACCCGATATACCGACCACCCAGGTATAAGGGGAATAGGGGTTGGGAAAGGAAACATGCCATGTCAGCGGAGATTGTGCTTGATGGGGACACGAGGCGATGATCCGTAAAGAGAAGTTCTTCAGTAAAGTGAGGAGTGTGGATGGTAAGATGTTCTTCTGTGACTGCTGTGGTCTGTGGTGCTGTGACTGCTGTGGCAGGCTGGTCTTTATGGTCATGGCACTTTCAGTTGCAATCTGTTGCCATGGCTGCATTGGGGGTTGGCAGGGGATGCTATGAAGTGCAGGTTCACCATGCCCAGGGGATTGCAGAGCTGCCACTACTTAGTTGCAACTAATACCCCCTGGTCTGCCCCCTCCTGCAATTGAGCAGGTGAACCTGTTGTTGTGCTAGAACTGACTTGAGGCGATGCGCATATCTGGGTTCCTTGGGAGTTTGCACTGCATAAAAGTTGCGCGGTTTCGTGGGTTGTGGAAAAGTTGTGGGAAAGTTGCGCGGTTGCGTGGGTTGTGGGTTGTGGAATTTGTTCCAATTACGTTTCACTGTCTATCTCAACATTGGCCATAGTTGGTTAGGGGTATCAAGCGTAGGAGGCAATGTCTACAATGTCACCCCATGGCGTGATTCACCTGTTCCACCTAGCGATACTTCTGCTGTCGTCCCACCTTCAATGTTTGCCTAAGTTGCTAAGTGGGAGACGTGGTTGTGGACATTATTTGGAGGGATTGACAGCTGTTGTTGCTGCTTGTATCTGTGGGGAATTCTCGGGCGCGTGCAGCTCGAATCGTTGATATGGTTATCGTTAGGTTAGTTTGTGCTGTGATGTGGGCATGGGTCTGAGCCCTGAGCGCCGGATCCACAGAAGAAGCGCTCGGTAGTTAAGTTGAGATGCTGAAGTGTGCAAAGGCCGAACCAGAGCTGAAACGCGTTTGGTATGCACCTTCGTGTGCTATTCCAACTTGTAGACTGTATTTTGGGTAGTTATTTTATATAGCAGTTGAACCGCAGCACAGTTGTCTAGTACCTGTTGATGTGTATGTGCATGGCCACGTGCTGAGACGGGATGGGGTCCCTGTGAAATGCCATCAAGGGCTCCGGCTACCGTTTATCGTTTATAAGCCCTTCTCGTGGGAATTCAGCATCAATGCTTATGCAGCCGACTTGCAATGTGTAATGACTATTACGTTTAGAAGTTCTCACCGGTTCTCAGCGTTCTCACCCGGGTTCTCACCCGTATGTAAGTTCTCACCAGAGGTAAGGGTTGTCAAGCTCAACACCGATGACACCTTCGTACCGCATGGAAACTGAGGCAAGCACAAGAGGGCACCCTGTATATACCGTCGTGCTCTTGCTTTGGCAGCTGTGCATCTTCACAAGCACAAATCGTCAACGGTCCATCCACTACTCGTACTTGAAGCGCCGCCCCGGCTGAGGCTGTAACTGCAAGCGCCACAGGACATCCTTTCAAGGATGAAATTGCTCCTCAGATGTCATGCTGTCCGATGGGGAGCTCTAGTTCTGGTGGCCGTGCTTTGCTGCACCGTGTCCACGGCCAGCTAAACCAGCGGCCGAGTATCTGATAGCATCTGTGTGGCAGGTTCATGACAAGGTAGTGTGTATATAGGGGAAACAGGACACTGCCAAGGTAAATACAAAGCCAACTTCTGCTAGCCTGCACACGATTTCAAGAATGGGAAGTGTCTTTAGGGGCCATAATCTATAGATGGAAGCCAGTGCTGTACATGCAACTGTTTGCCAGTGCACAGTTGTCAAAGTGACAGTGTTTATCTTTCGCTTTGCCAGAGTGTTTATCTTCAGCTTTGCCAGAAGGGTCAAGGGCCGGTTAAAGCCTTAGGGTTTCATTATGGGTAAAAGCCTTACTGGCACCAGCCATGCAGGTGTGAGTGAGGCTGAGCGGGCAGAGCTATTGCAATCCAAATCGGGTTGCGATCAGTAGATAATAGTTGTTTATACCTGTTGCAGCATGTATGAAATGACTGCCCAGGAAGGCATTCATTGTCTGAGCTGTTGCCTTTGTTGTTATGCTATTTGTAACCACGGGTATGTTACAAGCAAGGTGCTGCCGGGTTGCATCGCCACCAGTGAGCTCGGAGTGCAGTGATGGGCAAAGGTTGGGCAGGGGAGGTAGATAGACAAGAGTGGCACTGTTATTAGGACCTCTGTGAGTACTGATCACGGCGCTAACATGGTAGGGGGGGAACGCACCACGCGTGCTAGTACCGCCTCTTCCTTGAAACTACGCAGGGCTAACGCCCGGCGTCCACTCACTCACGGCGCTGACTTGGTTTGGCAAGACAGGCAGGAGGGGCCTGTTTATTGTTGACAGCAGCAACGTATGTTATCATAAGTGGGAAATGCAAGTGACGTATAATTAGTGGTCATTCCTCCAAGGAGCCTTCCGGATCTAATGGTTACGGTGCTGACTTGGTTTGACATGACAGGCAGCCCGCAGGAGGGGCCTGTTTATTGTTTACAGCAGCAGCGTATATCTTGCATCCAAAAGTGCAAGTAGCATCCTACTTATTGATCCTCCCAAGTGTGTTATAGTCCTTCTGCTGAGATTGAGAGCCTTACTCCCTCAATACATAAACAGCGGTTAGTGACGGATTGATGCTTGTTCCATGACCCATTGTCGAGTTCTCCAGCGTGCTAGGCACCTCTGCTGCCGAGATGTGGCGGGTAGGGGTATGGCTTGGCCTGATGATACAGTTAGCTGTGTGGTCTTTATATAACCATTTATTGACTATATCAGCACCTTGTAGTGCTTGATGTCAGTAGTGTAGTTTGGGAAGGGAAGTTACTCCTCTGCCAGTAACTCAGTTGTAGGTACACCGGTGTCAGCCTTTAGGACCTACTGCGCCTCCACTCCAGTGAGGTTGCACTGTCGGCAGTTGCTGATACTTTGTCTTTATTGCTCGTGATTTACGTGCGCTAGCGACTTGCATTGCTGCAATCGGTTTGATTGCATGAAAACTTTTTCGTTGTTACTATGTGCAGATCCAGTAAAGCGGGTTATCTGTTTTGTACTGGACTGCCATAGACTAACTATCAATGTCTGTGTCTAGAGTGATGGTGGCGGCCATCCTAGTGAATGTTGTCTGATACCTAGTCTGACACTGCCCATACTCATACACCCGGAGTACGGCCAGGTGTTCCGAGTTTGATTGCACGGTTCCATGGAACCTGTAGATCATTGTGAGACAGCAGATGTAGATCAATGGGTGATCAGCTCAGGTGCCTTAAATGGATAGGGTACTGGGCTAGTCAGGGAAGCTTGGCCAGATATAAATCAACAATTGGGCTACAACTTCACTCCGCCATGGCCTCTGGCCAGATGTACATACGAATGACAGTAAGAGTGGTAACTATCGGCTTGCTGCAGAGCTAGAGCTCTACTAGTCCGAGGCACACCTCAGCAGCAACAGGAAACGGAAACAGCAAAGTAGTATACTCGCTAAGTCGCTTTTGGAATTGACGCATCGTTAGAGGGGGTCACCCATCCCGCTCCATCACCCGGCCACGACTAGCGAACTCCGCTGGACGCACGTTCAACCACGCGTAAAATAATGGCGAGCTACAATGTCAGACTGCTATTAGCTAACTGTATTAAAGCTATGCAGGCGTCCTGCCGACCTGCATATGGCACAGCCCAATGTGAGTAGTCGATTAGATGCCCTGGGCTGCGCGGCCAAGGTGAAGGGGCTGCAGTTGTGCGACCATATGGCCATGTTTTGCTTTTCCAACGGGCCCATGTCACATACATGGAAGATAAACTGCCAATCCCAGCCGATCCTTCGCAATGAAACTTAAGGGGCCTCAGCCAACGTCATGGGACTACGGAGCTCTTCGAGAAATTCGTTTGGAGTGCCGCCGAATCGGGTGTCAAGATGTCCAAAGCTGCTGCAAATGTATCTATAACCGTTAGCAATGCAACACCCGTGAGGATATTGGCACCGGCAGATTTGCTGCTGTCGTCATGCCCGATGGATGCAGCCAGTAATGCCAACCTACTGCTGATCCCCAGGCACATCGATCCCCAGGTTACCAACTAGCCCAAGAAGGCATTCACCTTAAAGCCCAACTCGCCGCCAGGTAGAGGACACACAGACAAAATGCATTGCATTATTGGAGAGCAACGCCCCCGCCCAAATAATCGCAGGGTTTACTGGGAAGGTGTACAGATCGCTGCAGCTCAACAAATCTGGCTGCACACGGCCTTAGTAGCAAGCAACGAACTCCATATTATGGGGTGAACCGATCATGCAAAAATGCCGAGTAAGCACGACCCCGATAAGCATGTGGAGCGCTATGTGGTGCCTTTCAGTGGCTGGGAGGATGGTGGTTCACCAGTACCTAGGTGGTGGGAGCCACCTCCAGCCCCTACTAGGGTGGTGCTTGATCCTGCTGCCTCCCCGCCACCCATGTGTGATGGAAGTGGAGCAGGTTTTGGGTTTTAGTGGTGGTGTTTGTTTCCCCTTGGTGTGCACGCCGTTGCATATAGCCTCAGCTTGTGTGTGGCAAATCCACCATCGGTTGTGTGGCTTCGTGATTGTGATCAGGAGCCTTGTGTTTGTGGCCTAGGTTTGTTTGGCCATTGGCATTGCTGGTCTTGCGTTTTGATTGATTGATTGAAGCACGACCCCGCTATCTGTCAGGAAGCGCGAATAGATATTCAGACTATGTACACAGGACATGTACAGCACATCCAGTGATCCTACCACGTCGCATAGGCTTGCAGACCCCTACTATCTAGTTGAGCAAGTGGTGCACATGTCCTGCTTGCCTTGGCAATGAGGACCTCAAATCACAAGGCTGCTTGATAACTGCTGCCCCGTGAAGGTGGTCTTACTCGCACCTTGCGAGCTTGCCTGCCTTTGGATATTGATGGCATTGATGCGGCATTGCATGGTCGGTACACTGAGCACATTCAGCGTCTGTCCCAGGTTGTCAATGGTCCTGGGTCCCGTACTGGTCTGTATTTCAGGGTTGTTGGTACACATGTTTTGGGCGTTGTCCCTTCTTTTTACTCATGTCGACTGTCTCATGGTGTGTTGGTACGTTTCTTGCGTTTTCGTCTTGGTTGCCATCATTTGCGTATCCATACTGGTCGTTGGCTTCCGCCCTTCCTTCCGCATTCTCAACGCACTTGTTTGCGGTGTAGCTCCACAGTAGTTGATGATGAGGCGCATTGTTTGTTCATGTGTGAACACCCCACAATTGTTGCGGCTAGAGATTTGTTTCTGGCAGCTGTGGTTCCCCCCGTGGCCGCGTTGTCCTCGCTCCGGTATGCTGATTTCTGGGCACTGTCAGCCACTGGCTGTGTCCCTCTCTCGGCCTTGGTCAAGTATGTGGCCGTGTGTGTTCGTGTCTGTTGGTACTGCCATCAGTCAGGTGGTACTGATGTGGTGGATTTACCAGATATCTTGCTCCCGGCAGGTCAATATTTGGATATGTTTGATTCGGAGTCGGAGCCAGAAGTTCCTAGTGATTCGTCTGATGAGGAACTGGTTGAAGTCTAGATAGCTACATGCTTGGGTATTAGCCTTGGTTGGTGTGCTGGACGTCTTGGGTGGTACATCTGCGGTGGACTTACTGGACATCCTGCTTGGCTGGTGCTCTGGATTGTGTTTGATTTGGCCACACCAATCAGTCTCCTGCTGGTGATTTGTTTGCTGGTGCTACTATTTGCCGTGTCCGTAGTTGGATGTCTGCTTGGGTATTCCTCTTGCTTGGTGGTATGGATTCCATTGTTTTTGGACCCATCCGATGGTGCGTTTGGTCGTTTCGACTTAGCAGCCCTTTGCGGTTGCCGCACCTTAAATTTTTGTTTGTTTGTTTGCTGTGCAGCTTGCTTCATCCCTCCAAACAGCCACCAACTGGCAACACTGACACCACTACCCCTATGTACAGCTGACACACCTCCTGTTCCCAAACCCTATCTATTAACTCCCATATGTAACAGGACCTCACCCAACAACTCTCTTCTATCTTCAGCCCTAGAGGACAAAGGAAACCACTACGGCCAAGCCTCCAGCCAGCTACAATCATGCTTGATAGAGCGAACACAACCTTGTCCTCTGCTGCAGCTTTAACCCAGCTTTACACCACACTCCAGACTACAGATCACCACATCGCCCCAACACAGCGAGGCGCGAGTAGGCGAAGCACCACCCACGACTGAGCTGCTCTAACCATGATGGTAAGTACCTTCTGATTCATGAGCCCATTTGGGCCCGGTGGTGGCATCCCCACACCATGCCCCCACGACCAGACTCGACATGATGCCAGCAGACACGATGGCAACACACACATGATGGCACCGGTAGCAGGGACATGTAGCAGGCATGGTTATGATAAGCATACTTTCAGCAGTACTAGATGTAAAGAGTGTAGATGATACAACCATTGCAAAGGTCTTGGGCCAGGCAGCACCTGCCACATAATTAACTCCGGCGTGGATTGTAGCAGAGATGCTCCATCAATGCACCGCATGATGATCCAAGGACTTGGAGCAATGCAATGCAGTTATGCCGCAGCACTGGTACGATGCAATAGAAAGCCATATGCGCGCCTGTGATACACAAATGCAGGAACCACCGTGACCACACTCATCCCATCACAACCAATGCCAAACCAGCACTGGCACATATGCTCTCGCTATGCTAAAAAACTCCATGAAGTCATGTCACAGGGGCTGCAGAGTCATGCTTAAATCTACATGCATACACACATGTGCCAATGCATGCCAAGACTTTGTAGCAGCCACCATCTCGACCCAGCAATAGCCACAGCCCAGTCATTGCTTGAAAGGCTGCGTAGTCAACCCTTGAGATTTAACGCAAGATCAAACATAACAACATCGGCCATAGCTATTGAGCTCATGCCCACATGGCAAGAAACCCTCACGAGTCCACCCTGCCTGCACACCCACCACATGCACACTGCCCGGCTTGCAACAAGCACTACTCCAAGCCTTCACAACTGGAGGGAAATTACCCTGCTAGACCACCCATTATCAAGCCTGCATGTGGGCCGCTCTAGTGCCCCTCCAATTCGGTCTCAGCTGCGAGATCTTCACAGATGCTAAGATGCTGTCCCAAAACCTGTGCTAATCCCATGCTTGACACGCGACATGGGCCTGCAGACAGTGGGCCACTAGCCTATTCTGCTGGCTGTAAAAGCTCCACTTCCTGATCAGCCGTCCGTCTCAGCGGCTGGCCGCCCTACCATACGTCTGCATGTTGTAGTCATGCAGGCAGGTATTCCACCCCAGAGTGCAGGCAGAAGACAGCACCACTGATTGTGGCTTTAAGATTCCCTGAAGGCACGCATGCTATACCCCATGGAGAAATAATACACCTTTGCCTGACACACATACTTGGCAGTTAGGTCATACCATACTTATACATGGATGCAATGTGACCATCAGCATTCAGACGAGCAGCAGAAAGCTTTGCACCCAATATGAGCTGCTCAGCTCAAAACACAAAAAAGAGCAAAGCCTACCTAAGAGAACGCTTCCAGGCTTAGACTGGGGAACAAAGGGGTGCTTCTCAGCATGCCCCTGCTCCATACAGCATTTGCTTCTTCTGGTTTTCTAGCTGCAAGAACATGTCAAGCCTGCTTTTGAGCAGAGCAAACGCCTCTCTAACCTGACCTAAAAGCGCCCCACAAGCTGCTCCATCCTGCATCTGGCAGCCTTCTCGTAGCTTAATACACAGCTGCGCCATCGCCATGGCTCCTAAGCTGGCGCTGCTGCCTTTGAACTGGTGCACGACCTGGTCAAGTTCGTTGAAGTCCGGTACTGGGGTGCTCAGCAGCTGATGGATGCGTTCAATCTTCTGCACTGAGTCTTCAAAGTAGAGCTCTACCACCTCACGGACAAAGTCTGGGTTTGTCTCGTCTTGCAGGTCTAGAAGCTGCTGAAACTGATCGTCTAGGATGCACTCGCTCTGCATTTGCTTCACCAAGCCGTCCAGATGCGAGTTAATGCTCGCAAGTGGATCCATCGTGTCTAACGTACTGTTGTGACGGCGGCAGTCAGCTCATGTTAGTCGAGACCCTTAGTGACGTAAAAGCCGTCACTGCATGCATGTGTTCGAAACAGGGTATGCTTCCACCGGGTGACAAACTTCCAAATTGGGGGGTACACAGCCGTGTAACCAATGGTGCCAATAACAGAGCCCGAATAGTTATGCGGATACAGCCTGCCTTCTACACGGCTGCGGGCATGCGAAAAAGTGGACCGACAGGACGACCACAGCGAAGTTAGTAGCGCGGTAAGAAAGCCTGCGCATGCTGCTTGAGCATCACCGTCCCGGCACGCTCACCCGATGCATTAAACGGTCGGGCTTGAGTTTGAGAGTGGGGACACCGACCTCTGGGGGTGTCACCCGTCTTCGGGGCAGATCTGGAGTGCAAACCACCTCAATCAGTTGCTTTAAAGCTCCACGAGACCTCCAGGGACTCCAACAACTGAAGCGTCTGTTTCGCGCACGTCGTGGACTCAGGGCCAGCTAAGATCTTGTGACTGATTACTTGAATTGAGGAGTAGCTCCCGCGAGCTTGTTCAGGCTTTAAACCAATGACACGAGACTGTACAGTCCAAACAAGAAGTGCACTGCATGGAAGCGTTCTGCGGTTTCGCACGTCCCTGTCTTGTCACATCCCACCAACTGCAACCTTTGAAGGCCCAACCCCTGCCAAGCCAATTTCTTGGTCCTGGGTTCCATATGCACAATTCATCATGTAGCCACCCCGACAACGATGCAACATGTGCCCAAGCACATCACAAGCTTCACTTGCTCGCTGGAGAAGCAGCACCAGCAGCAGGAGCTGCATTTTCTTTATTTGTGGGCAGCCCAGGTCTCCAGGTAGTGCCTTGCGGCGTATCCATGATGTAGATCCCCACACCTTCCATCTCCTTACGAACAGCATCAGCTGCAGCAAAGTCCTTAGCCTTGCGAGCTTCGGCTCGAGCTGTGATGCGCACCTCCACCTTAGCAGCAGCAGCAGCAATGTTTCATATCAGCCTCCTCTTATGTATTGTTTCTTGTTAGAGATACCACTCTTGTCAGGTTGATAGTACATTTTCAGCTTGTTGATACTGGTATGCATTGCTGATGCCTGAGTAGGGTATATAGACCCTGCAGCAACACACTCTCAAAACAATGCTTAGGGTTCAGGGTCATGCATATTGGTACAGCTGGCAGACCTGCAATGTATATGTATGATGGACATGCTCTGTCTGTCTCATTTCTCCTCTCCACACAGACTAACATGAAACTGGTTGGAGTCATGCCGCGGGTGCTGCACGGTCTGAAAGCTGTGACCTAAATTATTTACATGGTAAACAACCTGCATAGTCATCCACGATGATGGGCATACTCTGCTCATAACGCAGAAGCCTCCTGCCCCCTTGCAATGAACGACAAGCTCAATGCAAGCCACCTCTTCACCTTCTGCCCTGCACCAGCTGTTTGTGGCTTCAGCAGCCTCCACCGGCAGCCTAACTTGATGGGTTCATATGCACATGGTAACCTCTTATCCTGTGTCTACCCTTACCTCCTCAGCCGTGAGGCCAGCCCTGGCTAATGCCCTCTGCTGCAGCTGCTGTAGCACCTCATGCACATCCCCCACACTCAGGCCCAGCAGATCTGCTACTGCCAACAGACCCAGCTCGTAGCTAGCCAGCAGCGGCAGCCTGCAGTCACACGGAGATACGTAAAACACTGCCATGAAGTGTTCGTAACAGCTTACAGTATCAAAGAGCAGAGCATTTGTTTACGGAGGAATCAAGACAGATAAGCCAGGTCCAGCACACAAGCCTTCTGCGCCATTAGTAGTGCATTGCTACACTAATGCTCATAAAGATGTCAATGCCCTCCTCCTGCTGCAACGATTCTGCTCAACAGCATGCTTTGGATCTCTCCACAGACAATCTCGTTCTTGAGGGATAACCATGCTCCCATACAGCCGCTGTGTAACCTCAAACCCACCTCTTCGGGTTCTTCCTCCCCGCCTTTGTTGTCATGAGGTCGTTAGCCGCTTTCAGTGGTGCTGACAGTGCTGAGACTGCCACGGGTGTGTTGAGATCATCCAGCAGGGGCTCTAGCACGGAATGCAGCAGCTCAGCAGCAGGACCCTGGCCTCCCTTTAGCTCCTCAGCTGCTGCTGCTACTGCTGCCGCACCCACATCCCCTGCAGCAAAAACAAGCATAGGTACACTAGCTCTTAGGAGATTAGCTGAAGGCGTATACAGTAAGCTTGTAAGCTTTGGCTATGGGGTGGAGTGAACACGAGAAGGTGAGCTCTGGGGCTCTCTGCTATGCTCGGGAGGATCCTCGGGGCAGTATGCAGTACTCGACACAAGCATATGCACAACGATAAAACAAACCTGCACAAATCTGGTCCAATATGGAAGGTGGTGACCACTATGCCATGCTTAGTCCTCTCAACGCGTCGCTAGGTCAGTCATTGCATCAATTATTGCTGTGTCCAGCCCCAAACAGAATAACAATGCCACTAACACCTCACAATTGAAAATTGCGGATTCATCAAACAGGAAAACGATTTTCATCTGTCAGTGTGACAGAGTTTGTGTCCAGCTGCTGTTGTGGCCTCATAGACAAACAATACTACACAGATCTTGGCTTGGCTACTTACAACCCATTCCACACTTTGCATAGCAGTGGCTACAAGATCAACTTACTAAACATCCCATAAGCCACCCATGCCTCTGACCTCTACAAGCGGCAGGGAGTCAGCACCTTTGTGCAACCCCCTCCCCCCACACCTCCCTACCTGAGCTCTCTAGCAGGGTCTGGATCTCAGCCAGGGTTTGGTACACATAGTAAACCCTATCTGATGCCTCGTCCAGTACTCGCTGCGTATAGTTGATGGGGGCACGGTACTGGCTGCTGATCAGGAACCACCTTAGAGCCATGGGGTGATAGAGGGCCAGCACATCTCGAATGGTGAAGAAATTCCCAAGGGATTTTGACATCTTCTCGCTGTCAACGTTTACAAAACCGTTGTGGAGCCAGTACCGGACGAAGTCGGTCCCTTGGTGCAGCTGAGGTTTGTCACAGCAAGAGCAGGCGGCCTGCAGAAAGCACAGATGCATGGAGGGGCTTGGAGTCAGCTGCTGTGGGTTGGATGGCATAAATTAAACCCACCAGTCTGGTTACATATGACACATTTCTGTCGGAAAAATATGACATCAAGTCATATTGATAGTGGGGCCAATTTGTAATCTGTAATATGTAGACTTCCAGGCTTTCCAGAGTCTAAAGTCATCCAGGCCGTGACACTGTTTTGTTACTGTAAGTTGCATGAAATGATGGTATGCTTGTCATGAAGGCATCCGATAGTCACCAGGATGCCTCGACCTGATCAAAATTGCTGCTCTAGAACCAAACACATATTGGTGCCTTCCCACAAACCAATCCTCACCAAACACAATGATCAGCAGAAGGAGCCTACGACCAACGGCAGGAGCAATTATGCAAGGAAGCATCACCCAGTCCCCAAGCACAAAACTGTCCTCTGGCTCCTCTAAGGGATAGGTCAAGCAATCTGGAGATTGGTATAATCCCAGTATTTCTTAAACACAGCCCCCAACCAGCAAACAAGCCACCCACAAGCACAAAACCACTCAGCCTTGTACTGTGACTGCCATCCACACCCCTTCTGTTCCCATTGTCAGCCCCACGCCACAAAGCCCAACATCCCATCCCCTGTCCTCCTCCCCGTCCCCTTCCATTTCTTTCTGTGATTTAATGAATATTACCAGGTTAGCAGCATGCTGTTCAGTCAAACCCCACTATCAGGTGGGATCCCATGCTGCCAGGTAAGAAAGGTAGCAAGCTTTTGGTTCCTCCCCATCCCTCCTTCCTCCTTCCGCCCCTCCTTCGTAATCGCACCCTCCTTTCCATTGCTTCTCTTTCCCTTCCATCTGCAACGATGCACCTTACCCCTACCCCCTCTGACCTCCCTCACCCTTAACCACATGTCTTCTCCCACATCCTCTCCAGCCATCCTTTTCCTCCCCTCGGCCCCTCCCCTTTGCTCCCCTTTGCTCCCCTCTGCCCCCCTCCCTCTCCCCTCCCCCCCCTTTTTCTCTTATGTCCCCTTTCTCCTCCCCCTCTCACCTCCTCTCTATGTTTCCGGCCCCCCCCCCCCGCCTTTACCTCCCTCAATCTGCCCCCCTCCCCG